>ML779909.1:154907-179848 GCA_009831015.1 Picea engelmannii | reverse complement strand
AACTCACTTAACTACACTTATAATTCTGTTACAATTCCAAATCACTCAGTTATGAATGAGATAATAGATTAATATTTATTGTCTAATTTAATTAAGGGAAAACTAAATTAGACACATGTTTCTTGTTGACTTTTCAACACCAAGTATGTACCAATCATGTGTCAACTACTCATCAAATATGACTCATCAATATGTACCAACATTATCAACTATACACCTCTTGTATGTGTCAACTCATCAACTACTTGTCTCAACCCTGTACTAAACATGTACCTCAACCAAAATACCTCATCAATTTCATCATCCAAATCTAATTTGTAGCTTTGTAATAGACCTGGTGTCTATGATCACATTCCTACAAACCTTCCTTAACTTCAACAACAAGAGACTAGCAATTTCATCAAACTTTTCTTTAGTCTCACATGCCTAGTTTTGGATTAGTCGACAACCGTAAATTGAAGTAATCATAAATTTGTACCTGTAATGTATAAATATCTAAAACTGATACACAATATTATTCAGTGTGTTTTGTGCAATTCCTCTAGGTTTCACTACTTGGAACTTCTCAGAAAAGAAGTTATAGCAAAAATGGCATACCTTGCTGAATTTTGGCGTATTCTAGAGAGCGACCTTGTAGAAAGTACCCCACATGTAATATTTGTTGAACTGATCTGATATTGTTACATGGAATACTATAGACTATACCCTAACCAACACATTTGGTTTCACTGAATTTTGATCTGTTATGAAGAAGTTATGACTTTTTTACCTGAAACCCCTGTGTTTGACTAGTTTCAGGACTAACCACAAACCCTATTTTCCACGGAGTGTAACTCCAAAAATACAATGACCCACATGATGAATTTTTTACCACATATACTTGGATATGTTTTCTCAATGGAATAGAAATTTCATGGTCTGAATCATTATATAAAAAATGTTATATCGAAAATGGTGAGATGACCTATAAATGGCATACCTTAGAAAGTACCATCAAAAGAATTTATCCTTCCTTGCATTTCGGCCTTATTTTCTTCACTTTCCCTCAGAATTTTGGCTTAGATATCCTTGGTTACCTTAGAAACCTATAGATATTCAATATGCTCAAGTGTGATTAAAATGAGAGAGCCTTGCCTCTTATTTATACTCTCCAAGTAGCTTCCTTAAAAACATATTCTAGGTCACTTGGCCCCACTTTCCTTAATTTAGGGTTAACCTACTTCTAATTTCTCCATTAAATTTATTATTGAAATAATTTATTTTTTATTCACTTTGAATTATAATACACTCATTACTTCACTTTATTATTTACCGTTTAAAATCTCTTAAACCACTTTGACTACTTTGACCTTCTGGGGCTTCTAGATGACATATGAGGGTCCTCCAACTTTGAAAGGCCATAACTCTCAAACCGTGAGGAGTTATGTGACGTTCCACATACCACCATAAATGGAATGACATGTACTATCCATATAGAATATTATTATCTGAAAATATATCATAACTCGTACCATTATCCATCAAACAAACTTGGGTCCATTACCCAAACCTGGGGTCTCCAACTTCTCATGGCCATAACTCTCTAACCGTGAGGAGTTATGTGACGTTCCACATACCAAAGGAAATGGAATGAAAAGAAATATCCATATAGGATAGTTTACCTGACAAATTCATTGTCCTTCATCTCATTATTCCACAATTAAGCATGGGTTCTCTTACTCTGCAAAGCGTCTTCCCATGACGGCTTTCGCCATAAGGGAACCACTTTGGAGTTCATCCATATATACTTCTTATCAACCATGACAAGACAATAATGAGTCATATTTACATCAAACAATATTGGTTACATTACCCAAACCTTTGTGCTGCAGAGCTTTCTTCAAGGGTTGACATCAATGACAACCAACCTTAATCAACAATATCCCCCTTTGTCATTGATGGAAACACTCTGATGCAATACTAAAATTGTATCACTCATGCTCCCCCTGGAACCATGCCTCTGTCCTCTGTATCTGATAAATTTGTCTCTGTCCTCTGCATTTGATAAATCTTCTCCCCTTGGAACCATGCCTATGTCCTCTGCATCTGATAAATCTCTCCCCCTTTGTCATAAATGGCAAAGGTATATTTCTATTCAGGGCTACTCCCCCTGAATGAACTATCCTCTTATGGTGCTTCCTCGTGTACATCTAAGACATATAAGATAAGCATTCAAAAAGAATTCATTTTGTAGTAGAAATAACTCCAAGTCTTTGGCGAAGATATTCAAAGGCTTCTCATGGAAGTGGTTTTGTAAATATGTATGTCATTTGTTCTTTTGTGCCCACATACTCAACTCTAATGTTCTTTTTCACAACCTGTTCCTGTAGAAAGTGATACTTTATTGGAATGTGCTTCATCTTGGAGTGCATCACCGGGTTTTTTAAGATACTGATGGCACTTGTATTATCACAATATATTGGAATGGGCTCATCATACTCAACCTATATATCTGTCAAAGTTTGTTTCATCCAAAGAACCTGTGTACAACATGTTGTTGTTACAATATACTCTGCCTCGGCTGTAGATAGAGATATTGATGATTGTTTCTTGCTTAGCCATGATACCAAACACTCACCTAAGTAGAACGTTGCTCCACTAGTGCTTCATCGGTCATCAATACAACCTACCCAATCTGCATCTATGTAGGCAATAAGTGATAGATCTTTTCCTTTTGGATACCATAACAAACTCTTTTATTCCTTTGAGATATCTAAAAATCTTCTTTACTGCTAATACATGTGATTCCTTTGGTGCTGCTTGAAATTGTGCCACCTGTCCAACTGCTTGCATTATATCTGGTCTGGATGTTGTCACATATAGTAGGTTGCCAATCATTGACCTGTATTGCCTCTGATCTTTAGACTTTGAATCATCATCTTTCCTCAACTTACAACTGGTTTGCATGGGAGTGATAACTGGTTTGCAATCTTCCATTCTGAACCTCTCTAGAATTTCTCTGATATGCTTGGTTTGAGAAATAAAAATTCATTGGTTGCTTTAACATATCTGAAGTCCCAGAAACAAGGATAGTTCTTCAAGTAACGACATTTCAAATTCATTCTTCATGTCTTTTGCAAATTTCAGGCTTAACCTGTCATCATCACTACCAAAAATAATATCATCAACATAAACTTCAATTAATAAAATATTACCGTGACTTACCTTGATGTAGAGGTTGTTTTCTGAATCCTTCCTGCTGCAGATACTTATCCAGTCTGGAGTACCATGCTCTAGGAGCCTGTTTTAGACCATACAAGGCCTTCTTTAATTTACATACATAGTCTGTGTTCTCTGACAACTGAAATCATTTTGGTTGTTCAATGTAGACTTCTTCTTCAAGTTCCCCATTCAAAAAATATGATTTTACGTCCATCTGATATACTTTAACATTTTTGGAGCATGCATAAGCTAAAAGTAAATGGATTGCTTCCATTCTAGCAACTGGGGAAAATGTCTCTTCAAAGTTGATTCCTTCAATCCATGCATATCCTTTACATACCAATCTAGCTTTGTTCCTTGTAACCTATCCATATTCATTCAATTTATTCCTGAAAACCCATTTTGTACCGATCACATTCTTATTTTTTTGTCTTAGAACCAATTCCCAAGTGTCATTTTTCTCTATTTGATCCAATTCTTCATCCATGGACTTATTCCAAAATTCATCCTTGTTGGCTTCTTCAAAACAGCTTGGTTCAATTGTAGATAAGAGTGCTAGGTGTGTTTGTTTCGGTGAACAGATTCTTTTTCTAGTCTCAACTCCTACATCATTGTTTCCGATAATCTGATCTGAAGGATGATTCTTCCGTACTCATTTACTAGGTGTATTTGGAGACACTTGTTGAACTTTCTCTTATGTTTCTGTTGAATTCTCTTTATCTTCCTCTTCTACTTCATTTTCATCTTCTGCTTCTTCTTCGGAAGGTTGTTCCATTGATTCATTTTCTTCTTCCTTTGATTATGTTTTGCCTGTTTCATTAATTGTTACATTGATGCTTTCCAAAATTTTGTTCAATCTCAGATTGTAACACTTGTATGCTTTCCTTGTATTTGAGTAACCAACAAGTACTCCTTTTTCCACATGAGAGTCAAACTTTCCCATTCTTTTATCTTCTCTTTTGATGTAGCATTTGCTTCCAAAAACTCTGAAGTGCTTCACATTTGTTGGTATTTCTTTCCATAACTCGTAGGGAGTTTTGTCAATGTTGTTTCTGAGCATTACTCTATTTTGAATGTGAAATGTTGTATGCACTGCCTGTTTCCAAAAAATATCTGTCAATTTGTAATTCATTAGCATTGTTTGAGCCATTTCCTATGTAATTATCATCCATTACGATAATGTTCATTTGTCTCTGAACCACTCTCTGAACCAATCTATAAATCCATGCTCTCGTCCACTATCATATATCTATCCAAACCTGCTAAGTGTTCTTACGAATCCATCTCTGTCCATACTGTACAAGACTGTACTTGCACAATTGTCCATAATGCTAACCCATTTATCATTATATTATCAAACTGTACTTTTGCTAACTGATTTCTCTGAATCTTTCTTCTCAAACTCTACAAGCTGCTCTAAGGATGGTTCATTGGTCTGTCACAGCTATCGCAAAGACTCCCCCTATATAATATTCATATTACTTGGGAGTCTCTAATCCGGATGGCTCAGAACAATTCATGCTCTGATGTGTATTCATCATCATATTCATTGGTAGATTCATCATCATCTTCATGGGTAGATTCATTATCTCTCTGAGCTCTGACTTCTTTCTTTCTGTCTATGGATTCATCTTTCACTACAATGCCTGAAATTACAATCTCTTGTACATGTTCCTTATTTACTTGTCCTTCCTTTATTTCAGTTATTTTCCAAACATTTCTGTATCTGACATCTTTCTTTTTCTCTATAGAATTTTCTTCATCTCATTTTATTGTCAATATTGTGATCTCTGGTACCTAGTCTTTGTTCACATGTTCTTCTTGTTTTCTTATCCATAATTTTGTATATCTGATATCAGTATTCTCTTTCATGGAAGTATCGATCATGCTTCTACAATCACTGGATATGTGTCCATAGTTATGAAATTTGTAACACTCAATGTTACGTACGGCCACATAGGCACTTCTTGCTTGAACATTTCTTTTATAATCCCTGCAATCTGCAACCTTATGTCCAAAGTTAGTACAATAAAAACAATGACCATAAAATAAATTTGCATACCTAGGAGTGAATGATATTCTTTATGGCGTAGTCCTTCTGAATTTTTGTCTTGACTGATCATGATCATGATTGAAGTTTCAATGTGGCTTGAACATGGATGGTCCCCTTGAAGATGTATCTTTAATAGTTCTCTTAGATTATAGTTGACCATGATTCCTTCATTTGAGTACTTCTTCATAACTCTTTCTATTTTCTTCATTCTTCTTTTCTAGCAACCTAGAGTGCTTCTCTTGATTCTCTATAACTGATGTGGATGTTTCTATCTCTTCAACATTCGTGTTGAGCTTGACGATTTTACTTCTCAATGGTACAACTTCTTCTTCAAGCTTCTCAACCTCTTCTTATTTCTTCATTATCTGAGACTTCATGACTTCTTCTGTTCTTTTCGCTTCTTCAAGATGAATTTTTAATGTGATTATTTCTTCTTCAAGCCATTTCTCTTCTTGACCAAACTCTACCTCAAGCTGGTTTAGATCGTTAGTTCTTTCCTTAAGATGATCTGTCAATCTCTCATTTCTTCTTCTTCCTTCTATGTTGTTATGTTGGTTTCCAAACACTGCTTTTGATAATCAAAATTTTCTTTGATCTTTCTGGCTTCTTCTAGCTGAGTTATTAAGTTCACAATGACCTATTGGGCTTCTTCAAAAATGTGACAACTTTCCTTTTGTTTCATCAATTCTTTCTTGAGTGAATTTTTTTCTTCTCTTAGTTCATCTAACGCACTAATCAATTCTTCTTCATAATTGTCTTCCTTTTCAATTATTTTTCCTATCTCATTTCCTTCATGGAATTCTATTTCAATATGTCCATGTTTTTCACAATTAACACAAAACAACATACCTCTGGTGATTATGTACTCTTCATCTTTTGAATCTTCTTGACATGGTGAACATAATTCTTCTTGATTTGTTTCTGCATCTTCTTTGACATTTTCTGAATCTGTGATAGGTGAAGAATATATGTTAGGTAACTTATCCCAAATTTCTTTTGTTGATGAACATTTACCAACCTTTTCTCTTACCAGATTAGGTAATCCTTCCCAGATGAAATTCATTTCTATTTTGTTATTTTTCCTCAATTCCTTCGTAGTCTTTGCCCTTTTTGAACTATCATATCCTGTAACAACTGATAGTCAAATATAATTTCCATGTGCCTGTAAAAATACTTTCATCCTTATGCTCCACATCTCATACCTAAAACCATTCTGACCATTAAACATTGGTACTCCATTCTTAGAATAATCCATGATCTCCTTCCAGTGGTTAAACTATTTCCTTAAGGAACCGGCTCTCATACCAATTGTTGGATTACTGAGAAGGGGGGTGAATCAGTAATAGAGCAATTTAATCATTTTTAACCATATAATCCAAGTGTTATATCAATGAAGAATTATCATCCAATAACTACAGAGTAGATAAGCAATGAACAAATGAACAATCATACACATACATAGTACACCAGTGTTTTACGTGGAAACCCAAATCAAGAGAAAACCACATAATGTTTTTTCTTATATGTCTTGAAGAATTGCATTCATTGGAAGAAACAACCTCCTTTGTTTTCCAACTGCAACTGGAAGGAGGCTCCAACTCCCTAGTTTCTCAGGCTACAACCTGAAGGAAGCTCCAACTCCCTAATTATCTGGCTACAACCAAAAGGAGGCTACAACCCCCTATGTTCTCTGGCTACACTCGGAAGGTGGCTACAACCACCTGTCCTTGCCCCGTCCAACCGCCCTAAAGAAGAAGTAGAATGATGGAACCACTGTCAACCTGTCACTGTGAGATATACCATTGTAAAACTGTACCAATAAATCTGAACCATGCATCAACCTATACCTCAACTTGTAATCAACCTGTACCATAAACAAGTGCATAAACCATGCACCAACCTGTACCAAATAACCTGTAATCAACATGTACCATAAACAAGTGCATCCAAACATGTACCAAGAATGTACCAATAATGTGTCAAATACTCATCAACTATGACTCATCAATATGTACCAACATCATCAACTATACACCTCATGTATGTGCCAACTCATCAACTACTTGTCTCAACCATGTACTCAACATGTACTTCAACCAAAAGCCCTCATCAATTTCATCATTCAAATCTGATTTGTAGCTCTGTAATAGACCTGGTGTATATGATCACATTCTTGCAAATCTTCCTTAACTTCAACAACAAGAGACTAGCATTTTCATCAAACTTTTCTTTAGTCTCACATGTCTAGTTTTGGATTAGTCAATAATCTTAACTTGAAGTAATCATAACTTTGTACCTATAATGTATAAAGATCTGAAATTGATAGACAATGTTCTTCAGTGTGTTTTATGAAATTCCTCCATGTTTCACTACTTGGAACCTCTCAGAAAAGGAGTTATAGAAAAAATGGCATACCTTGCTGAATTCTGGCTTATTCTAGAGAGCGACCTTGTAGAGTGTGCCCCGCACAAAATATTTGTTGAATTGATCTAAAACTGTTACACAGCATACTAAAGACTGTAACCTAACCAACACATTTGGTTTAATGGAATTTTCATTTTTTATAAATAATTTATTATGTTTTTACCCAAAACACCTGTTTTTGACTAATTTCAGGACTAGCCACAAACTTTATTTTCCACAGAGTGTAACTCCAAAAATACAATGACCCACAAGATGAATTTTTTACCACATATACTTGGATATATTTGATCAATGGAATAACAATTTCATGGTATGAATCATTATATAAAACAATTTATCATGAAAATGGTGAGATGGCCTGTAAATAACATACCTTAGAAAGCACTATCAAAAGAATTTATCCATCCTTGCATTTCAGTCTTCTTTTCTTCACCTTCCCTCAGAATTTCGACTTAGATTTCCTTGGTTACCTCAAAACCTATAGATATTCAATATGCTCAAGTGTGATTAAAATGAGAGAGCCTTGCCTCTTATTTTTACTCTCCAAGTACCTTCCTTAAAAACATCTTCTAGGTCACTTGGCCCCACTTTCCTTATTTTAGGGTTAACCCACTTCTAATTTCTCCATTAAATTTATTATTGAAATAATTTACTTTTTATTCACTTTGAATTATAATACACTCATTACTTCACTTTATTATTTACCTTTTAAAATCTCTTAAACCACTTTGACTACTTTGACCTTTTGGGGCTTCTAGATGACATATGAGGGTCCTCCAACTTCGTAAGGTCATAACTCTCAAACCGTGAGGAGTTATGTGACGTTCCACATACCACCGAAAATGGAATGAGATGTATTATCCATATAGAATAGTATTATCTGAAAATATATCATAACTCATACCGTTATCCATCAAACAAACTTGGGTCCATTACCCAAACCTAGGGTCTCCAACTTCTCATGGCCATAACTCTCTAACTGTGAGGAGTTATGTGACATTCCACATACCAACGGAAATGGAATGACAAGTGTTAGTGTCATAAGTCACTCCTGGATTGCAGTGGGAGTAAGCCTGAAGCCCATCAATTTATGTCACTATTTGTTGATAAAGGGTGATGAATGGAAGTAGACTCAGAACAATATCGTTCTAACTCATAAACTAGGCCAAGCATGCACAAGCAGATGAGGTCTTGGTTTAACTTCAGACAATAAGTTGTAATAAGGGTGAGTAGGAGGAAGAATTCTATGAGGAAATGAAAATGCCTACTTTAGGCATTGAGGTTCTAGCAGCCTGTAGAAGAAAACTTTGAACACAAGAACCTCTTATATTCAAAAGCAGAAACACTAAAAGAACATAGCAGCGCTATAATAAATCCTATATCATAACACAGTCATGAAAATTCATGTGAATCAATCAATCATGAACCCTTTTAGTATGAGATTGAAACCAGATGAAAAAGAGAGCTACCTTACATTGAACAAGAAAATTTCATATGCAAATACATACCCAAGAAAACCAGTTCTTCATTAAAACATTACAGTCGGGAGCTCTGCTCTACCATCCATCCTGACACAAATGCAAAAACTGAGTATATATACTCAGAGAAATTCGCCACCTTGGCAACAGGAAGGTAGCTGAGACATTAAAGTGAAAATTAGCATGTGCAGGCTCCTATGGTCAGACGAGGACATCAAATCGGCATGGCTTCTTTAGGAAAACCTACACATAGGATGATCTTGGGCAGATTGCCTGCTAGAACCTCCATGTCTTACATTTAAGGAGTGAGGCAAGGTTTCAACCACCTCCTCCTACCTTTATTTACCTCTGGCAGGGATCAGGATCGAGGCTGAGTTGAATTGGCACCTGGAGAATGCGGCGACGCCTCCTACAGCTAAACTCGGTGCTTTGGCCCTTTGCGCAGCTCTTTCTGTCACCCCAAGTGACCACAGGCCATGACCCTGCGCCTATCTTCAAAGTCACTTTTCACATTTCACGTTTCGGCAATTCCGGATGCAGTGGAGGAGCAACCCCCTCTCTTTCAAAGTCCCAGTAGCCGAAATGTCGAAACGGCTAATCATTTCTCATTTTAGAGTTTCCCAATGCAATGGATGAGAGACCCCGTGTCTTTTGAAGTCCCGATAGCCGAAATGCCGAAACGGCTAATCATTTCGCGTTTCGGAGTTTCCCAATGCAATGGATGAGAGACCCCATGTCTTTTGAAGCCCCGGTAGCCGAAATTCTGAAACGGCTACTCATTTCGCGTTTCGGAGTTTCGGAGTTTCCCAATGCAATGGATGAGAGACCCTGTGTCTTTTGAAGTCCCGGTAACCGAAATGTCAAAACGGATAATCATTTCGTGTTTTTGGCCATAAGAGATGAGCCCATGCGCTAAACCTCATGCAACTCTGCAACTCAAGCTTACCCAATGACCGTCAATCTGCTCCATCTATGGATCCTCACCGTTGAAAACAAAATGCCCGCTCGCTTGATTTTAAGCCCGAAATGGACTTCTTCTGTGTGTTGCGTTTTTCACTCATGACTGCGGCCTTCGAATAAAATGCATTTGATGGGTTTTTAAACCTCATTTCTATGCATTTACACCAAGGGCTTGAAATCGGAGAGAAACACCCCCTTGCAAGAATTGGCGCTAACATTAGGCTCCATGGGGGATAGAGTCATCCCTGCGATGCTCTAAGAACTCCTTCTGTAGTTCCAGTTGCCTTCTATTGGGCTATGGAGTCATTTATTAAACCGAAAATAAACAGAAAAACAATATTTACAAAAACAGAGGAGTCGTCTAAGGCTCAAACAAAACATTACTTCAGGAAATGCCCATTTACTGGGTCGTTAAAAACTTCTTCACCCTCCAAATCCTGCAACCTGTATGTGTTATTTAAGAATACTTCAGAGATTTTGAAGGGCCCAATCCAGAGGGCATCAAACTTGTTGTGTTTGCCCCTATCCTGCCTGGGTGCATCCCACTTAAGCACCAAATATCCCAGCTCGAATTCCTCCTTCCTAACCTTTCTATCAAAGGCCTGCTTGATCTTCTACTAATGACTATGAGCTATGTCCATTACCTGCTCCCTGATCTGTTGCACTTCCACCACTTCATGAATTCTTCTGACCATATGGTCTGGCTCTCCTTCATGATCTTGAAAGAATTTCTCTACAAGTAAAGCGAGTTGAGTGAGAAACACAACCTCTGTCCCATAAATAAGTTGAAAAGGTGAGGTGCCCAGGGACTTCTTTGTTGTCACTCGATCGGCCCATAGAGAAAATTTTAACTTTGAATCCTAGGCCCTCTTATTGTCTTCCAATAATCTTTTAATGAGTTTGATTAGACTTTTATTGGAAGATTCTGCCAGTCCATTTCCTTGAGGATGATAGGGAGTGGAGTGAATTAGTGAAATCTTGAACTGCTCACAGAACTTAACCAGAGGCTCAGACTTGAAAGAAGCAGCATTATCAGTGACAATTCTGTTGGGATAGCCAAATCTGGCTATGATATCCTCCAGGAAGTTGTTAATTACCTTGTGTGAAGCACTCCTGGTGGGGGCAGCTTCTATCCATTTGGTGAAATAGTATGTTGCAGTCAGGATCCACCTGTGTTGGCCACTTGAAGGAGGGTGAATTTCTCCAATGAAGTCCAACCCCCACTGTTGAAAGGGTGCTAGAGCTACTACAGGCTTTAGTGGTAGATATTTGAGTTGTTTCTTTCCTAAGAACCTTTGGCATTTGATGCAAGCTCTAACTTCTCTACAGACATTAGTGAATAAGGCGGGCCAGCAGTACCCAGCCCTGAGAATTTTGTGAGCTGTGGTCTTCCAGAAATGATGCCCTCCACAAAGGCCGCTATGGAAATCAAACATAACTTTATGGGCTTCCTGTGGGTTCAGACACCTCAGAAACACCCCTAGAGGATCTCTCCAATACAAAACTTGATCAATAAGGAAATATCTGACCACCTTGAGCTTTAAATCTCTTGCCTTGATTTTTCCCATTCCATCAAGAGGCTTCAACTCTTGCAGAAAGTACAAATTGTCTCTGTACCAGGTGCATTCTGCTAGTGATAAGCCACCCTGAGAGCTTTTGTTGGATGACTCAACTTGCTGATTTCCTGAGCAAGCATTGATGAAGCTAACCTCCAAGGCCTTGCAATTGGATTCAGCCAGCAGCTTGGATAAACCCTGCCCTTTAACCAACTTGGTGGGATTTATCTCCAGGTCAAACTCAAGGATCTTGGCAATCCATTTACCTCTTCTCCCATCTATGTCAGGCTGTATAAGGATGTCTTTCACAGAGGCTGAAGGAACGTATGCAGTCACTCTTGAGTGCAAGACATAGAATCTGAAAGCTTTGAGATCTTTCACCAAGGCATGGGCCTTCTTCTCCATGATCGCATACCTGATTTATGCATCTCTTAATTCCTTACTGAAGAAGGAAATGGGTCTCTCGCCCTTCCTCATTTTTCTGCAATAAGATTGTTGCTACTGTATCAAAAGAAGCAAAAGAAAAAACTAGGAAATCCTTGTAATAATCAGGACTGATCAGCACAGGTGCCTCAGTCAATGCCTTTTTTATTTGGACAAAAGATTCTCTGGGTTCAATAGTCCATTTTACTTCATTTCCCTTTCTGAGCATGGTTGTGATGTGTTTCACCAACTCAGAAAAATTTGAGACGAACCTTCTCAGAAAGTTAATCTTCCCTAAAAAGGCATGAACTTCCTTTCTAGACCTGGGAAGCGACAGGGTCTGAATTGCCTCTACCCTGTTGGGATCAATTCTCACTCCCTTTGCTAATACTATATGACCTAACAACTTCCCCTCCTTCATAGCAAACAAAGATTTCTTGGGATTTAAGGAAAGGCCAAACGTCTGGAATTTTAAGAAAACTTTCCTCAAGTGACAGCAGTGCTCTATATCGGACCTGGAGAAGACTGTGATGTCATCCAGATAGATCACCACAAACTGATCTTTCTCCCCGATGAAAGCTATGGCCATGGTTCGCTAAAATGTTGCTCCTGCATTCATTAATCCAAAAGGCATTTTCGCATACATGAATGTGTCCCAAGGAGTGGTGAAGGCTATTTTTTCTCTGTCCTCAGGCATGAATGATATCTGATTATAGCCAGAAAAACCATCAATCATGGATATCCTTGATGCACCAGTTACCCTATGCAACATGTGTTCCATGTTGGGCAAGGGATAGTTGTCTTTCTTTGAGCTCCTGTTCAGGTTCCTGAAATCAACACAAAGACTGATTTCTCCACTTTTCTACCTCACCGGGACCAAATTGGCTACCCACTCAGAATATCTCAAGGGGACAATGATTTGGGCATCTAACAACTTCTTCACTTCTCTCTCCATGATAGGCAACAACATGGGATTTATCTGTCTTAGCTTCTGCCTAAATGGCTTAGCCTCTTCCTTCAGTGGGATCTTGTGTTTAATGACAGATGTGTCATATGTCTTGAGGTCTTCATAGGTCCATGCAAACACATCAGCAAATTCTCTTAATAACTGGGAATATTCGGCCCTTTGTTCTTGGTTCAAATTGCTTGACAACTTGACAAACTTAGGCTCCTCCTGTGTGCCGATGTTGCACTCCACTGTATCAACATCTCCATTTGAAACCCTACCCTTTACTTCCACATCATTTCCATCGAAAATTCTTTCTAAAGGGACTAGTCCCTTCGGAATGTGATTGTTAGGCAAATGAATAATATGGTGATTAGCAATTTTATTTAAAATATCTCAGGGTGAGGGTGACTTTCGAGATTAGAATCCTGATCAATGTGCAATGCAGAAAAATCATTGACAGACTGAAGAATTTTTTTGATTTCAAGATCATCTTTGAATAACTTCCAATGCTTTATATTGTCTGGGACAGATGGCCTATATCTTATCTCAACATCATATTTGATCTTAGGCGGTAAAGGGATCCTGAACAGACTAGCTGAGACAGCTAAGGAATCGGCCAAAGTATTTTCCTCTCTTGGAATAAAAGAAATGTTGAAAGCTGAAAAGAAATTATCAATCAGGTCCCACACCTCATTTCTGTAACCCCTAAGCCGAGGATGCTTAGCCCGATAAGCATTTATAACTTGCTGGATTATCAACTCAGCATCTCCGAACACTTCTACCTCCTCAATTCCCATTTCTTTTGCAGCCCTTAAACCCAGAACAAGAGCTTCATATTCTGCCACATTATTGGTAGCTTCAAATTCTAGCTTGTATGATAGGGATATGGTTTCCTGACAAGGCGACACAAAAACCACTCCAGTGCCAGCGCCTTCACTAGAAGAAGATCCGTCAAAGAACATCTTCCAAAAAGAGGTGGTTGGAGGAGGTATCTTGTGATTAAATATGGGTTGCTTTCTGATTTGAAAAGGGGCTTCAGGAGTATCAGTGAGCTGCAATAAACGAGACCCCAAATCAGTGTCAAGTGAAAAGATAGGATGATTGGTGGGCTCTTCTTCATCACTAACAATGTAGGCCAGTTGAGCTTCTCTGTACAACCTCTTGTGTTCCCCTCCAAAGAATAGAATGGTGGCATATGTGAGATCCATCTATAATGTTCCTCCAAGTTTTTTAATCCAACATCTGGACAACAGCATGCCGAACTTGGGGGGGACATCAGCTACTACAATGTCCATGACCACACTCTTCATTGGAAGCTGAAATAAAGAGACCACCAAGTCTTTGATGACTCCAAGGAATTTCACCCTCCTTGAATCAAAAGAGTACAAATCATGATAAGCCTTTGTCACTTCCAGTCCCAATTCTTCCATGACTATTTTGGGCATAAGGTTGTGGGAAGCTCCTGAATCCATGAGGCAATTATGCAGCACCTTATCATGTATGTTCAGGGATGTGTAGAAGGGAGGGGATGAATCCTCTCTGTCTTATACCATGGGACCTAGGACGACTGTTGGCTTTTCATCTTGAAGATTTACTGAGTCTGTGGAAGGTTGGGGGGACTCAGATTGTAGCAGTTTGGAGAGGGACCTTTTGAAATCTTCATTTTTAACTAGTTCTGAGAGGGGTACGGGAATTCTAATATTTTGAATTTCATGCTCAAAACTAAAGGAGGAAAATTTCTTAGGAGCTTCCTTTACCTCAGAGACAGGTTCTTTTGTTGTCGGCGAAGTATTCTAAGTTTTCTTTTCTTTAGTAGTGATTGTTGCGGGTTTAGCAGGCCTTTCCGCTATGAGGGGCTGATCATGGCCATCAAAATTCCCTTCTTTCTTCTTTGACATGAGATGGCATCTTTTAGGAGTGTTGTTGGCCTTTTCCCCTTTACTCCACTCATTGATTTGAATGTTCATAAGGAATCCTTCATATGCAGATTGAGTCAAATGGGGAAAAGGGGAAGTGTCTTCAATACAGTGAATTTCAGGGTCGAGCTCATCTATCTCCTCTCCTTCCTCATGAGCAACTAGGTTATTTTGGAGAGGTGTTTGAATCCTCTGATCATCTCTATCTTTTCTCCTTTGTTCCCTTGGCAAAGCATGTGGCACATTGTTGTTAGGCCTCCTGAAGCCTCTGTTATCAGTATTTTGGGGATTTCTGTACATGGACTTCCCTTCTAACTCCCACCTTTCCATTCTAGCTGGAAGCGATTTTAGCACTTTAGTTACCTCGTCCGTCTGAAGGGGAAGGAGAGAGGAATTGGATGGGGATGCTTCATGTCTCTTCCTAGATATGTCTCTATCAGCCTTATTCCTGAGTCGGTCAACAACCAATATGTTAGATTATACTTCCACGGATGCATCATGCATGTGAACCAGAGTAGTTGCTCTCCTTTCCCTCAACAGGAGGTAGAAATCGAGATCAAAAGCGCTAGCATAAGTGATTTTAGTAGAGGCTTCTGAGGGATTTATCTCAGTAAGGATCTTATTGTACATTTTATTGAATCTCTTGGAGAAGTCAAAGACAGACTCTCCTTCCTTTCTCTTCAAAGACCCAAACTCTGTCATGTAATACATGAAGTCTTTTTTGTCTCCCCATTGTCTTAAAAAGGCATTATCCAAAGCCTCAATCCCATCGATAGATCCGGGAGGCAGGGCCCTAAACAACTTTTTAGCCTTGCCTTCAAGGCTATGGATGGAAATCCTCATCCATACGTCTGCATGCATGATAACATGATCATCTGTAAAATTGTAAAAGGCTTCAAGGTGTTCTTCTGCAGCTATGTCCCCTTCGCCTGTAAACTTGGGCAGCTGCTTAAGGCAGCCATCTACTGGAAGGGCATTGAGAGGCTGAGGTAACAAAAGGGGAGAATACCTAGCAGCTATTATAGCCTCCATTCTGGTCATGGGGGGATTTGCTCCTTCCATAGGAATATTATGTGGAGGAGAACTCGGAGGAGAAGAAGCTCGAATAGGGGATACTGGAAATGAGCTTCCAGGTGGAAGAGAGAACAATGGAGGAATTCAGAGAGAAGGCTAAGGGGCTTGAGTCAGCAGATGCTTATCTCTGTGAAGTAGCAGCAATAGTAATAAGAGAAGGGGTGGTAAAGCTAGGGGTGGGGAAATCTTCTGTGGTCCTGGGTCTACGCTAAGGTACAGCTGAAGGGGAGAGGGGAGTGACAAGGATTTCTCCCTCCAATCCCAGACCAGGAGGGGAAAACTCAGCAGGAACACTTCCGAAATTCAGGAAACGGGAAACTTCAGAAAAAGGTCTGCTAGGAAGCTGAGAAGAAGAAAATGGAGTTTCTATAGAAGGAGATGGAAAATTACCTGGTTCAGCGATGGAAGTTTCTCCTTCAGAGGCCTTTCCTTTCCTGATAATTGCCTCTGGATCAACTTCAGGTGTAGCTAGAGGCAGTTGTGGATGGGACCGCGTGTGTCTACCTCTGGAAGCCACAACTAAAACAACAGGTTTGCCACAGTGGAGTCGTCACAATGAAGTCGCCAGGTGCACAGTAGCAATCTCATAGGGCTCTGATGCCTAATGCACCTTTAGAATCATAGGCTCGATATCGTTCGATCCTAGGGAAAATTTTCAACTTCGTCCCCGACAACGATGCCAGAAATGTTAGCATCATAAGTCACTCCTAGATTGCAGCAGGAGTAGGCCTGAAGCCCATCAGTTTATGTCACTATTTGTTGATAAAGGGTGGTGAATGGAAGTAGACTCAGAACAATATCATTCTAACTCAGAAACTAGACCAGACATGCACAAGCAGATGAGGTCTTGGTTTAACTTCAGACAATAAGTTGTAATAAGGGTGAGTAGGATGAAGACTTATGTGAGGAAATGCAAAGGCCTGCTATAGGCATCGAGCTTCTAGCAACCTGTAGAAGAAAACTTTGAACACAAGAACCTCTTATATTCAAAAGCATAAACACTAAAAGAACATAACAACACTATAATAAATCCTTTATCATAACACAGTCACGACGATTCATGTGAATAAATCAATCATGAACCCTTTTAGTATGAGATCGAAACTAGATGAAAAAGAGAGCTTTCTTACATTGAACAAGAAAATTTCATATGCAGATACATAGCCAGAAAAATCGGTGCTTCATTAAAACATTACAGTCGGAAGATCTGCTCTATCATCCATCCTGACACAAATACAAAAACTGAGTATATATACTCAGAGCAATTCGCCACCTTGGCAGCAGGAAGGTAGCTAAGACGTTAAAGTCCAAATTAGCGTGTGCAGGCTCCTCTGATCAGACGAGGACATCAGATCGACATGGCTTCTTTAGGAAAACTTGCACACGGGACAATCTTGGGCAGACTGCTTGCCAGAACCTCCATGTCTTACATTTAAGGAGTGAGGCGAGGTTTCAACCACCTCCTCCTACTTTTATTTACCTCTAGCAGGGATCAGGATCAAGGTCGAGTTGAATTGGCACCTGGAGAATGCGTCGACACCTCCTGCAGCTAAACCCGGTGCTTTGGCCCTTTGCACAACTCTTTCTGTCACCCCAAGTGACCACAGGCCGTGACCCTGTGCCTATCATCAAAGGCTCTTTTCGCATTTTGTGTTTCGACGATTCTGGGTGCAGTGGAGGAGCGACCCCCTGTCTTTCAAAGTCTCGGTTGTCGAAATGCCGAAACGGCTAATCATTTCGCATTTTGGAGTTTCCCAATACAATGGATGAGAGACCCTGTGTCTTTTGAAGTCCCGATAGATGAAATGCCGAAACGGCTAATCATTTCATGTTTCAGAGTTTCCCAATGCAATGGATGAGAGACCCCGTGTCTTTTGAAGCCCCGGTAGCCGAAATGTTGAAACAACTAATCATTTCACATTTCGGAGTTTCCCAATGCAATGGATGAGAGACCCCGTGTCTTTTGAAGTCCCGGTAGCTGAAATGCCGAAACGGCTAATCATTTCGTGTTTTTGGCCATAAGAGATGAGCCCATGCGCTAAACCTCGTGCAACTCTGCGACTCAAGCTTACCCGATGACCGTCGATCTGCTCCATCTATGGATCCTCACCATTGAAAACAAAATGCCCGCTCGCTTGATTTTAAGCCCGAAATGGACTTCTTCTGTGTGTTGCGCTTGGCGCTCATGACTGCGGCTTTCGAATAAAATGCATTTAATGGGTTTTTAAACCCCATTTCTACGCATTTACACCAAGGGCCTGAAATCAGAGAGAAACACCCCTTTGCAAGAATTGGCGCTAGAAATAAGCACTATCCATCTAGGATAGTCTACCTGACAAATTCATTGTCCTTTGTCTCATTATTCCACAATTAAACATGGGTTCTATTACTCCGCAAAGCGTCTTCCCGTGAGGGCTTTCACCATAAGGGAACCACTTTGGAGTTCATCCATCTTTACTTCTTATCAACCATGACAAGACAATAATGAGTCATCTTTACATCAAACAATCTTGGGTCCATTACCCAAACCTTTGTGTTGCGGGGCTTTCTTCAAGGGTTGACATCAATGAATGTTTATTCTCTACAATGTTCCCATGAGGTAGATTGTACTATATAAAGATGTAAAATCAATGTAATGGAATGTCTTGTGAATATATTTTTAAATTAGAGCTTTTCTCAATTTGAGGTTTCCCCCTCAAAGAGGAAAGTGCACATTGCTTCCAATAATAAAGGCTATTATGATTCTTTATTTATCTATTGGGGTTGCAATCTATCTTTTCTACAATAGATATGGGCAAAATCTATGATTTTTGCTCAATGTCTTTCAATTTTCTCATAAAGACACGGGTTTCCTCTTTCTTAGTTCTACGAAGTTCTTCTTTTCCATTTTTCCCTTTCTTCTTTGCTTTTATTATTCTTATTCTCCTCTTCTATCTTTTTTCTCTTATTCTATGTTGCTCCCTCTTCTTCATTGTTCTCTTCTTTGCTTTGTGAGGGGAATAAATGAGTCCCCATTCCAATACATTGTGTAAATCAAAAGTCCTTCCACAATAGATTTTTCATACCGAAAATAAATGGCTCCCAATGACTTTCCATAAAGGAATGTATGTTATGCTTAAAAACAAAAGTCAAGTGTCTATTGTTAAGCATGTTTCCATTAAATATATTAAAGATCAAAATGGGAAAACCAACCCGTCATATTAAATTGCCATGAAAACCAAAAATCCATAGCCTAAACGTTTTACGAAATGACTCTTCTCCGGTGTTATTTTCCAGGGACATTTGCCCAAAATCCGGTGAAAAAATGTTAGATCCGCAAACTTGAGTGATTATTTCTATATAATCCGAGTACCCCAAGATTTTTTCAACATGTTGAATCCATTTATGCATTCATAATAGAATTTTAAACAACAAAAAATAGTGATTTTGTGTAGATTTATGTCATCAGATTCCGGCGAAAAAAACCATTTCATAGAACAATTAAACAACGCCATTATTAAAAGTGTGAAAAAAATACAAAAATACACCAACATCCTCCGATAAAAACAATCAAGTGGTGAAAGTTTAATCATGACTCTAAACTTCCCTTTGCCAAGACACTTATCAACCTGTTGCAATGGCCTTTGGGCTATCAAATGTCAACCTCACGAACATTTGATCTTCCTCGATAGCTTGATCACTTTCCATCGCCAAAACTTTTGGACCTCTCAATAACTTTGAAATCGTGGATGGTGATCAAGCTCACAATAGAGATGCCCCTTTCCCAACCAAGTGGAAAAATATCTCATCCACAAAGACCTAAGCAAAAGCAAGCTATTCTAAATTTTGGCTGTCACAAAAAGTTCAGCAAAAGCAAGCTGTTGTAAATATCGAATATTTGTGTGATGTTAAGGGGTAACAACTTATGTTTCGTTATAGAAACACACGTCAATAAAATTTCAAAAGGAGTATTCCTAAGCTGTTAACGGGGCATCCGATTTTAGCTTAGTAACGATGGCCGAAACAATCGTTCTTGGTCAGTGTGCAAAAGTGAACACAGATAGGCGATTTTATGTGTTTAATGACTTACAAGACGTCTGTGTTCGTTGTGGATTCCAACCAGATGTCGTTGTGGATTCCAATCAGATGTCGGTGCCTGTTTTACGTGGTAGAATAAACGTTTTAAGAAATTATATTTTTGGGTTACAGAGGGACATTTATTAGAAATTTGATGAAAATTTGTTAAATTAGTAGATTTAAATGATTATTTCTATATAATCTGAGTGAGTTAGAGGTTTTTTTTTCAGTATAATGAATCTATTTATGCATTAAAAAAAGGATTTTAAAAAACAAAAAATAGTTACAGAGTTGTGCTTTGTGGATTTCAACCTGTAGATTCCAACTTTTTTGGACGATAAAAGAACATTTATTCAAAATCTAATGAAAAATTATTAAACTAGTAGATTTAAATGATTATTTCTATATAATCTGAATGACTCGAAAATCATTTTTAGCATACTAAATCTATTTTTGAATTCAAAAAAAAAWWAAAATACAAAAAATAATGATTTCTTACAAATTTATGCAAATTTATTTCTTACCACATAATTCATAATTGTACAACGCCCTATTTTACAGCCTACTTGCCCTCTTTACATTCCTGATTTCATCTCGTCATACTTTTTCCCTATAGTGGAGCACACTTGCATTCCGTTCGTCTCATACGGTCGCATGCTTTAACACTATTGACTTCCTAASAGTATCTGAAGCTCTACTTTATGTCCAGTGTTGACCAAGTTTTAGATGCGTGGGTGTGGCGCTCTTTGCTTGAGCGGGCGGTGCAACAGTGTCGASTGATGCTTATAATTGCAATGCATATTTATCGAAGGACGGGTGGGGTTTCATWTGGCTTCTTGTGRTGGGCGAGAGAGGTCATGGGGCTGGCTCTGAAATGGCCGTCCCTTCCATCATTGTCGGTTGTSTTCACTCGGATGGG
Source organism: Picea engelmannii (assembly GCA_009831015.1). Classification (NCBI taxonomy): domain Eukaryota; kingdom Viridiplantae; phylum Streptophyta; class Pinopsida; order Pinales; family Pinaceae; genus Picea; species Picea engelmannii. The sequence goes on along the minus strand of ML779909.1, from coordinate 158,839 downwards.
TTTAGCGCAGGCCGGACCCATTCGAAAAGATCATCGCCATGATTTGGCGTTAAGAACCAGGTTGAAGTCCACCACTACTATTGCGAAAGTTTTGACAGGAATCTACTTTAAAATCTGTTCAGAATCAAGCTAATTTCTACGATATAGATAGTTTTATGAGAGTGTAATCTCTTCTAGAAGTCTGAGAAATGGATATGAAATTCGGCCTTAGGGGGTTTGAGATCTGATGAATAACTTATGCTAAAAGTGATGTAGCGTTTCTACAGGCCTCTCATGATATCACGGAGGTTAAATAATTTCATAGATCGAAAGGACCAGAAGTCTCGTGGTCTCCAAAGACCGGAGCTCACGTGATGGGAATGGGTACATGGTCTCCAGAGACCGGAGCTCACGTGATGGGAATGGGTACAGAGTCTTCGTCTTCACCTCAAGATTGCCCATTACTGGACAAGATGATTAGATCCCCTGTTCATAATATTGTTCATAGCACAGGCGCTAACTCGCTGCTGGTGAACGCAGACTGCTGGTGAATGCAGAAAAGCTTACTGCTGCTAAAACTCTCAGTGTATTCAATGAAACCTGTTTAATCTTGTAGGCCGGGGTTTCAGTCATCAGCTTTCCTCTAACACAAGCAGAAACGGATTAGCATTCTTTATGAGGATTTATATATCTCGCCTGATTTAATATTTACTTAATATGATTAAGAAATTATAAATGATTAACAAATTTAATTGAAATTACAAATTTACTCTACTATTAATTTTTTATCATTTTACAGTATTAGATTTACTTTTGTGCCACTTTTTTTTCCAACGAGAAATTAACTCGATTTATATTAGAGATATAAATCATTTACATCACAAGCAGCCATTACAATTCGTACTGGAGACCCAGCCGGATTTGACCTCAAGACCTCCTCCCAACACTTGGAGAAAGGTACTTGTCATTACCAACCGCGCTGTCTCACGGAACAACTTTTGTGTCACTTTTACTTATGACAGCTACATAATTACAATTGTTTCATATTCTTAATTTGTATTCGAGAAATCGTAGTGAGCCCACTCCTGCTGCCAGTGTGGCATAATTACAATTGTTTCATATTTTTCAGTAGATAATTCTGTCATTTATCTTCTTTTATTTTTATTTTTTTTTTCTGTATGGCTGCCCGTTGCAACTGAGATTAAACCAGCCCAAATACTGGGGAGATATGTGAGGCGTCATGAAGAAGGCTAATCCGTTTCAGCCTGTGTTAGAGGGAGGAGGCACCACAGAGAAAAAGAAGATAGAACTGAAAGATGAAGTAATCTCGTTGTTTTTCATATGCACAGGAATTGAATACAGTGCGCGAAGTATGAAATCCGAATGATTTGTGAGGGAGAGCACGGATTTCGAGCTGATGACTGAAGCCCTGGCCTGCAAGATTAAGCGGGTTTCATTGAATACGTTGGGATTTTTCAGGGATTTTTCTGTGCTAGTTTAATCTCAATGGCAATCTCAATGGCAACTGGCAGCCTTACAAAGAAGAGAAAAAAATATTAGAAGATAAACAATAGAATAATCGATTGAAGAATATGAAACGATTGTAATTATGCCGCACTGGCCCCAATAGTGTAGCTGACCATCGATTTTTGAATACAAATTAAAAATATGAAACGATTGTAATGTAGCTATCATAAGTAAATTTGGCACAAAAGTAAATCTAATACTGTAAAATGATAAAACTTTAATAGTGGAGTAAATTTGTAATTTCAATTAAATTTGTTAATCATTTGAATTTCTTAATCATATTAAATAAATGTTAAAAAGTAATCATATTAAGAATATGCTAACATCTTCAATTGATAATATAAGATTGAAATTTATGATTAAAAAATCATTAAATGTATCCATTATCAATAAGTATACGTCTTTGAAGATAAATATTGCTAAAGATAATCTTAATTGCGATGCTAAGAAGAAGCATTAGGCTTCCTCGAGCGTCCTGGCCTAGTTATCCACTCTCTGGGCTTCAACTTCTGCTTATCCACTCTCTGGGCTTCAACGCCTGCTGACAAACTTTCGAAAAGCAGATCAGCAGGAGGAGCCCAAGATCGTTGGGCTGAGCATCGCAATCCAGAACTCACGGTGTTATAATTGCTGCAAGGATCAGTCGGAATCAGTTTCAGGACATACAGTAGGCAGCCCTGCTCAAATCACATCTTCATGCAAAAGTAAACCGCAAATAGTTAACAAATCAATGATGGCCGCACAGTGTAAAAATCCGTCAAACAATGGGGGCTCCAAGTATCGGAATTCAGTACTTTTGTCTCCACCCTCAGTTGTTTACAGAAACGTCGTTGCCAGTACACTACTCCCCGCTATAGATTTTCTTGATGCATGCTACCTCTGTAAACGATCTCTGGGTCCTGGATTAGACATCTACATCTACAGGTATTCTTCTATGGCCAAAAGCCTCGATTTCACGATCTCCATGATTGACATCTCGATTTTGATTAGCTATAATAGATTAACATCCTGTAGTTAGTTAAATTTAGGTTCCTCTCTTATTTGTGTACAGGGGCGATAGAGCATTTTGCAGCGTTGAGTGCCGCTTGAAACAGATGGCCATGGATGAACAGAGGGAAAAAAGCGCTTCTGGAGCCCTCAAACGTCCTGTAAGAACGACCTCATCGCGGGATCGACGCTCTGACAAGAATCGAACCCTCGTCGTCCAATGCAACTGGTGCATAGTATGGTGAGTTCGAGAAACCGTAYCCTATCCATCTACGCTGTAACTTCGTCCTACTAGGCCAAAACACACACGAAGGGGAGCAGGAAAAGAGTTCTGAAGTCAATGCCTAAGATCAGAGTAGGCAAAGGAGGCAAACCTGCCCGTGAATTTGGGAAAATGGAAAATTTTCATCGATTTTGCTGTGTTTCCACAAACTTATATGTAACCCGCTTTTTTATTTAACAGGAATAGTCGAATCAACTTTGTTTGTAAAGTTATTTTAACACTGAAAACTGTGGATAGCTTTTAAACAAGACGCTTCCACTAAATGGAAAGGGACGACTTGGGTGGTTGACAGAAAATAGTGGAAAGTGACGACTTGGCTGGTTGACATAAAAGAGAAGATACATTATCATTTTAACAGAGGGGTGTTGGTTAGTGGTTCTACGAAATGGTTTTTTTTGGTTGAAATTAGACGATACAAATTTACAAGAATCGCTATTTTTTGTTGTTCAAAATCTATTTTTGAATGTAGAAATGGATTCAGTATGTTATTTTTTGTTGTTCAAAATCTATTTTTGAATGTAGAAATGGATTCAGTATGCTATTTTAACAGAGGGGTGTTGGTTAGTTGTTCTACGAAATGGTTTTTTTTGGTTGAAATTAGGGGATACAAATTTACAAGAATCGTTATTTTTTGTTGTTCAAAATCTATTTTTGAATGTAGAAATGGATTCAGTATGCTGAAAAACTCCCAAGGCACTCGATTCAGAAATAATCATTCAAATCTACTAACCCAACAATTTCTGGCGGGATATCCACAAATATCCCATGAAAAAACCATCATTTCGTAGAATCTTTAGCCTATGGTTTAAGAAATTGCTTAGCTTGAAATAAGGTTTTTGGTTTAGGGCGCTTTGCATTGAAGTATATGGTTTCAATTAAGTATTTATCTTACCAAAAAATCAAAATAGAGTAGAAAATAAAATAAAAGTAAAATATAATTAAATTTTTTATAATTAAAATTTATGTTAGTTTTAATGGTTAAGAACATGTGTTTCCTCTTAAGAGGTCATAGGTTCAAATCCAGAGGGGGTAGGGTATGTATACCTTCGTAGACTTTACCAGGGAAATCGTTGGGAGGACCGCTATTTAAAAGTGTAAATTTTGATTTTAAAATTGTCAATATTGTTGGAATAATGCTTACAATAGAATTGGTTTG
>ML779909.1:107992-154105 GCA_009831015.1 Picea engelmannii | reverse complement strand
ATTGAGTGGTGTGAAAAGATTTAAGTGTGTATTAAAGTATGTATTAGCTTTATAATTTGATGTGAAAAAATTAGATGATGAAGAACCGTCCAAAGAATAGCTTAGCATATCTTAAGTTAGTAGTTCTTGACGTATTTCGGTGCTATGTAAGAACATGTTCACTAGTTTGAAGTATGTTTACAACTTTGTTATATATTGGTGGATCTTCTTGTGCTTCGGGCTTCAAGATCATTAGTTATAGGTTATCCTTGTGTATATTTTTGTAGATGTGTTTAAAGAAGGTCAGTTGTATGATTGATTGCCCAGTATTCAGATCATTATCCTATATAACTGTCAAAATTTGCTCTTCGAGGGAATTTCACATATGGCAGTGTATCCATAGAATAATTCAGTGTTGAGGCTATACTTTGGGGTAGTCAAGAAGCGTCAATTCTACAAATTTGTCAATGATGGTCAAAATCTTTGTTATCTTAAATGAGTTGAAAGGGAAGCTAGAAGATATGGAGAAGAAAGAGCGTATACCRGAATATTTCAGAGTGGATAGGAATGTTAATGAAGACCATATCAAGACAAAATATCTACGTTGAAATTTGAGTATTGTAATTATGATGTAATATTTGTAATGTAAGTATTATGAAAGGGTGTTGGAATAATGCTTACAATAGAATTGGTTTGTGTTTGGTTTGAATTTGTTGGAGATTGTTGAGATATTCTCTCAACCTCCATATCCATGTTTGGGATCAGTTGGATCTGAATCCAACTATATATACTTATTTTATCAAATATAGAAATGTGTATTTAGATTTCAATATTGTTAATATATATATATATATATATAACATATGCAAAATCATGACTTGACTAACTACAAGAAGTCAATATTTTCATCTATGTGTGTACATGTCACTATGGTATCTATTGTCAAATATATGAAGATTAAAAATAAGCAAATTAGGGACAAGTGTTGTCATTGCAATGAATAATTATATATTTTCATAATTATTTAAAGAAAAAAACAATATGGATGATCACCATCACCACCCATGCAAACATATAAGATCTATACATGTATACAAAATGGGGACTATGAGTCACTAGTTCTTACCAACTTTGTCATCTTATTTGAAAACATTATAACTAGATTTTTATGGAAGTATTCACAAAACCCACTTTTCAATCCAAAAGATTGCAATAGAACTTCAATAGTTTAAATGGAGAAATAGATAAATAATATCAACTACAAATTTATGAGTTCTTACATGATACAAGCCCTTAAAAATCACAAATATAAAATTTCCTTACTCAAATAAAATCTCATTCATTAACATAGTTCCCAATATCAATCTCAGTGTCGCCATCATGTTCCATTTGTTCTTGGTGTGTCTTAATTCATGCAAATCCTTATTTAGTTATTTTTACTTTATGTCCATTCCATCCTACCTTTAGTGGGCATGCTCATATGATGTTATTTGCATTGATGGACATCACTCCTTCTCTACCAACAACCCAGTGTTAACCTTTGTTAAACATTGCCTATACAAATATTTAATATCATTTGATGTTCTAGTTGGCTTCTAGAATTCAACCTCTACCTTGTAAGACCCAATAGTGACATTTTCATCTCACTAACTATTTCCCTTTTCCCTACCAAATCATATTGCAAGATTTGCACCCATTGATTCCACAAAAAGCATTTGTCCATCTACAACATCATCCCTCATAGAGATTTCATCTCTAGCCTCATTACATAGAGATTCATGTAGCAATCCCTAATAGTGTGGGCATTCTCCCTCAAGGATGCTTCCATGACATGTGTGGGGTGTATATCAATGTTAATACCTATATTTTGTTTTGCACTATGGATGGCCAAAAGTCATTTCTTGAGTATTTTGTATTCATAAAGAGTTTGTCCAAAGCATTTAAGGAATTCTCCCAATAAGTTATATTTGGATGTCAATATTGTTCCTCTCTTTAAGATTGACATATTTACTCATTAATATGTGATGCATATCTCTTCAGAGTGTCTATTTTAACATTTCTAATATGTTCAAGGGAGCACTCAATGTGGTCACTACCCATAACGTCCCATTGAAGAAATGCATGAAAAAATGTAATCTCTCCATTGAAAAATTTAATAATGTTCACAACAACACAACTAGATTTAATGTTCTCGTTAATAATTGAAAACTCTTTATATCTAAATAGGGTATTCCTAAATTTATTTTAACCATCTAACCTCAAGTCTACACTAAATTTAAAACTTAATATCCATCAGTAACTTCCTGAATTAAACTTTGTAATAAGCATAATGTTATGAAATAAATAAATAAAACTTCTATGAATACATTTTTTATTAATAAGTTAAAATACAAATACTGAAAATTAAAATTGTGATATGATTAATACATATTTGAAAATTGGGAGAGAGGCCATTGCACAAGATTCACACACAAAGAACAGTTTGTATTACTTTGAATCTCAATTACAACACATATATATAGTTGGAGTCTGATCCAACTTATTCTAAACTTAGTTATGGAGGTTGAGAGAATATCTCAACAACTCCAACAAACCAAAACCAACTCCAAATTAATCATTAATTCTAACATCCTCCCTTAATGATTACATTACAAATAAACCACATATTACAATTCTCAAATTACAACATAGATCTCTGTCTGACCTGGTCTTCATCAGCACTCTCACCCACTTTGAAATCTCTCGGTTTACACTCTTTCTTCTCCACAACTTCGAGCTTCCCTCTCGACTCATTTAAGATAAAAAAACGCTTCTGACCATCTTTAATGAATTTGTAGGACCAAAGATTCTTGACACCCTCGAAGAAGAGTATTGATACTAAACCACCCTATTGAAATAGTTCCATCTGTGAAATAACCCCGAAGAATAAATTTCAACAGTTTTGTAGGAAAGTACTCTAGTTACGGAATGTATTCAGCAATCAATCCTCCAAAATGACCTTCTACACACACATACACAAAACACAACCTATAACTGTTGATCTTGGAGCACCGAAGAACAACAAGATCCACAAGTGTATAACAGACTTGTACACATACTCAAACCAATGATGTGTTCTCTTGGCACCGAAGAACGTCGAGAACCACTAGCTTTAACATATGCTACTTTGTTCAATGATTGGTTCTTCATTGTATATACAAAATACAAACTTGAACCCCACACTATATGCACAAAAGAAAATTCCACACCGCAAATTTGCATATGAAGAAATTAGAACACCAACAGGATCACACAACAACAGACCTTCCATGCCTTTGAATTGTAGTTGGTATTCAACTCATTGCAATAATGATATTGAGCAGTGGATTGCATTCAGGATCTTGATATTGCAAATATGATTGAATGAGAAGAGCGATTCAACCATGCTGACCATCAACGTCTTCATATTGAGAAAAGCAGGGCAGCTCATACTGAATTCTGCGGACAGAGAAATGGATCTGAAATGTTACGAACTGAGAAGCAATTTCCCACGGATCCGGATCAAGCAACAAGATGTGTATGCATGACAGCTTCAGATCTATAGCTTGACGCAGTGATAAACCTCCAGTTGTATCCAAAGCAGGTGTCACCCTCTTAAATTGACAATGGCGGCTTCCTGAGATTATTGGAAATAGGAACAGTTGTTGTAACAACGTTTTTCAAGCAAATTATAAACCTTCACGTAGCGACAAAAAATGGATCTACTTTCTCTCTTGATGATGGCGGCCACAGCTCCTTGAATCTTCGAAACGGCAGGTCTTTACCTTGCGCAATGGCTCAAAAAATTTGCGGCTTCTCTTTGGACTGACGCAGGCAGATGAACGATGGCAGGTCTACCTTTGATTGATTTCCTTCTTTTGTTTTCTCCGTAGGTAGCCCCGCAGGTAAACAACGCACACACAATACTTTCACCAATTAAAAACACATAGGATAGAGTAATACAAACAGCCACAAACATAAAACTAAACACTAAATAATGTTACAACTCGGGCTCTCACATCTTCCTGGGTATTCTCGTGAGGGATTAAGCCCAGCCATGCTCTGATACCAATTTGAAAATTGGGAGAGAGGCCATTGCACAAGATTCACACACAAAGAACAGTTTGTATTACTTTGAATCTCAATTACAACACATATATATAGTTGGAGTCATATCCAACTTATTCTAAACTTAGTTATGGAGATTGAGAGAATATCTCAACAGCTCCAACAAACCAAAACCAACTCCAAATTAATCATTAATTCTAACATAGATACCAATAAATACATATATACGACAAATGTGCTTGGGAATACAATGTAATTTTTGTATCACACTATAATTCCAATAAGGAAATGAAGTTGGTAAACAATTGATAAACCAAGTTGCATATTATATGCAAAAGGATAAACATAAGGTTACAACATTTTGATGGGAATTCTCATGTCCATTATATTGCTTCAAACAATTAGTACCACATTATAAAGGTGCTTCTTAACTACAAGATGGAATAAAAACTTTGCCCTGATATAAGGGCCATGGAAAGTTTAAATATAAATATAAATAATATCAAACAATATTTGGAAGTTTTATATTTTACGTTGTCATCAACAACTACTAGTTTCGAATCTTATAAATCAAAGTTATGTAACTTTTAAGATTCTATCATGTTGACTTAGAGAAAGGCAGCTACAAAGCAAGTAGGAAGAGTTGGGCCTATGAACATAAACACATATTTTAATTTAGAAATAATAAAAAATGACTTTTTCAACTTGTGCTTTCCAAACTAACTCTAAAGTGATAGTTTATAATCTCAATTACCTTATACTTCCTCCAAGGACTGATAAGAACATAATTATATAACTACAGTCATAATTAATAAAAAACAAACATTTTTTTCAATGTTATAGAACATAATTATATAACTACAATCATAATTAATAAAAAACAAACATTTTTTTCAATGTTCTTACTCATCTTCTTCATCTTAAATGAATGTGTGATTGCATAAGAATTTCATGAATGTAAGTTTTGTTTGTCTTTCATTGTTAGAATTACTATATAATGATTTGTTCACTATTAGCGAGCATCCTTTATAATAGTCTATAATTGAAGCCAACTAATCCTCACAATTTAAAACAAAAGTGTGGTTTGATTCAATGTCACATTCCACTTCATGTAAAGTGATGATTTGGTTTAAAGATGTACCATTTCTAACATGTTCTCATATTCCTCTTTTCTTCCCTATTTACTTTATATAATATATTTTGATCTATTTTATTTTTTACTATTTTTTTTATGTTAATAGTTATAACTTTTCTTATACATATGTTTTCTTATACATACGTGAAATACTTTTTTTAATTATCACTACTTAATTCTATATATTATTCAATCCTTATTCTTGGAAAATATAAGGGGCATTTAATATAGGTTAATCCATTTAGTTAAGAGAGATTTAAATGGGGAACTTGTTGGTGCAAAACTAGTTAAATGTCCAACAACATTGTCCACAACCAGTTGCACTAATCACTTGGGCTAATCTTTATTCCTACACCTATATATACATTACGACATTAATATTCTCTATTCTCCCTTTATTTAGAAATATTACTAGATGATATCAAATGTCATTATATCGTGCTTATATTTGTAATGTAGAGAAAAATTTAACCAAAAAAATCCTTAATGTTTTGAAATATCAAAATCCAAGGTTTTTCTCAATGTGATGTCACCAATTACACTTGGATTTTTATTTATGTGCATTCAATTAATATTTTCAATATTTAGAGGTCACCATTAATCCCAAGTATTTTTTATCACCAACAAACAAACAAAACTATTGTGTTTTGAGATTTTGTTTGTTGTTTGTGAAAAAACTAATTAGATTTTATTCTGCTTTGAGTTTTTGTTTGTTGTTTCTTTACAAAGAAAAAAAAATAATCTTTTGTTTATTGTTTAGAAGTGAACAAAGAAAATTGTTTAGTTTTGAGATTTTTTATTGTTGTTCGTCAACCATAAAAGAAACAAAACAAAAAAAAATGATATTTTGTTTGTTTTTTTCCAAAGAAAAATAATCGTGTTTTGTCATTAATATCAGAGAAAAAAATTTCACTAAGAAGTGCTACATTGAAGGGAATCTATTGACATAATTGATTTTTCATCTCCTCAAAGAGACACATGATTTTTCTATGTTACTCCCTTAAATAGAACAACGACCCTATTAGAATTTTAAGTCAACATTGTCTAAATATATTGATCATATCGTTGAACCACAATGACTCCCTTGGTTCACAGATTCCATAGAAACATTAGTGCTAAAGTACAATAAGATTGACCATAGGGAGAAAGCTCTCCCTAGACTTAATACATGATATTCACTCTACAAAAATAATTAAGAAAACCTAAAATAGGGAGGCACCAAGCTATTTGTAGATCATAGAGAGCCTTTCTAGGTGGATATTGGTGGCCACCCACCTATTCCAACTGGATCCTATTGACAGTTTTTAGTTCAGCACACTCTTCTGTAATTCTTTGTAATTGTGGGTTCTACACTTTTGGGACTGTCTGAAGCCCTACACAGATTCCAGGTGGATATTGTTGGTTTCTCACCTAATCCAATTGGATTATTTTAGATGTTTTCATATCAACACATCTTTTTGTACTTTCAAGGTCGTTTTGGGGCCCTAAACAATGTTTTTTTGTCTTGACATAGTCAAACTATAGATCGACTTGGATTTTGATGGAATAATGTGTATTTCTCAAAAATACCTTTCCAACGGGCTATCACACACCTAAAACGGAGGTTGTATGCAAAAGTTACGACCCTGGGAAGTTGAGGTACCAAGTTACCCATCGAGGCCCACATAAATTTTGGTGTTTCATCTCTTAAGGTTAGGTTTTTGGATGTTTAGGGTTTTTTCATTCATGAGTAATGTTAAAAAGGCCTCTGGAGCCTCATTGTAATCATTCTACTCAGAAGGATGCGCGTAGCAGCCACATCTCTTCTGCAAGTTGTTTTCAGTTCTGTAGTTTTATAGTTTTAGCCTATTTTATTTATTCAATAAAAGTTAATGTTCACTGAATATCTAGTTTTTTTCTTTTTATCTCTGTGTTATTGTATTCAGTCAATTGTTAATTTCATTTTGCTCATTAATCTGGATCAGTGGTATCAGAGCGGTCTGCTCTTAATTTATTTATTTTTGTGCATGTCCTCGACAAGATCTGGGTACAAGAAGATGGGACTTGAACCAGTTGAGCCTTTGCAATATTGGTCACGTCGAGCCTAACAACAGCTATTGGGTGATGGAAAGAAAGATGGTGGAGTAGGAAATCCTTTTAAAATGTTGCTCGAGGAAGCCCGTGCACGACAAAGGAACGAAATGATGGACAAATTTGCACAAATCCTTTGGTGGTTGCCCACAGGAGGTGCATATTCATCAAGTGACCATGCAAATCCCTTAAAGGTGGAGTTAAATTTTGATATTCCATTATTTGAAGGATTGATAGATGTAGATGTTGTAGTTAAATGGTTTAACGATGCAGCACGTGCTCACAGGAACGTCCGCTCACAGGATCTTCTCTTCTCTACTGGCCCGAAGAACTCTAAGGCTCTTCTATTTCCCTATCGGGAAATCTGCACCCACAAACCGTTTCACGCGATCCCCTCTCTGCACTCGGAGGATCGGACTTCGCGACTTCGCGAGGTCAGTGGTCGAGCATTGAACCCTCGAGTCCCCGAGACCCGACAACAATCAACGTTGACCTTCCCCTATCGGGGGTTTCTCTATCGCGAATTCGACACTTGCGATGTCAATCAACTCATTTTACTGACTCTCGATGCCCGATACGCCGAAACTCCAACACACACACGAGTTTGACCTTTCAACGCCTTCACTCCATCGGCATTTTGGAGTTCGCGATATCGCGAATCCTGATGCGATTGTTTCGGGACTTCTCGCCACGAAACCCCAATATGGCATGCCATCTGTCCACCTCCTCTGATCCTTGTGGCCCCACACTGTTCCTTTAGCCTGTCGGGATATCGTGTATTGGAATATCACGATCCCTCATGCTATGTTTATGAAGTTTCAACCCACGAAACCCCGATGCACGATTTCACGCGTAAATCCGATGGCCCTTACGGCTTGGATCGACGGTCCTGCCCCTCCTGAGCTTCAAACCTCTCGAGAATACGTCATTGTATCTCCCCTGCACCTTTGTGAGATATAACGGCTCACGGAATATCACGGATCCTCCTCAGAGAATATTGACCATCTGTTCCTCCTGATGAAACCTCCGAAGTGACTAAGTGTTCTTCCACCGACTTGTCCCTCTGCGTGCAAACTTGTGACGCGTCTATAAACTTCCAAGGCACAACTCCTCTGCGTTGTCCTTCAACAAAGTTGAAATCCCTATCCTTCCTGAGCTTTCTCCAACTCTGAACCTTTCTGAAGATCCCTGCACGCACTCCTTGTGGCAGATTTTCAAACACTTCAAGTGCTTGAATTTCCTTGACCCTGCGCACCCCTGCAGCAGCAGTCCTTAAATATCTCACTCAAGTTCACAAGCCTGAGACTTTTCTTGGCCTGCACACTCCTTGCACAGCTCCTGTGCCTGTCTACACTTTTGAGAGAATGAGAACAAAAACAACCCTATATGAACCCTCTGTCAACGCACTCCTTACGGACAATTCGACTGCACTCCTTGCAAGAATCCTTGCTCAGTTAGAGAAACAATTGAAACTCATTCCTACTTCCTTTTAGACTTCAATTCAAACATGACATCATGTACACAACACATAAAGAAAATGTATAACAGGAAACAAACATTCATGAGCATATCATTCAACATCAATACACAGAGAACAAACACAAAACCATGAATTTGAATCAACTCTTTCTATTAATCCAAATATCTGTACATGGGTGTTCTTACACAACTCTCTGCATGCTCTTGCTTAAATGCTTCATAATAATGGTACAATACACAATGAGGGTGTCTATAGCCCGTTTCCCTCTTGCGCTCTAGAAACTATCTAATCTAGAATTAAATTCTATCTACTTGCATTAACTACTTTAAATGCCTTCTACCTACTAAGGACGAGAGCAATCCGCTCAAGGTCCATTTACAATCTACAAGTGCGCTTCATTAAATTTCCACATTAATGTTCGTGCAACAAATCCAAGAGAAACTCAAAATTTGTGTTGGCTCACTTGATATTGGCGATGCTCCTACATCATACTCCCTCGCTTGAAATATTTCATGGGCTCCTATCCATGAGCTCCTGCACGGCCTGTCCATGCTTCTGTATCTCTTCTTTGGTCTCCCAGCTGACATCTTCAACTGTATGGTTCTTCCACTTGACCAGATACTCAAAATACTGCTTTCGCCTGGTCCTTTTGCTTACTCTCTTATCCAGTATGCACTCCATCTGTGGCTTCTCTGCAACTGGCATCTTCTTTGTCCACTGGATCATTGGCTGCTCAATTCCAGTCTCTGTTTCCTCAGCATTATATGGGTACAAATCCGAGACATTGAATATCGGAGAAATTCTGATCCCATCGGGTAATTCAATCTCATAATCATTTGACTCAAACTTCCTCAAGACCCTACATGGACCGATTTTCTTCATCTTCAGCTTATTATATGTTCCTCTCGGGAACCTTCCCTTTCTCAAATGTGCCAGAACCAAGTCACCAACCTCAAACTAAAGTTGTCTCCTATGCTTATCGGCTCTGCGTTTATATTCCTGGCTTGAATTCTGTAACCGCTCCTTCACCTGGCTATGAAGTTCTTTCATCGCCTCTGTGAATTCTTCTGCACTAGCACTCCTAGTCGCAGTCTGTTATGAATCCCTCAGTTCAGAAATTCCCCTCGGCTACATACCATAGACAACCTGAAATGGACTCTACCCTGTACTCCTGTTAACTGAGTCATTATACGCAAACTCTGCCTGCGGTAATATGTTAGAAGTCTCCCAAACTTTTGTTCACGACTTCCGTATGTCCATCCGTCTGAGGATGATACGCTGAACTAAACAACAAGTTAGTTCCCAGCTTCTTCCATAAGGTCCTCCAAAAATTCCCTATGAACTTCGTGTGTCAATCCGAAACTATACTCCTTGGCAATCCATGAAGTCGAATGACCTCTTTGAAAAACAGGTTCGCAATGTGAGTTGCGTCACTGGTTTTCTGACATCGAATGAAGTGTGCCATCTTGGAAAATCTATCCACCACCACAAAGATTGAATCAACACCTCTTTGTGTTCTTGGCAACCCCAATACAAAATCCATGCTAATTGCATCCCACGGTCTCTCTGGTATGGGCAATGGTTGATAAAACCCCACATTATGTTTTCTTCCCTTTGAATGCTGGCAAATTATACATCTGTCCATGAATCTCCTGACGTCTGCTCACATTCCCGGACAAAAATATGATTCATTCAGCTTTCCGAATGTCTTGTCATGACCAAAATGTCCTGCTAATCCTCCATTGTGTTTCTCCTTCAGCAGATTCTCCCTCATGGAGAATTTCGAAATACACAGTTGATTGTCCCTGAACAACAATCCTTCCTGGATCATGTAGTCCATCCATTGGCTTCTATCCCTGAGAATTGGATTCTCAACTGCTTCATATGCTTCCTTAAAATCTGGATCATCTGCGTACATGTTCCTGAGATCATCAAAACCCAATGTTTTGACTTTGAACTCCTGCAACAGCAAACACTTCCTTCTCAAAGCATCAGCCACTTTGTTAGCAGTACCAGAAATATGTTTAATCACAAAAGTGAAATTCTGCATATACTCAATCCATTTGACATGTTTCTGATTCAACTTCTCCTATTGAGTCACAAACTGCAATGCATGATTATCACTGTACAAGACAAACTCTTTCGGGATCAAGTAATGTCTCCATTTCTTCATGATCAGGGGATCAAATTTTGCTCAAATTTCAAAGTGCTCGGAATGCGACAAAAATAGTGCCATTGTGTCCGTCTCGTCTTCCTGATTCCGGTGGTATATTTACTTTGTCAAATGGACTCCGTATGGAGAAGATATCACGATCTGTTCGTCAAGCCAAACATGCAAAAAAAAATTGATGCTGACTATACCAGTCCGTACATTCCATACGGTCTGACGTGGCAGGACCATACAGGTCATACGACCGTACATGGGTGATGTGGCAAGTTTTTGTTGGTTGATGATTGTCGAATCCAAAAGTGACACGTGTCATGTTGATGGAAAATGGTATGAGGACACGTGGCCCAATCCGTGGGTGCCACGTGTCACTCATTGATTGGGTTATTATTTATATGTAAAAATTTTGGTGTCCGCGGGGTTCGACCCCCAAACCTCCCACACTGCATAGTTTTAACAAACCCCGACCGACCGTTGGGTTATATGTTGTGCCTTGTTATGTATACCAAATCATATATATATAACTTTAATGTTTGTAACCATTGGTGGGGGTCGGGCCGGGGCTTAGCCCCGGCCCGTGGTCGTATAGCCATTGCATATGGCCATGGTGTATGTGTTTATGCGCACGGTTGTAACGGTTGGCGCATAGCCCGTGGTTCTTTACTCTTTTGCCATATGACCATGTATGGAGTGTGGGGGAAGTTTCAACGGTTATAACCTTTAACCACTTTTGCTCATGCGCGAGGTCACATGCGCCATATGCCCAGGTGCGTAGGCGGTTAGGGGCTGGCATGCCCTTAATCGTCCTACGATTTGCACCATTGGCACGGTTGCGCCCGGTGCTGGGTTTTCACGCCATATATTGCATGTGAGCCAAGTTCAAACAAGAAGGGTGCGTTTTGTAGATGCAGAGACAACAAGATTGAAGGGGGGACTTCCAGGAGGCCTAACTTCTTCGTTTTTCGACCGATTGAGGTGCCGAAAGAACCCAGACAGGGGTTTTTGGACGCTCTAGAGACATTGGAGCAGTCGGTTTGTTATTTTGAGCATTGTAAGACATTTTTTTGAGCACGTTTTGAGAAATTAATAATAATGATCCATTGGAAGCTGGACCAGGAGATGTAGCCCATAAGAGGGGTGAACTCCTTTATCAATTGTTGTGTTTATGTGCTTATGTTCATTGGTTATGTTGTTGTCTATGTATAATTTTCATAAGTAATCCTTTAATATATGTGTTGCAAACTGATCCTTTTGCTTTAAACGCATAACATTCACTTGCAATAATTTTCAAGTTTTTCAAGTCTTCTTCATTTTTAGATCACTTCAATGCATGGATGATAGCATAAAACTCATTATCATATGTGGAGTACTTCACTTTCACCTCATTCATATTCTCGCTGAAGTATACTATTGGCATGTCTTCTTGACTTAAGACTGCCCCTACTGCAAATCCACTTGCATCGCATTTCACCTGAAATGTTTTCTGGAAATCTGGCAACACCAAAACTGGTTGTTCTGTAATCTTCCTCTTCAACAGATTAAAACTCTTTTCAGCCTCTTCAGTCCACTGAAAATACTTGTGTCTTTTCTTCACTATATCCATCATCGCAACACTAATTCCACTGAAATTCCTGATGAACTTTCGGTAGAAACTAGCCAATCCATGAAAACTTCTCACCTCAAAAATATTTTTTGGTGATGGCCAATTCTTGATCACTTCCACCTTATCTGGATCCATCCTCAACTCATTTTCCGAAATAACAAACCCCAAGTAAATGAGCTTTGTCTTCATGAATGAGGACTTCCTCATGTTTATCAATAGCTTCTCCTGCTGTAGTTTCTACATCACTGTAGCTAAATGCTTCAGATGCTCTGCCACTGTATTACTGTAAACCAGTATGTCATCTAAATACACAATGACAAATTTCCCGATGAACTCCCTTAGGACTTCATTCATCAACCTCATGAAGGTACTCAGCGCATTTGTTGAGCCAAACGGCATAACATGCCATTCATACAACCCTTCGTTGGTTTTGAATGTTGTCTTCCATTCATCACCTTCTCTCATGCGAATTTGATGATAACCGCTTTTCAAATCAATCTTTGAAAAATATTTTGCTCCACTCAAGCAATCCATCAAATCATCCATCCTCGGCAATGGAAATATGTACCCGATGGTTATCTTATTAATCGCCCTCGATTCAGTATACATCCTCCAGCCTCCCTCTTTCTTCGGACTGAGTATTGTTGGAATAGCACATGGACTCAAGCTCTCCCTGACCAAACCTTTGTCCACCAAATCTTGGACTTGTCTTTTAACCTCTTCATTCTCTCGCGGCGTCAATATGTGCATGGCTTTGTTTGGGAAACTGGCTCCTGGTATGAGATCAATATGATGACTCACACTCCGGATCAGTGGTAACGAACGAGGTAATTCGTCCACTATTATGTCAGCGAACTCTTCCAGCAGTTCCTGAACTTCTTCTGGTAAATCATCCACTCTTGTGTTAGTCAGAACAATCTTCGGCTTTCTGACGACAATGAACTGTGGATCCTCCTTCTTCTTAACCTCTGCAAGAAGTTCCTTCCCACTCATGAGAAGTATTGTGTTGTTTACTTCCGGCTTCACCTCCTTATCCTTAATTGGAAGCAACATGTGTGTCCTCCCATTCTTCTCCAGGGTATATGTGTTCATTCGCCCATCATGAATCACATTCCTGTCATATTTCCATGGTCTACCCAGCAATAGATGAAAAACATCCATAGAAATGACATCACATAATATCTTATCATTATATCCTCCTATCTTGAATTCAACTAAACATTGTTTAGTGACAGTTACCTGGTGTCCTTTTTGTAGCCACGAAACTCTGTATGGGCTTGGATGATCAGTCATCTCCAGCTCCAGCTTCTCTACCATCTCTGTAGATACGAGATTATCCATGCTACCACTGTCTACAATGACCTTGCATACCCTGTCCTTGGTCTTGCAAGCAGTCCTAAAAAGTTTGGTCCTTTGGACTGAACTTTCCACCTCTTTTTTGGGTGTCAAAATGACTTTTTGCATCATCAGCGATCTTCCGCCTTCAGTGTCTTCTGCCTCAACATCCTACCTCTGCGCCTCAGTGATGTAAGCTTCCCCAATGTCCTTCTTTTTATCTGGACACTCATAAGACTTGTGCCCATTCTTTCCACATGTGAAGCATGTGATTACTCCACCTCTTCCTCTTCCTCTGCCTCTAGTACGAGGAAAAGTGTTATTCTCAGCATAATCTCTTCTCTGCTCAGTATGTTTCCCTCTATGTGAGGTTCCACCCCTCTCAGTTCAAATCTGAGGTTTCTTCCAGTCCTCCTTGCGCTTCTGGAATTTATCCTGGGCAACTGATTTGCCTTTGGGTTGACTTCTGCCTCGACCTCTCTGACCCTGCTTTCGGCTCAGCTTCTCCTCAGCTTTCAGAGCCATATGATAAGCATATTCCACCGTTCGGATGGTTACCGTGCTCATCTCATCCTGGATACATATCTCATTCCATTCATGTATCTGGCAACTTTTTCATCATCTCTGTCCCGATGACCTGCCCTGATGTTCAGTTTATAGAATTCCTCAGTATATTCTTTCACTGTCATCAGTTTCTGTCTCAGGTTCTGCATCCTCCTTAACAGAGTAATTTGATAATCCCTGGGGATGAATTTCGCCTTCATCTTTGCGATCATCCTTTCCCAACTTTTGATCTTCTACTTTCCCTTGCAGCGTCTATCAGCTTGTAGTTCATCCCACCTCAATGTTGCATGTCCCTTCAAGCGTGTGACAGTGTGCTTGACTTTCTTGTCTTCTTCGACATCTTCATAGTCGAAGTATGTGTCTAGAGCCCTAATCCAATCTAGAAGCTCCTCTGCATCCAAGTTTCCCTCATAAACTGGAATGTCCATTTTCTCTCTTGCACCCATCCTTGCAATAGCCCTGATCAAACACTCGTTTGATGCATCTTCAGCTGCAACTTCTTCCTCTCGTTCAGCTTCAACTTCGCTTTCGGAATCACTGAGATCCCCAGCACTAGTTTTGCCTCTTTGTGTTGTCTCCATGTCTTCGAGCCTAGCTCATAGATCACACATTTTTCTCTCCATAGTTGGATATGTCATCTGCCTACCTCTTCTTCGCGACATTTCCCTATCCTCCAGATCAAGTGATTGTCTATCTCTCCTGGGTGGCATGGTGAATTTTCTTTCTCTGCTCTAGAAAGCAAAGAACCTTTCAGTGATCTGATACCAAACTGGTGCAACGCGTGCTCGCAGGCACGTCTCCTCATAGGATCTTCTCTTCTCTACTGGCCCGAAGAACTCTAAGGCTCTTCTATTTCCCTGTCAGGAAATCTGCACCCATAGACCTTTTCACGTGATCTCCTCTCTGCACTCGGAGGATCGGACTTCGTGACTTTGCGAGGTCATTGGTCGAGCATTGAACCCTCGAGTCCCCGAGACCCGACGAAAGTCAACGCTGACCTTCCCCTATCGGGGGTTTCTCTATCGCAAATTCGGCACTCGCGATGTCAATCAAATCGCTTTACCAACTCCTGATGCCCGATACGTCGAAACTCCAAAAAACGCACGAGTTTGACCTTTCAACGCCTTCACTCCATCGACATTTCGGAGTTCGTGATATCGCGAATCATGATGTGATTGTTTCGGGACTTCTTGCCACGAAACCTCGATATGGCGTGCCACCTGTCCACCTCCTCTGATCCTTGTGGCCCCACACTGTTCCTTTAGCCTGTCGGGATATCATGTATCATAATATCACGATCCATGATGCTATGTTTATGGAGTTTCAACCCACGAAACCCCGATGCACGATTTCACGCGTAAATCCGACGGCCCTTACGACTTGGATCGATGGTCCTGCCCCTCCTGAGCTTTGAACCTCTCGAGAATGCGTTGTTGTATCTCCCATGCACCTTTGTGATATCTAACGGCTCACGGAATATCGTGGATCCTCCTCGGAGAATATCGACTGTTTGTTCCTCCTGATGAAACCTACTAAGTGACTAAGTGTTCTTCCACCGACTTGTCCCTCTACGTGCAAACTTGTGACGCTTCTGTAAACTTCCAAGGAACAACTCCTCTGTGTTGTCCTTCAACAAACTCGAAAGCCCTATCCTTCCTGAGCTTTCTTCGACTCTGAACCTTTCTGAAGATCTCTGCACGCACTCCTTGCGGCATATTTTCAAACACTTCAAGTGCTTGAATTTCCTTGACCCTACGCACCCCTGCAGTAGCAGTCCTTAAATATCTCACTCAAGTTCGCAACCTTGAGACTTTTCTTGGCCTGCACACTCCTTGCACAACTCCTGTTCCTGTCTGCACTTTTGAGAGAATGAGAACAAAAACAACCCTATCTAAACCCTCTGTCAACGCACTCCTTGCGGACAATTCGACTGCACTCCTTACAGGAATCCTTGCTCAGTTAGATAAACAATTGAAACTCATTCCTACTTCCTTTCAGACTTCAATTCAAACATGACATCATGTACACAACACATAAAGAAAATGTATAACAGGAAGCAAGCATTCATGAGCATATCATTCAGCATTAATACACAGAGAACAAACACAAAACCATGAATTTGAATCAACTCTTTCTATTAATCCAAATATTTGTACATGGGTGTTCTTACACAACTCTCTGCATGCTCTTGCTCAAATTCTTCATAATAATGTTACAATACACAATGAGGGTGTCTATATCCCATTTCCCTCTTGCGCTCTAGAAACTGTCTAATATAGAATTAAATTCTATCTACTTGCATTAACTACTTTAAATGCCTTCTACCTACTAAGGATGAGAGCAATCCGCTCTAGGTCCGTTTACAATCTACAAGTGCACTTCATTAAATTTTCACATTAATGTTCACGCAACAAATCCAAAAGAAACTCAAAATTTGTGCTGGCTCGCTTGATATTGGCGATGCTCCTGCATCATTTAATCTGCTCGAAGGGTATTTTTCGTTCCACAATTTTTCCGATAGGGAAAATATTACGTTTGCACTCCTCAAGGTCGTCCCCCATGTTAAGGATGTTAATGTTTATGCCAGTATTATAGTTCTTTTCATTTTAATAGATAAGAGAATAATAAGAACAAGATCACTGAGAAATACACATTCACAAGAGACACAACATTTATCCTGGGAAACCCTCTAGGGGAAGAAAACCCAACAAAACTTCCTTATCATAAATAGCTTAAAGAATGTTCAAGATATAACTCAAACCAATACAGAAAGTCCTCCCTAAGATATGTGCCACTCTTCTCCTCCTCTCTCTGGTAATTGCAGCTTGCCTCATAAGAGAAAATGAGCAAGTGAGTTGTGTGTTTGAAGTGAGGTGCTAGCCTCTTATTTATACAAGACTCGCACGTGTGAAAGGTCACAACTGGCAGGGCTGACCTCTCACTCTGGGTGGCTAAACCCACCTTTAATTAATTATGGGTCTTCCATAATAACTGTTGGGGCCGACTTCTTATTCTTCCCTTTATAATTGTCCGATGACCAATCCACAAAAGGGGATTTGGTCCTTATACAATTACTGACATGATTAATCCACAATGTCGATTAATCCAATAACAATAATAATAATAATGACATGATTAATATGCAATGGGGATTTAATCTAATACTAATAATAAGAATTCTCTTCGCAGTTACATTATTTTAACACTCCCCCTTAACAAGAAGGGTATTCTTCATCAGCATCAGGCGAGAGAGGTCTGCATCATCAGTGGCATCTTGGAGGACAGTATCGTCAATATCATCTTGAAACATTGGCTAGCACATTTACAAGTCATCAGAAGTTTTCTTCATCAACAACATCATCATTCTTGAAAGAATGTTATCATCATCTGCATCAAATATGTATCAGTAAAAAATGATACCTCATCACAACACTAGGTTGGCACATCATAGTCCTACACTAGCTCAATGTCACAGCAGTTAAGCGGGTAGGTCAATGTCAATCACATCTTGTTTTACGTCTAACAACTAGGTCAGAAACAAGTAATATCATCATCTCGTTTTACATCTAACAACTAGGTCAGAAGCGAGGAATCACAGCATCATGCTTTACATATAACAACGAGGTCAGAAGCATGAATCATCTTTCTTTATGTCTAACAATGAGGTCAGAAGCAAGGAACACATCAACATCTCGCTTTACATCTAACAACGAGGTCAAAAGCGAGGAATCATCTTGCTTTACGTCTAACAACTAGGTCAGAAGCATGACTCATCTTGCTTTACGTCTAACAGCGAGGTCAGAAGCAAGGATCACACGACGTCATGCTTTACGTCTAACAGTGAGGTCAGAAGCATGAATCATCTTGCTTTACGTCTAACAGCGAGGTCAGAAGCATGAATCATCTTGCTTTACGTCTAACAGCGAGGTCAGAAGCAAGGATCACACAACATCATGCTTTACATCTAACAGCGAGGTCAGAAGCATGACTCATCTTGCTTTACGTCTAACAACTAGGTCAGAAGCAAGGATCACATAGTGTCATGCTTTACGTCTAACAATGAGGTCAGAAGCATGACTCATCTTGATTTACATCTAACAACGAGGTCAGAAGCAAGGAATACATCTACTCCCCCTTTCAAGGAGGGTCCTTTCGGACTATACCAAGATTATCTCAAAAGTGTTCAAACTTTACACGAGATAGAGGCTTAGTCAACACATCGGCAACCTGTTCATCTGTGCTAATGTACTGGAGCTTCAAGGCTCCTCTCTGTACCATGTCGCGGATGAAATGATAGCGGATCTCTATTTTCTTCGACCTATCGTGGAACACAGGATTCTCTGTCATTTTAATGTAGCTTTGATTGTCACATAGAATCGTGGTTGCTCTCATTTCCAAATCAAATAGGCCTGTCAACAACTTTTGAAGCCATATAGCTTCGCAGCTAGCAAAACATGCGGAAATGTACTCTGCTTCCACTGTGTTGAGAGCAATACTGGATTGCTTCCTACTCTACCATGAGATTATAGCTGATCCCAAACTGAAACAGCATCCGGAAGTGCTTTTTCTGTCAGCAACGCTTCCTGCCCAATCTGCATCAGTATATCCACTCAATGTGAAGTCATGATCTCCATCATAGCTGAGACCATAATCCACTGTACCTTTAAGGTACCTCATCACATGTTTTGTAGCCACTAGATGAACACGTCTGGGCTCTACCAGAAACTAACTTAAGGTGTTTACTTCAAAACAGATGTCTGGTCTGGTGTTCGTCAGGTACATCAACGATCCAATAATCTGTCTGTACAGAGTGGCATCTATCAAATCTAACGAAGTATCGACCAACAGCTTCAGCTTTGCTTCCATGGGTGTATTCATGGACTTGCATTCTATCATGTCGAATCTCTTTAAGATTTTGATCTTGTACTTCCCTTGGTTAAGGAAGATTCTTTCTGGACTCTGTCATACCCCAAGACCTAAGAAGTAATGCATTAGGCCAAGGTCTTTCATTTCAAATTCTGCGGCAAGTCTTTGTTTACATTCAGCGATGAGCTTTTCTTCTCTAGTTAAGAATAAGTCATCCACGTACAGTAGTAATATTACCGGTTCATTATCCACGATCTTGAAGTAGAGATTTGAATCTGCTTTACTCTTGGTAAAGCCTAATCTCATCAAGAAACTGTCTATACAGCCATACCAAGCTCTGGGAGCTTGCTTCAATCCGTATAAGGCTTTCTTCAATCGGCATACATGAGACTTCCTATCTTCAACCTCAAATCCTTGGGGTTTCTCTATATACACTTCCTCTTCGATAACACCATTCAGGAAAGATGTCTTCACATCCATCTGGTGCAACTTCCAATTCATCTTGGCAGCAAGAGCTATAATGGTTATGATCAAAGTGTATTTGGCCACAGGAGTGAATGTCTCTTCATAGTCGATACCTTCCTTCTGGGAAAAGCCACGAGCGAAAAATCTTGCTTTATATTTCTCAATACTTCCATCAGCAACATGTTTTATTTTGAAGAGCCATTTTGATGATACCACATCCTTACTTTTTGTTCTGGGAACTATTTCCCATATATCATTCTTTATTATGGATTGGTATTCCTCTGTCATGGAATTTCTTCTAGATGGCCTCTTCAAAGCATGTGGGTTCTTCATCAAGTAATTTGCACATCAAAGCCGTGTAACTGGAGAAGGGCTTTGGTCTTTTCACTTGTCTCGTGGTTCCTTCTGGAACACCATACTTCTCTCCATCTTGAATAAGCTCTCTTGCCCAAGCAAGATTTATTTTATGGGAGAAGGTCATTTGAGGAGGTTCTTGAACTTTTGTTATATCATGATCTTCAGGAGTCTCCTCATCAGGGGAAGCTATGACTTCCCTTACAGGTTCTGCAACTCTGGGAACTTCCCTCACGAATTCTGTCGTCCTAGGATTTACAGGTTTCTCTTCATACATTTCTTCAAGTTGGCATCTTCTTGATTTCTTAAGTGTTGCTTCTTCATCAAAGATCATGTCCTTGCTGATCTCAATATGGAGGTGACCAGGTATGTAGATTCTGAAGGCCTTGGATACCTCACAGTATCCCACAAATATTCCCTTCTTTCTGGAGGGTTCCATCTTGTTTCTTTTCTCTTTCGGTATATGGATAAACATTGGACAGCCAAATATTTTGAGATGGCTTACTTCTGGCTTCTTTCCGGTGAACATTTCTTTTGGGGTCTTGAACCCAAGTGCACTATGGGATAATTTGTTCTGCACATAAACAGTGGCCATTGCTGCTTCTACCCATAAGCACATAGGAAGATCTTGATCATGAATCATGGTCTTTACAGCTTCCATAATTGTTCTATTCTTCCTTTCAGGTACACCGTTTTGTTGAGGATTATAGGGAGTAGTTAGTTCCCTCTTTATCCTGACATCTCTGCAAAATCTTATGAACTCCTTCGAGGTATATTCTCCTCCATTATCTGACATTAGTATCTTAATCTTTCTTTCGGAAAGATTCTCTATCAAGGCTTTGAATTCCTTGAATTTATTGAATACTTCATCTTTAGATTTTAAGAAATATATCCAGATCTTATGAGAATAATCATCAATAAATGATACATAGTATACATACCCGCTAATGGAGGATGATAGCATTGGGCCACACACGTCTGAATGGATGAGTTCCAATGCTCCTTCTGCTTTGTTGTCCCTCTTTGGAAATGGGTTCTTGATGTTCTTCCCTTGCGCACATCCATTGCATATGCCTTCCTAATCAACCTTGAGTTCTGGTAAACCTGTGACAGCTTTGCATATGTAAGGTAGCACCTTGTAGTTGATGTGGGCCAATCTTCTATGCCAAATTTCGCATGAGTTTTCGATGGCATGGGTCATAGCAGTTTTTGGGTGACCCTTCAGCTTATATAAACCATTTGCTTCACTTCCGATGATGATTGCTTCATTTAAGGTTTCTCCCTTAGCCCACATAAGAACTTCTCCATCTATGAAGGAAACTCTATAGCCTTTCTTGTCTAAAGATGATATGGAGAGTAAGTTCTTCTTTAGGCCTGGTACATAGAGTACGTCCTTCATTGTTATTGAGTTTTCTTAATCTAGCTTGTAGTTTTATTCTCCTATTCCCTTGATGGGATATTGATAATCATCTCCAAGAGTTACTTTCTGAGAAAACTTCTTTTCTGAAATACAAGAGAGAGTATTTTTCTTACCTGTCATATGCTTTGATTCACCTCTATCAATGAGCCATGTGTCCTCTCCAGGTGATACAGATCCTGAGAGAGCTGAGATCAAGACATGGTCCTTAATCATCTTCATAGGTGGTTCTTCATCTTCGACAATGTGAGAATGTTGCCTTTTGTGCTTCCTCTTGTACTCTTCTCTTCTGACTAGACAATTATTCACCTTGTGTCCCATCTTATCAAAATGATAGCATTGTATAGATGAGAGATCTTGTCCCTTGCATTGTCCTTTCTTCTGAAAATTTCTTGAATGAGATTCTTGGTTGTTGAACTTTTTTTATGGTTGCGGTTCTCTATGAGATTCCCTTTTGAAGTAGGGTTTCTTCCTTCCTCCTTTTGTATGAGTATCTATGGCTTGATCATCGTCCCTTGCTAGTAGTGCTTCACGATTGGCTACCCTTGTCTCTTCTTGGGTGCATTCTTCCCATAGGCTCTCAAATTGTAGTTTCTCCTTTCTATCACATACTGACTGGATGAAGGCATCCCAAGGTCTTGCGAGACCATTTAGGGTAGTTATTACAAATTTGTCTTCATCGATGGTGTCTCCAATCACTTTCAACTGTTCTTTTATTTCGGAGATTCGGGAGAAATATTCTTGAATCATTTCTCCTTTCTGCATCTTGGTATTCTTCAACATAGTTATGAGATTCATCTTTCAATTGATGTTCTTTCCTTCATATAGTTTTCTTAGAGAATCAAACATCTCCTTCGGAGTTTTCTTTGATGATACATATGGGATCAGGTGGTCTTTGATTGAATCTGCAATGATTCTCTGAGCCCTGATTGAGTCCTTCTGGTGCTTTGCTTTCTCTACGGCATCTTCAGGTTCCTCCACTTCTTCTTTGATAAATCTTGATAGGTCATTCTCTGCAAGGATTAGACCGATCCTATACTTCTAGGCATGGAAGTTGTCTATGCCTTCTAGTTTCTCAACAAGCTTTGTGCTTGCAGACATCTTGTACTTTCAGCAACAAAAATAACCAAAAATTGAAAATGCTCGAAATCAAATTTTGATCTTACCAGGAGGTGCGCTTGCTTGAGGCGAGTAGCCTAGTGTCCTCGGATTTGAGAAAATCCAAATTTTACCCCATCAAATCTGATCTGCGGATTTTTGGACTGGTGCTTCCGGTACTTCTAGTACTCTGGTACTTCTGGTACTTCTGATACTGGTTTTTTGGTACTTCTAGTACTTTTTTGAAACTAGGGTTTCACTTTCCGGGAGATCCAGCCACTGAAAAGGTGCGCTCTAGGTGCCAAATTGATCCTTGGGGGACGACGCAACTTTCTAGGAGGTTAGGGGGCTGAAAAGAGATAATTTTTTCAAAACCCTAATTTGCAAGTGTTGCATCAATGATGTTTTTCTCTTGCAAATAGTGTTTCCTGCAGGTTGGCTCTAATACCATGTTATTTTTATTCCATTATTATAGTTCTTTGCATTTCAATAGATAAGAGCATAATAAGAACAAGATCACTAAGAAATACACATTCACAAGAGACACAGCGTTTATCCTGGGAAACCCTCTAGGGGAAGAAAATCCAACAAAACTTCCTTATCATAAATAGCTTAAACAATGTTCAAGAGATAACTCAAACCAATACAGAAAGTCCTCCCCAAGATATGCGCCACTCTTCTCCTCCTCTCTCTGGTAATTACAGCTTGCCTCATAAGATAAAATGAGCAAGTGAATTGTGTGTTTGAAGTGAGGTGCTAGCCTCTTATTTATACAAGACTGGCACATGTGAAAGGTCACAACTTGGAGGGCTGACCTCTCACTTTGGGTGGGTAAACCCACCTTTAATTAATTCTGGGTCTTCCATAATAACTGTTGGGGCCGACTTCTTATTCTTCCCTTTATAATTGTCCGATGACCAATCCGCAAAAGGGGATTTGGTCCTTATACAATTACCGACATGATTAATCCACAATGGGGATTAATCCAATAACAATAATAATAATAATGACATGATTAATCCGCAATGGGGATTTAATCCAATAATAATAAGAATGTTCTTCGCAGTTACATTATTTCAAGAAAGGACTGGTGGGATACTTACTCTGAGCAAAGGGCCATAGAGGAATATGAAATATTTGTTTTCTCCCCCACATGGGATTCCTTCAGGGAGGCCATTAAAGAATAATACTACCCTGTGGGAAGCTACGAGGACCAGTACATAAGATGGACCACCCTGCATCACGAAAGGGACCAGAAAGTACCAGATTTGACTAATATTTTCCATACCCTATGCACCAAATTAGGTGTCAAATACTCTAAGAGACATTTGGTGCTCAAATACCACAGTTTTTTGTATAGATACATTCAAACAGAAATGGATTTTCTAGAGTTCACATCATTAGGTACGGCTTATAGATATGTTGTCAATATCGAGCATAAATTTAAGTAGAAGAGGTGAGAGTTTGGATCTGCAAACTCCTCACAGCCGAAGCAGGCCCCAACCCACAAAACAAGGGACATGGAAAATATAGCCACTCTCAAGACAACCAATCCAAGCCACAACACAAGAAGGGTAATGAGAAGTCGAAGAAGGACACAAGAAAATGGAGTGAATACCATAAAATCCCTTGGCACAACACCGAAGAATGTCGCTCCAATTAGTCACTGGTGGCCGAGATGAAAGCTTCTGAGTCAGAGGCAGATTATGAATCTAAATCAAATCCAGAAGGAGGGAAGCAGATTATTGATGTTGAACCAAGTGCCATTGTCACTACCACCAAAGTCCAGCCAAGCAAACCAGAAGAACTAGAGGAAGGGGAACACCTCTTTCACTCACAGATGTGGGTAAAGGGGGATCCACTTCATTTCGTTGTCAATAGCGGCAATCAGAAGAACCTAATCTCAGCAGAGGTCGTCAAGCGACTGGACTGACCAACGACACCACACCCGTATCCCTACACCATTGGTTGGATTTGTCAAGGAAGATATATCTTTGTCATCCAACAATGTTATCTGCCCTATGGAATCAATCCTTTCAAAGATGAGGTATTGTGTGATATTGCCCCCCTTGAATTTTGTGTTGTTCTTTTAGGACAACCATATTTGTGGAAGCGACATGTTGTGTATGATTCTAGACCCCGCAGTGTTATTATTACTTTGGGTAGACAATTGTATAGGATACCAGAGGTAGCGTCGCCTACCACTATTTCTTTAATCTCTTCTAAGTAATGCAGTAAGGTCATTTCACAGACCGGAAATTTCGTCTTCTTTTTTATCCGTGCTCATAGTAAGCAGAAGGTCACTGCCACATTTGTGGCCTCTGCAAAGAGCCTCTCTTTACAACATAAGCAAGTGGACAGGATCATGGAAGAGTACATAGACATCTTCTCCTCATCCATCGGGGTACTGACACACTTCCAAGTCCAGAATCCAATTGATCAAACCCTCGATGCACCTCTACCTAATGGACCATTCTATTGTCGCTCGCTGATGGAAAATGATGAAATCAAGCATCAGATCCAAGAGATGCTTCAAAATGGGCACATCAGACCCAAATCCTCCCCTTGTGGAAGCCTGATTGTACTGGTGCAGAAGAAAGAGGAGACATGGCAGCTCTACATTGATTACAGAGCATTAAACAAATTACAGTCAAGAATCGGTACCCAATTCCTAGAATTGATGGCCTTCTTCACCAACTCAATGGGGAAAAGTTATTCAGGAAGATTGACCTAAAGTCTGACTACCACTAGGCTCCCATCAAACCAAATGATGTATGGAAGACAAATTTCAAATCTAAAGAAGGTCCCTTTGAATGGTTGGTCATGCCCTTTGGCTTAACAAATGCACCAACCACTTTCATGAGGTTGATCGATGATGTATTGAGACCCTTCACCAACTCTTTTATGGTGGTATATTTGGATGGCATCCTTATCTTCCATAGAACTTGGGAGGAGCATATGCAACTTATTCAAAAAGTTTTTAGCACTCTGTAGCAACACAAGCTGTATGCCAACTTGGAAAAATACTCCTTTGGCATGAACATGCTCCAACAATTGGGTTACATTGTTGATGATCATGGGGTACATGTTGATCCAACTAAGATCCAAGTAATCTGTGACTAGCCAACCTCGACCACACTAACCGAGCTTCGTATCTTCTTGAGACTTGCTAACTTCTACCGACAGTTCATGTTAGGATTCTCCCATATTGCATGTTCCCTCAGCCAAGTGACCAAGGGTGGTGGTAGGGAAACTTTCACGTGGGGGAAGGAACAACAATGAGAATTTGATGATCTAAAGAATTACCTATGCTCAGCTCCAATACTATCTTTACCCTATCTGCAACAACCGTTTGATATTGATACTGATGCATCTGACTATGTTGTAGGCACAATTCTCACTCATCATGGTCATTCGGTAGCATACCATAGTGAGACACTCTCAGATATTGTCCAGAAATACCCCACCTATGACAAGGAAATGTATTCCATTATACAATCCTGTTGTCAATGGAAACATTACATTATGGAAAAGGAGACAATCATCCACATTGATCATAATCCTCTATAGTTCATACAAACACAAGGGAAGTTGCAGAACGACCACCATCAAAAGTGGTCCACCTACCTGGAACAGTTCCATATCAACATCAAGTATAAGACAAGGAGCACAAATCATGTTGTTGACTGCCTCAGTCGACCTCCCATGGTTGTACTCACCACCATGCTCCATCCCTATGGGCATGAGGTATTTGAGTGGCCCCAACTTTATCAGCAAGATCCGGACTTTGCCACCACCTATCAGCTCTTGGGTATAGGCACAAATGTCACTGATTTTCACATTTAGGACACACTATTATGCCATCTGGGGCACTTTTTGTTCCTAAAAGCGAGTGCGCAAAGATGATTTGGGAGTCTCACTACAATCATATGGCAGGACATTTTGGCGTGGATAAAACTGTGGTTGTTCTACAGAAACATTTGTGTTGTCCAAAACTTCGACAGGACGTCAGCAAGTATATCAGATCTTTCACTTCTTGTGCCATTTCCCATCCAACCATCAAGAAGCAAGGCTTATACACCCCTCTTCCTACTCCTGAGAGGCCTTGGGAATCCATCTCAATGGATTACATGTCTGGCCTTCAATCCACCAAGAAAAGAAATGATTATGTATTTGTGGTAGTTGATCAGTTTTCTAAGATGTCCATTCTCACAGCCTGCAAGAAGAGAATCACAGTGGCATATACTTCCAAGATCTTCTTTGAATGAGTGTGGGTCCATTTTGGGATACCACAAACCATCATCTTCGATTGGGACAATGGGTTCCTCAATGCATTTTGGTCCAGTATCTGGTCACTATTGGACACCAAGCTCACTAAATCCATTGGATTCCACCCTCAAACTGATGGCTAAATAGAGGTCTTCAATCGAATGATTGTGCACATCCTACACATGTATAACTCTAAGAATCCACGTACATGGGATGAGATTCTTCCCTATGTTCAACACAGCTACAACAGGGCTCTCCATAGCTCCACCGTCCATAGCCCCTTTCAAGTGGGGATGGGATTCCAACCCTTGGGTCCCATGATGTTGCACTACCTCTTGCAACAACACAAATAGATTCTTCCCATGTTCAGTTTGAGGCCGACAAAGCCACCAGATTCATTGAGTGGATTTATCACATCCGCCAACAGGTCCATGAGATTTTACAGATTGCCAATGCTAAGTACAAGCAATGCCATGATCAACACCAGGTATCGCACAAATTTCAAGTGGGAGACGAGTTCCGGTTACATTTGTAGAAAGAACGTCTTACAAGGCCCAATCGAAAGCTCCTTCCACTTAGCTATGGGTCTTACACTATCACCAAGTCTGTGGGTGATAATGCTTTCGAGATCAACACTCCCCCCTTCCTTGACTTCCACCTAGTGTTCAATGCGGACCTCCTCTAGCCATATTTTCCACCATTATTGGACACCTCAGAGCTCACAGAACAATGGAAACTAGCATATGTCAACCCTAACTACATGGAACAAGCATCCATTGATCAGATAGTGGACACACATGTCAAGGGAACTCACCAACATAGGATCCAACTTTATCGGTTGTCAAGGCAGGGCAACTCCTACACCAAGGAAAGTGGTCACCAAAGGCCAAATTCAGCATAATTTTCCTCACATGATGGGGGTCACTCAACGCAATGGAGACCATTTCTTATTAAGGGGGGAGGAATGGTCCAGGTGGATATTGGTGGCCACCCACCTATTCTAACTGACTCCTCTTGACAATTTTAGTTCAACACGTTCTTTTGTACTTCTTTGTAATTGTGGGTTGTACACTTCTAGGGATGTTTGAATCCCTACAAATATTTCAGGTGGATATTGGTGGCTTCCCACCTAATACAACCGGATTATTTTAGAATTTTTCATGTCAGTACATCTTTTTGTACTTTCAGGGCCGTTTTGGGACCCTAAACAGTGTTTTCTTGGCTTGTCACAGTCAAACCGTAGACAAAGTCATATTTTTTTGGCATAATGTGTAGTTCTCAAAAATACCTTTCCAACAAGCTATCACACACCTAAACGAAGTTCGTATGTAAAAGTTACGACCCCGGGAAGTTGAGGTACCAACTTACATGTCAGGGCTCACATAACTTTTGGTGTTTCATCTCCTAGGGTTAGGTTTTTGGATGTCTAGAGTTTTGGAATTCATGAGTAATGTTAAAAAGACATTTGGAGCCTCATTTTAATCACTCTGCTCAGACGGATGTGCATAGCAGCCATATCTCTTCTCAAAGATAACTACCACCATTCGAGCAAGTTGTTTTCAGTTTTGCAATTTTAAAGTTTCAGCCTATTTTATTTATTCAATAGAAGTTATTGTTCACTCGATATCTGTTGTTGTTCTCTATATCCTTGTGTTATTGTATTCATTATGTTATTCATTTAATTATTATCATAAATCTGGATCATTAGTGTAATATTTTCTTCTCGTCATGCATTATATATATATATATATATATATATATATATATATATATATATATATATATCATCAAACATAATCCTTAATCTATGCTAACTAATACATGAATATGTGTAATATTAAAAAAATGATTTCAGGCATGTTGGAGATGTGTTATATTATTTACATGTGGATTATGACAGGGGAAAATCCAACAACCGTTAGGGTTTGGGAAGGGGTGGGGAGCGATGGCAGTGTTAACCCCCACTATTGGCTACAAGGGTTTATGGTGAGGGGCAGTAGCCTCGATCCATTAGGGTTCAAGTAAATTCCCCAAACGTTTTAGGGGTCCATTTTGGTATGTTTTTGGCTCACTTGTATGCCTTTTTTACTATTGTTTTTTTGACCCATTGTAATCTAATATCATTTAAAGGATTAGGGTTTTAATCTAATTTGAGTTAACAAATTTATAGAGTTTTCAATGTTGTAAAATACCTAAATATTTTATTGTGAATGGTCAATTAATACAATGAATAATATAGAGGTGTGGATCTAAGTTAGGCTATTTTTCCTGGTTAAGTGTTTCTAGTCTAAATCTATGTGTATTATATGTGTTATATTATTGTTCTTTCTATTTTTCTTATGTATCAACACACTTTGATTAACTTGTAAGTTTAAAACTTTCATTTGGTATTAAAGTGATCTTATTGGGTTTAGGGGGATGCCTTTGTTGTTGGGGTTTATCTCATTCTTGATAGAGCAAGTTTAACTTAGGTCTGGGATAAACCTAGTTTTATTGGAATCTCTATAGTAGTTATTCTTGTTTAAACGTGAATGGAAAGTTGTGCCAAAATCAATATTATGAAATTTAATGGTCAAATATTTGAGCTATGGAATGTCAAGATGGAGTAAATTCTTGTAGACAATGAACAATGGATCATTGTAGATCCGATATAGGAGTGATATATTGGATAAAGTTGGATAGGAAGGCACATAGTACAATTTACTTATGAATTTTAAATGTACCATTGTTGAATGTATCTAGAGAATCTACAACCAAAGTGTTATGGGATAAGTTAGGGAGTTCGTATTAGTCAAATTCCTAGCTAAACAAGATTTTCAATCAAAATAAGTTCTACATCCTAAGGATGAATGATGTTGACTCCATGAAAGAGCACCTAAATGCCTTTAACATTGTAGTAAATCAATTATTGTTTGTTGTTATTAAAAAAATTTAAGATAACTGCATCGGTCTACTATGTTGTTTTTTATATCATGGGATAACCTAGTTGTAGCTATTGGGAGTAATACAACCAAATTAAATATTGACGTTATGGTTTCGTCCATGTTATCCAAAGAGATGGGGTGGAAAATTATGGATTGTTAGAACAAGAATGGATTATTTGTGAGAGGCCACCTTGTAGAAAAAAAAAAAAATCTTCAGATGGTAGATCTAAATCTATAGGTAGATCTACATCTCTAGTACAATCTATAAGGGAAAATAAAAAACACAGTAAACATGGGCATTATAATAAAGATTGTAGATTAAAAAATGTTGATAAAACAAGGGATTTGATTATTCTCCTTCCATATAAGGAAATTCCTCCTTAAAATAAGGAGGGGATATGTACATAGAATCTACAAGTAAACATTTAGATCATGATTCATGTTTGATAAACTTAGGTGAATATTTTCATATGTCTACTCATAGGGATTTTTTTTTTGAATATGAAAAGTATAATGGAGTTGATGTATTCGGAGAATATGAACTGATAGCCAAGATCATAGGATGTGGAAGTTTCTGGTTTTTTCTTAAACATGGACAAGTTAGAACCCTTCCTAGTGTTCTATATATTCCATGTTTGGACAAAAACCTAATATCTATGAGTAATATGGGTGATGTAGGTGTGTAAACTATATTTTTAAAGGATACATGCAATATGGTTCAAGGAGAAATGGTGTTGATTTTGAGGAAGCACTATCAATCTATTAGGACATTGTTTGGAACTCTTGCTCTCCCTATAAAAAAGATAATTCTCTAGCATTAAATAATGAGGCATACTAGACATAAGGGCCTTCATACTTTCCATGGTAAAGGTATGGTTGAACGTATCAATAATTGGTCTTTATATCTTAATTTTTGTGAACACTATGCATATGGTAAATGGAATCAGGTGAGTTCACATCTAGTGCTACAAGGGGAAAAGGGTATTGGATATTATACATAATGATGTATTTGGACCTATGCATAGTCCATATCTTAGAGGATCTATATACTATGTCTCATTTATATATCATTTTTCTAGGAAAAAATGGTTGTATTTCCTGAAGAAGAAATATGAGGTTTTCAAAAAATTCAAAGAGTTCAAAGATCTTATAGCAAACTAGAAAGAGAGGAAAATAAAATTGTTGAGGACTGATAATGGAGGAGAGTTTAGTGGGAAATATTTGACCAATTCAGTAAACAATGTAGAACAAGATGGAAAAACATAACTCCATAAACACCTCAACAAAATGAAATTGTAGAAAGGATGATCATGATGCTAATGGAAAAGAAAATAAGTATGCTTAGTGGTGCATGCATAGAACATAAATTTTGGGAAATATTGGTGGATAATGTGTGTTATCTAATCAACCAATCACCTACATTATCTTTGGATGATAAGACTACTCATGAGGCATGGACAGGTAAGACACCTTCTCTTGTACATATAATACATTTTGGCTATGATTCTTATGTGCATGTTCCAAATGAGAAAATGAGAAAGATAGACAAAAGGGGAAATAAATCCATCTTCATTGGTTATAAATATGGAGTAAAAGGCTACAAATTTTGGAGTCTAGTTATAATGAAGATTGTTTATAGTCATGTTGTAATATTTAGAGAAGTTAACAATTAACTCATGTTGCATGAAGATGAACCAATAGAAGGAGAACCAAAGAAAATAAATTTGGATTTGGAGAATGGAGAATCTGAATCAATAGACAAAGATAAGTCAAATGAATCATATGAAGAGTGTAAGATACCAAATCTAAAATAATAGCTGAAATAGAAATATTGCAGAGAATAACAATGGAACAACATAATAGATGAGACCACGACACCAAAATAATACCTTTATTGATAGGAAAAAATGTTCACTTGCCTCTTCGAGAGGGAAACCTCCAATAGAGAAATGCTCTATTATAATAATTCTCTAGACAAAACTTATCATGCCCTCTACAACTATTTATACTAAATCTATCTACCCAAAAGAACAATCTAGAGGAAGATCCTTCTAGAAGCAGAAGCTTCTATTAGGTCTTCTTACATTTGACTTATTCTTCCTTATTTCTAGGCCTTATTAATATCGGCCTTTCTTACATGGAAACATATTATTCTACTTACGTGAGGCGTTAGGGAGGTTAGGTCCCTAACATTCCCTCCCCCTTGAAGAACAACCTTGTCCTCAGGGCTTGAGATGAGGAAATTGTTGAATAATGGTGGTCGGATCCGAGGTGGCATCTTTTGGAGTTGTATCTTTCCACTGACTAGCACTTCCTTGATGGTTCACTGACGGAGGCGATGTTCTTGTTGGTCCAAGACTGCTTGTGGATACAACCAAATGGAACCTTCCTCATCCAACTCAGGGAGGCTGGTTTGATTTTGGCACTTAGTTCCAATCACCTTCTTTAAGAAGGAGACATGGAAAATAGGATTTCTATTAGAATGAATGGGTAGAGATAACTGGTAGGCCACTGATCCCACTCGCTTGAGCATGGTATAAGGACCATAAAATTTGGGAGAAAGTTCCTGACAATGTTCAACTTTGAGTGAAGTCTACTTATAGGGTTATAGTCGAAGAAACATTTGGTCCCCTTCAACAATGTGACGTTCAGAATGACCTTGATCTGCTTGTTGCTTCATGTAATTTTGAGTCATGACCAAATTTTCTTTGAGGTTACAAAGAGTAGCCTCTCGAACTGTAAGATGTTTTTAGCCTCCTGAACCTTCAAAAGCCCTGGCATGTATGAGAGAACCGATGGTGGCATTTGGCTGTATAATTCTTCAAAAGGAGTCATGTGAGTAGTTGTATGGTAAGGTGTGTTGTACCACCATTCAGCTAGGGGTAACCACTGAGCCCATTGATTTTTCTTCTTAGATGCAAAACACCTCAAATATGTTTCCAAAAACTTGTTGACAACTTCAGTCTGGCCATCTGTCTAGGGGTGATAAGCGGTGTTGATATGAAATTAGGTTCCCTATAACTTGAACAATTCTTGCCAAAAATTTCTGGTGAAAGTGGGATCTATGTCAGAGACAATAGAATTAGGCATGCCATGAATCTTGAAGATATTATCCATGAATATTTGAGCCACTATGGATGTTTTGGATGGGTGTTGAAGAGCGAAAAAATGAGCATATTTGGAAAGACTATCGACGACCACCACGATGACTGAATTATTTTCCAATTTAAGTAATACAACAATGAAATCCATAGAAATATCTCACCAAATAGCAGGGGGATCAAAAGTGGTTGGAGTGTACCTAGAGATTTGATTGTTTCTCCCTTGTTGCGTTGACATAACTATTGTTTCATTCCACAAACATGAAGACATATTGTTTCATACCATCCCATAAAAAAGAACGTTTGACCCATGTTGGCTCCATGTTTGCCTAATATTTTCCTTCTCTAAGTCACATTTTGAACATATGGATCGTATAATTCATACCTCTATTAGTATTTTTTTGAAGGTATTATCAGACTTCTTCTATAAAATTGTTTTTGATCAACATGAGGTATGTGTTGTATTCATTTATGAGGTAATATGTGTTGTATTCATTTTTAATCATTTTATGATGGTTTATCCTTAGTTGAATGCATGCAATCCTTTAACACTTGTCTTTTGATTGAAACAGGTCAAAAACGTAATCCATCCCTCGATCTGACCCTCGATCCGGCCCTCGATCTAGCCCTTGATCTGGCCCTTTTCTAGGCAATGGAATTTGAGCTCAATTTGTGGAGGACGAAGTTGAACTAGAAAAATCCAACACATGGGTTTTGTGCCTAATATGCCTAATTAGGTCTTATATGGGCAGTTTCCTGAAATTGTCGATGGATTGAGAGCCAACTCGAAATTATAGATACGAACCTCTATCCAAACCTTCATCCGAACCTCGATCTGGCCTTTGGAGCACAACATATTTGGTCGTTAGCATACTTGTGGGCATTTTTGGGCAAAACCAAAACATGGGTTTTTTACCCATTATCGTCCTCCTGCTATGGCTCCTATTGTATTTTGATTTAGGCAGTTAAATCTAGATCATATATTCAAGCTACAATTTTAATAACTCATAGTCTATTAATAGCATAGCTAAACAATTTTCTGGTTTTGAGAGAGAGTCGACCCTTTTCAGTGGTCGACCTCTCAGAATTTATAAATACTTGAGCTCTCTAGCATGATCATTGACCAAGAGAAACAATTTAATAACTCTATGTAAATTTTAGCTCTATTCTTCCTTTCAATCCAAGTTTATGAATTAAGCTAAGTTTGTGATCAATTCGTGAGTTGGAGTACCACAACTGCTTAGGGGGGCCACCAGTAGTCTGTGTGACGTATTTTCTTGTTTGTTCATACCTCTAACCTCTCTTTTACAAGAGTTGTTCTAATTTTCCTCTTACAATCATTTCCTTAAAAGTTCCTTTGTATATCTTATTTCCTTATAACTATCCTAATATTTCTTTACTGTTATAATCTCTTAGTTGCAATCATTTCTTTATAACTCCTTTGTGGATTTCAGTTGTGTTAATCATTATTTTTTTAATCTCATTGTATTTACTCACTGTAATTACTTACACTATGTTGTAAATATGAATCTTCTCTGTAATTAAAGTAAATTAAACTAACCCCTGGAGGGATGTATAATTATTAGTCTCCTTGTTTAAAGTACAGTAAAAATAATTTTATTACAACATTTCTTGTTCAAGTATAGTAGTGTAGTTTATGATTTTAAGAGTAGCTCATAGGATTAATCAATTGAAAGAACATATATCTCAGATTTGCTTAATGGCAAAGATCTCAGTAGATTGTTTTGTTCACACTTTGCATATTTCTGAAGAAATTAATATTGAATTTATACCATTTGAATTAGTTATTGCATTGAGATGTCATCGTGATGTTATTCGTCATTGTATACATTAGAGAACGATCATTTGAACAAGAAAAAGTAGATGGTGTTGTTTACCTTTGAAGTGTAGAAATATAAATTCTCAATTTCCTATGTTGATTTTTGATATGGATTTCTTACGTCAATTCCTTATGTTGATAGTATCATGATGTTGTATTTTCTAGTGTATAATTAGCTGTGGATTTTAATGTTATCTTTTCTAGTGTAGAAGTCCCTATAGATTCTTAATGTTGATTACATTGCTTTCATAAGAGTTATTTTAGAGTACAGTTCATAATAATTTCACCTTGTCACCTTTCAAGTAGATCTTAATCCAATTATAGTCTTTCTTAAAAAAAAATGGTCAAATTTCACATTTAATGTTGAATCTTAGAATAGATTACTCTTTCATTTGATCAACTCATATTCCAGACCTTATTCCAATCTACTTTTCAGACCTCATTTCGGTACTAGGGTTTAGTTGAATAATGAAGTGATAGGAATGTACAAGCAGTTAGTTTCCTTTTTATCTTCACACATACTATGTTACAACTCAAAGTTTACTCAATCTCTTTATTATCTGAGTGTGTTGTCAGCATTAGATTAGATCAGGCTAGACTAGGCTAGATTAGAGCTCTAGACCTTCACATATAGTGCTAGCACCTCGAAGCTTACGAGCCCCGGTGATCCAGGTGGATCATCTAAAAATTCGATAGAGTTAAAGTATTCAAAATGAAAATTAAAGCTTACAAAGTGGAAGAGCTCATCAATATCTTTCCGATGACGTTCATTTCAGGAAAAACGACCTCCAGATGACGAAGATATCAACAGTTGAAGTTTCGTCAAAGATGGTTAAAAATGGTGAAAAATGGTTGGAAATGGTTAAAAAAATGTAATTTGGGGCTATGGGAATTGAACCCAAGACCTTAGGATAAGGCCACCATGACCCCATGGTTGGGGAAAAGGGGGGTGGTCAAGGGCTTAGCCCTCAACCTTGCCAACACTGAGGCCCCCCCTTGTTATCTAAATGTTATTATAAACCATGCCATATGCCAAATATCATGTACCATATGCCTCCACAAACAATGCCATATGTTATAACATGCCAAATTTCAACCATATAAATGCACCAAACCATATGTTAAATCAACCATATCAACACGCCAAACCACATGTTAATCCAAAGCCCAAAATACAAACGGTTATGCAATATACGGTGGGAGGGGAGAAGCCCGCAAGTTTGACCTCGGGACTTCCGCTTCCCAACCCAACGTGTCTAACCAACAGACCACCACCACAAGAAGTGGCATGGGGCGATGCGTTCCCCTTTTTAAGCTGAGATTTGGGGGATTTTGGAGGGTGCGTGGCTCATGGCTCGCGCCTCCTTAAACCATTGTTTTTCCCTTATTTAAATTGAGCGTGGGCATGGATCTCGAAGGGGGAGTTTTTGCAGACAGAGACTAGCATAGTGACCGAGGTGGTTTTCATGGATGATTTTAGGGGCTAAATTTCGCTCATGGGCTAAATTTTCCATGGTTTTTCCAAAAATGAGATTCGCTATTTTAAAAATCATTCGCCCAAATTCTATATGATAAAATTATTTTACGTTAAAAATCGCCAAAATTTTATAAAAACTATATAAAATACTTATAAATTTGAATATTTTTACAAAAATATAGCCAAACATTTATAGTTGGCATATGAAGGAATAGTAAGATTCACCAAGGTTTCTACATTTTAAAACAAATTTCCATCCTTAAAATCATCCCTGGTGGTTTTKCACAATGATCGAGGATGTTTTGCACGTGGAACGAGGTGGTTTTACATGCAAATCGAGGTAGTTTTGGATTTGCACGCATCCCAAGGCAGTACGGACTATACAGATCAAAGGCAGATTTTGGGAGTTGTGCTAAGAAGGGCACTCTGAGTCCAATTCTGAAATATATCGAGTTTATACTCAAAAGTCTCAGTTTTTCACAAGGATTATAGATCCAGCTTCAGTTTTTGCATTCAGGCATCCAGATAGAAAAGTCCTCACAGAATCTTTCGGATACACAGAAAGGTATTCATGTTCATACTTAAAAGTCTCAGACTTTCATCTTGCAGTTGTTGTTGAAGTCTGTTACTGTATATGACAGACAGAATTCAGAATTCACTTTGTAATCATTTGAATACTTAATCTATCGACCTTCCCATTTGGAAAGTGGCTCGGAGACGTAGCCAGGGGGTCTGGTGAACTCCCTTACCAATTCTTGTTCATGGATCGTTTGCTTACATGTTGAGATGCTCATGTGCTTGATGGATGTTCTTTAATTTTTCATTACAAAGGTGGTTAACAGTTAAAAATTTAGATGCAAATAATGGTTAAAGATCTTGAATTTTAGATCAAGTTAATTATCAGATCACCCGGGTTGACAATTTAATGTCGAAATAGATAGCATATATTTCACTCGACATTTTTGGCGCCGTTGTTGGGGAGATGCTAAAGGGATTAGAGTGTAGGTAGGTAGGTTGCCTTTAATTAGACAACAAGGGGGAGGATAAACTTTAAGACGATAGGTAAAAACCTATGCATCCATTTTAATGGGTTGCTCCAAAGCCTTGTTGTTCCCTTTCTGCAAGAGTGTTTACTTTTTCTGCAAGTTTGCTTACTTTTCTAAGTTTGTTTACTTTTCTCAGTTTGTTTACTTTCCTGCAATTTGCTTTCCCGCAAGCATGATTTATTTCCTACAATTGTGTTTTGTTTTTGAAGAGCTAACTCTTGTGAAAAGATAACTTGGTGACATCGAGGTCTAAAGTAGCATGAGGAGTTCAATTTTTTTTAAGTAGTATGCTTTAAGTTTTGCAATTCATTTCATTTCATTTTTGTTTCAATAGCGTTGAATTTCAATTATTATTTCATTGGGTGTTGTAAGAATCCCAGACACTAATTCATGTGTGAGGCAGGACTCATCAACCAGCAGAATGGATTCAAAAGTTACCATTAGTTTGGGAGAACTCTCTCAAATCCTATAAGTAGATGGGATTTCTTCTTTTCAGGAAGAACACATCTTGACAATAGTCATGAACTTATCTACCTCTTCGGAAATGGTAAAAGAAACAAAGTCCCATAAGCTATAAAATGATTTTCCTTGCCAAAATGAGAAGGACGCAAAAAAATTATGGACTACATCCGGTGGAGATCGATCACTAAAAACTGAGATTGAGGAGTTCTCAACATCCATCTCAGCAAATCCTTTATGTACTTCAGAAATCAATCATCCAGAAGAAGAGGTTATGCATGGAATGATAAAGGAGAGCATAGAAATTATTGTTGATGAACATCAAGATTACATTGAAATCTAGTTTCAAAAGGTCATCAGGCCACAATACTATTCTCTTTTTCAACACCTTATGATGTCGAAACAAGTAGGTTGGTTGGTTTTTCATATCTAGGTAATCATTGCGGTAAATTTTTCATATGTGGATATGGGTATGTTTCTTATCTTTCTTCGCACATGGTTACATTGGAAAAGTTCTTACACTTGAATAAATATTTTCATTTCTTTTTAGGTAGAGTAGGATAATGAATAAATGGTGTATGTTGTTAGTTTAGCTTAAAATTTAATACAACCCCACTTTGTGTTTTCTTTTTTTAATAAAGGAACAAAGATAAAGATAGTATTGATAGTTTAATACTAGAAACCAAAACATTTTTGGATCTTTATTTCCCTTATTGCATGCATATTTCATACCATTAGTAATAACAGTAGCCTGAAGGCTGACTTTAATACATTATGGGGATTTACTTAAATTTTCAAGGTCTACATAGTAATACCTATAGGTAACTTGTACATCCTAGTTTCATATCAGAGCTTGTTATTCAAGCATCCTTATCAAATAGTAGCAGGAGAGTGGATGCCACTCCTACTTGTGAGGGAACACTATTATAATTATATATGAAGAAGATATACTTAGGGACTAGAGACACCTTTAAGTCATTCGCTTACGGCCTCATCCACTACACATTAAGTAAGTTTGACCATGATATGTATTTGGACTAATATAAATGCATAAGTCTATTTTTCACGCAAACAATCTTTAATGGGAAATTTATAGAGTGTCCTCCAACCCATATACCACCCCATTCCATAAAAAGGTTTTCAAAGTTTCCTCCCCATCTCATTGCGAAAGCAATACATACATACAAATATTAAGGGTGGTGGTAAAGGCTGTAATATGGGTGTAAGAGGCTAACCCACCGGGATACTTAACAGGTATGCTAGCAGTGGGTACCAGCCTATGGTATGACTAGGAAAACCTATCAAGGTATTGAACAAACTCGTTGGAAATGGGGCATTCTGCCTAGAAGAGGATATTTCTTAGATATCAAAGCTACCCCATCGGGGTACTGAACATGCTTGTTGGAAATGGGTTCTGCTTTGATGTCTCTTACTATGCATAATGTATATTTGTTCGTATGAACGATATACTTGTGTAAATCCTTAACAAGAATCATACATGGTTCAACAAAAATGGATAAATAAATCTCATCTAATTTCCATTTGAGAATATTTGTAAGTTGCACTTAAGACCCTGTCATCTAATTCATACTATACCTAGGATGTCACTATCCTAGAAGTGGGACCCATAAGTTTAGAAGTCTAATGAAATAAAATGCAAACTTTATCCATATTACTTGAATGAAAATAAGCCTTTGAGAAAGTAAGCAGGGATTATTGATTTCCTATGGGTTTTATAGATCATCTATACCCTCATGTTTTCTATCCAGGGACATGATGAAAATCCCCTATCACAACTTATATGGTCTTCATGAGCATAAATTGTTACTAGCTGACAAAATTGTCTATATTAAGAAATCTGAATTAGTATGGTGTCGTTTTGGTCATTCCCATAACATAACATTAATACTTATTTTTTC
Organism: Picea engelmannii; assembly: GCA_009831015.1. Taxonomy (NCBI): domain Eukaryota; kingdom Viridiplantae; phylum Streptophyta; class Pinopsida; order Pinales; family Pinaceae; genus Picea; species Picea engelmannii. The sequence continues at coordinate 114,451 of ML779909.1, read as the reverse complement.
TAAGTTATAGTTTTTTTTAGAATAATAATGTTGGCTTCATTTTCCTGAAGATTGCTTACTGACTATTGTTGACAATACAAAAAAAAAATCAGATGAATGAAATTTCAATCCCAATTAATTCATGGCACAAGGACGTGCCATATCTTCATCCTGGGAGGGATTTCCTGAGCTAAAAACTATTCATTTGTATACCAAGTCTATGAGACAAAGCAATAGGATTTTTGTCAATTTCTGTCAATTTCTGCCATGAAACTGTTTTATGCAATATCTCAGGCTAATTATGTCATAAATCCTTCATATTTTCATGTTATTTGATTAACCATATATTGTTGGAATAATTTTGTAACCTCTTAAGTGTATGGTTGATAAACCTGTTTTACATCATAATTTACAGTTCTGACCATTTTGTAGGAGCACTCGAAGTATGATTGGAAATTCCAATATAAAGTCTCCAATTACCTCAGATCCTATTCAATTGTCTTATGATCATTAGAGCCCTCACAAGAATATTAAAGACGAATTTGTAGGAGAATCTAATCTTGTCAAATAAACCAAGTATGAACTTGTCACACCTAGTCTTCCTCAAAAGGCCATTGTTACACCTTCTTCTCAAATTCCTAAACCTTGTACCAAATGTGACATGCCTTCCATGTCCACTAATAAGCCTAAGCCTTCTCCTATTAAACAATCTGATCAGTCTCCAACTGTTGAACAGTTGTAACAAGAAAATGCTCAGCTGATCCAACAACTTGCAGAACATGAAATATTGGATCGTCATCTACACCATGACAACGTTGTCCTACAATCCAAGGTGAATTCTCTATAGCGTTTGGTTGATCAAATGACTATTACCAATCACAGTTTAAGAATGTATTTGAAACATCGAAGGAGGCCTAAGAAGAAGTTTCTAGGACATGAGAGAGAATTCCCTAATGCCTAATCTATCTCCTCCCTCAAGAGAATATTTATGTTTTGGCGATCCACTTTTCTTTCCAGAGGGACCTACAAAAACTCAGGCGTGGGAGAAATGTTGGCTCAATGTTTTCCTAATTTTTTCCTTCTCTAAGTCTCTTTTTGAACATATGGATCATATAATTCATACCTCTATTAATCTTTTTTTGAAGGTATTATCAGACTTATTCTATCAAATTGCTATTGATCAACATGAGGTATTTGTTGTATTCATTTTTAATGATTTTATGATGGTTTATCCTTAGTTGAATGCATGCAATCTTTTAACACTTCTCTTTTGATTGAAACAGGTCGGAAATGCAATCCATCCCTCGATCCGACCCTCAATCCAGCCCTTGATCTCCCCATTTTCCAAGAATTTAACTTCGAGCTCAATTTGTGTGAGGGTGAATTTGAATCAAAAAAATCAGGCACATGGGTTTGTGCCTAGTATGCCTAATTAGGTCCTATTTGGCTCATTTCCTGAAATTCTTGACGGATTGAGAGCCATCTCGGAATTAAAGATCTGAACCTCCATCCAGGCCTTCATCCCAACCTCCATCCAACACTTAGAGCGCAACATATTTGGTCGTTAGCATACCTATGAGCATTTTCGAGAAAAACCAGAACATGGGTTTTTTACCCATTATCATCTTCCTACTATGGCTCCTATTGTCTTTTGATTTAGGAAGTTAAATCTAGCTCCTCTATTCGAGCTATGATTTTAATAACTCATAGTCTATTAATAAGATAGCTAAAAAAAATTATGGTTTTGAGAGAGAGTCGACCCTTTTCAGTGGTCGACCTCTCAGAATATATAAATACTTGAGCTCGCTAGCATGATCACTAACCAAGAGAAACAATTTAAGAACTATGTGTAAATTTTAGCTCTATTCTTCCTTTCAATGTAAGTTTATGAATTAAGCTGAGTTTGTGATCAATTCGTGAGTTGGAGTACCACAATTGCTTGGGGGGAGGCACCAATATTCTGTGTGTTGTATTTTCTTGTATGTTCATACCTCTAACCTCTCTTTTACATGAATTGTTCTAATTTTCCTCTTACATTCATTTCCTTATAAATTCCTCTGTATATCTTATTTCCTTATAATTGTCCTAATCTTTCTTTACTGTTATAATCTCTTTGTTGCAATCATTTATTTATAACTCCTTTGTGGATTTCAGTTGTGTTAATCACTATTTTTTTAATCAAACTGTATTTACTCACTATGATTACTTACACTATGCTGTAAATATGAATCTTCTATGTAATTAAAGTAGATTAAACTAAGCCCTACAGGGATGTATAATTATTAGTCTCCTTGTTTAAAGTACAGTAGCATAATTTCATTACAACATTTATTGTTCAAGTATAGTAGTGTAGTTTTTTATTTTAAGAGTAGCTCATAGCACTAATCAATTGAAAGAACATGTATCTTAGATTTCCCTAATGGAAAAGATCTCAGTAAATTGTTTTGTTCACACTCTGCATATTTTTGCAGAAATTAATATTGAATTTATAAAATTTGAATTAGCTATTGTGTTGAGATGTCATCATGATGGTATTAGTCATCGTAGACATTAGAGAACAATCATTTGAACAGGAATAAGTAGATGGTGTTGTTTACCTTTGAAGTGTAGAAATAAAAATTCTCAATTTCCTATGTTGATTTCTGATATGGATTTCTTATGTCAATTCCTTATGTTGATAATATAATGATGTTGTATTTTCTAGTGTATAATTACCTTTGGATTTTAATGTTATCTTTTATAGTGTAGAAGTAGCTATAGATTCTTAATGTTGATTATGTTGCTTTCTTAAGAGTTAGTTTAGAGTACAGTTCATAATAATTTCACCTTGTCACTTTTCAAGTAGATCTTAATCCAATTATAGTCTTTCTTAAAACAGAATGGTCAAATTGCATGTTTAATGTTGAATCTTAGAATAGATTACACTTTCATTTGGTCAACTCATCTTCCATACCTTATTCCAATCTACTTTCCAGACCTCATTTCGGTACCAGGGTTTAATTGAAGAATGAAGTGATAGGAATGTTTAAGCAGTTAGTTTCCTTTTTCTCTTCACACATACTGTGTTACAACTCAAAGTTTACTCAATCTCTTTAGTATCTGAGTGTGTTGTTGGCATTAGTTTAGATCAAACTAGATTAGATCTCTAGACCCACACATATAGTGCTAGCACCTTCAAGCTTACGGGCCCTGGGTTTACAATTTAATGTCGAAATAGATAGCATATATTTCACTCGACAACCCATTCATAGGTTTTGGTAAACCCTGAAAACCCAAATGTGGGGGAAGCATGAAGTTAAGAAATCACTGTGGATTTAAGTTGTGATTGCTTTCATAAATACAAACTCCTTTGTAGAGAATCTCTTTGTTGTGCCAAGAGCACCTTGGAGAAGCTGGATAATTGTGTTTCAATTGATGGATCATGCTAGACATTTTGGGCTCTCATAGTCATTCCTAATGAATAGCTTGGAACCAATATGGTACAATGAAGGAGAGGGAGAAAAAGGACACATCTTATTCATACTTTCGAGAAAGAGAGTCTGCAACTACATTTCCCTTTCCCTTCTTGTAAATGATCTCATAATCATAGCCAAATAGCTTGGTCACCCACTTTTGTTGCTCCGGTGATGAAATTACTTATTCCAGAAAATACTTGAGACTCTGATGATCAATTTTAATTTGGACGCATTGTCCCAATAAATAAGGACGCGAAATATGCACAACATGTAGAATAGCTAAAATTTCCTTTTCATAAATGTATTTCCCCAAATGTCTCTCTGAAAGTTGTTTTCTAGTGAAGGCCAAAGGCATACCATATTGCATGAGGATGGCCCCAATTCCTTTTCCAGAAGCATCACATTCCAGTACGAAAGTCTTTGTGAAGTATGAAAGTGCTAGGGTATGGGTGGAGCAAATAGAATCTTTCAAGGCTTGGAAGGAGTGGTCAAAAACTGGATTCCAAGTGAAAGTATTCTTTTTAAGGAGAGAAGTGAGAGGAGCTATAATTTTTCCATAATTTTGAACAAACTTCCGATAATATCCCGTTAAACCCAAAAAACCATGCAAGATATTATAAGTTTTAGGGTGAGACCAATCTTGCATAGCTTAAATTTTCTTAAGATCCACTCGTACACCATCCTTGCCGACAATATGACCCAGGTACTCCACTTCTGAGGCTCTAAAGGAACATTTTGATTGTTTGAGGAAAAATTAGTGCTTAGAGATTAGATGGAGAATTTTATCCACATGGGAGAGATGGGATGTCCAAGTTTTACTATAGATGAGAATATCATCAAAGAAAACTAAGACAAAATGATGAAGAAAAAGTGGAAGACATGATTCATAAGACTTTGGAAAGTGGAGAGAGAATTACACAGGCCAAAGGGCATTACCAAGAACTCATAGTGACCCTCATGATTTTGAAATGAAGTATTGGGAAGGTCTTCTTCTTTCATACGGATCTGGTGGTAGCTAGAACGTAGATCAAGTTTGGTGAGGTAATGACCACCACTCAATTCATCCAAGAGGTCATTAATGTCAAGAATGAGGAATTTGTCTTTGATTATGAGTTTGTTGAGGGAACGAAAAATAAGGATACATGTGCCAAGTACCTTCTTTATTGAGTACCATGACCACAGGGGAAGAATAGGGGCTAGTAATAAGATGGATAGCACTTGCTTCTAGAAATTCATGAATTTTTTTCTCAATTTCATTCTTCTGGGAAAAGGGATGATGATAAGGGAGAAAATTGGGAGGAAGACTGCCCAGTATGAGAGGAATGGAATGATCATGGAATCCACGGGAAGGGGGAATTTCGTTGGGAGTGGTAAAAAACAATTGGTGGTGGGAGAGGATAGATAGGAGGTCAGAATGCATAGAGGGTGTCTCAACAGCATGAATGGAGTGGAGTTGGGAAATAATTTTAGAATGACCCTTTTTGAGGAGCTTTTCCATGTGATGGGAACTGATGATCTCAGGGGAGCCTAATGTGATGCCTTGGAACTTATATTGTTGTCCCTCCTATTGGAATTTCATGGTTAAGTCCTTAAAATCCATGAGAATGGGGCTGAGAGTGTGTAACCATTTCACACCAACAACAATGTCAAAACCACCCATCTGTATAGAAAACATATGGGATTTCAGGTGATACTGACCAATTTGGAGCCACACATTTTCACATCATCCCCCAAGTTTCATGGAACTTCCATTGGCAATCATGATTTCAAAATTATTGACAACACAAATGTAGCAATTGATTTCTTGGGAAATGTAGTGATGAATAAAATTATGGGTGCCACCACTGTCCACAAGGATGATGACTTTCCGATTTTTTATATAACCAATTAATTTGAGGGTCTAGGGAGAAGAGAAGCTAGTGAGGGAATTAAGTAAAATCATCGATTCAACTTCTGGTGGATTAGAGGGTGGGGTCAAATCAAATGTTGGTGGTAGCTCATCCACAGGTGAAACAATGACCTCTTCTTCAGAAATATCCTCAGTCATGGCCATAAAAATCTTTTGTTCCTTACACTTGTTCCCTATAAAATATTTGTCATCACAATTATAACAAAGACCCTTGAGTTTACATTCAACCATTTCTTCCTTGGTTAATTTATGGATGTTGAGGTCATTTGTAGGAGGGGAGGAATTGGTTTGTTTAGGGAAAGAAGGAAAGGAGGTTTTGCAGATTTGGGAGGAGACAATCTGTTGTGCTTTCTTGGCTTGTTGATTAGCTCCCAACAAAATCTTGGGGCGTGTCATGAGAACATTGGCACCTATTTCATATTTTAGGGAGCTGATAAATAATTCCCTGAAGAAAGCATCAAACATGCCCTCCGTTTTGATAGCCAAGTGATCAAATGATACGATAAAGACTTCCACTATCCCATACTACTTCAACTTGGTCAAGCGGCCTAAATGGTGGGTGTCGGAGTCAAAGCGCTCATAAATATCTGCAACAAATGTCCAAGCAACATACCCTTGGCGGTCATTTTTACACCATTGGCATCATTTCCAGTGTTTCGAATACAACTATAGGATATGATAATGAAGCTTGGGTAAATCATCAGTAATGTTATGCAAAGAGAAATAATGTTCCATTTGAGTGACTCATCCAGTGGGATCCGAGCCATCAAATTTGTTCACCTTAATTTTGGGAAGGCGAAGGTATCGAGAAAAGTGGGTAGTATGAGGACCATGGTAATGGGAAGAGTCATTTTCTTCCTAATAGGATGGTTTTTCAAAAGAGGAAGGGTTCAAGGAACGACCCATGAATTGGTAAAGTGTGTCTTTGATGTATTTGATGTGGGAACATTGGTCCTGGAGCATTTGAACAACAGAATTAATCGAGCTAATGGTGGAATTGGTATTCTTGATGTCCTCCTTGTTTTGGAGGTTGTCATCAAGAAATGCATTGAGTTCTTGGGCACGGGTGGTGGCCATTTGGAAAAATGGTCATGCAAATGGGAGGGGGGGGGGGGG
>ML779909.1:93805-107943 GCA_009831015.1 Picea engelmannii | reverse complement strand
GGGTGGGACCACTAAGAAGGAGGGTTTCAAGTGATAGGTACCACTGTGATCGAGGAGAAGATGAGAATCCAATGGGATAGGGGAAAAATAAGGGTGTCGAAAAAGGAATTGGGTCCACGAAAAAAAATTGTATTAAAAATGATAGGTATCATGGGAATGAGGGAGAAGAGAAGAATTCAATGGGATAAGTCCCAAATAAGTGTGTTGGCAGGACCACTACTCTTTTTTTTAATTCTATTTTACTCCTGCGGAGTTATACTCCGATATGAAAAATATTGCAGTGTTGAAAGGCCCAATTTCTTAACAAGAAAAAATGTGTAGTAATTTTCGCAACCAAAATGCAGGAGGTAAAGTTGCACACCAATCAATATTGTATGTTTTGTGTATGTTTCCTTCCCCAGGGTTAGGGTATGCATGGTTTATACAAACAATGGTTTCCCCTATGCTATAGCTCTCTGATATACGTTCGGGGTCCAACAATAGTACTCGGTCCAATATCTCACGGAACTAGCTAAGGAGGCTAGACCATGCCCTTAACCATACTACCTGACTACCCATGTACTAGAGAGTATCTTCTTGAGTGTTTTTCTCGGTGTCACTGTAGTAATCAGGCGTTCGATTGGTTTATCTATGGAGGGCTTCAGGATATCTAGGTTGATCCGCATACAGGTGTTGTCTGATGCGCTACCACTTGAAGGGGTACCAAGATGGGTTACAAGGGTGTCCACCAATGTGCACTTGAGTACCACTTGTAGTTCCTGCATGTATTCTTCCCCTACCGTGGATTTATACGCCGAACGACAGATATATGTATCTCTAAGATGTTGGAATACATCTCTACCCTGGAAAAAAAAAATAACCCACAATTTTCCACCAAGGAAAGTGCTCTAATACTACTTGTAAGGTACCATATCTAAAATAATAGTTGAAACATAATTACTATAGAGAATAACAATGGAGCTACACAATAGATGAGACCACATCACCAAAATAATACCTTTATTGATAAGAAAAAATGTTCACTTGCCTCTTCGAGGGGGAAACCTCTAGCAGAGCAGTGCTCTATTACAAGAATTCTCCAGACAAAACTTATCATACCCTCTACTCCTATTTATACTAAATCTATCTAGCCAAAATAACCATCTAGAGGAAGATCCTTCTAGAAGCGAAATCTTCTATTAGGTCTTCTTACATTTGACTTATTCTTCCTTATTGCTATGCATTATTAATATCGACCTTTATTACATCGAAATGTATTATTCTACCTACGTGAAAACTTAGGGAGGTTAGGTCCCTGACAAAGAGGTGGAAGCACAAACCCCAATCTTGAGTATATTTTTTTGAGTAAGAAAGAAAGCATAAAGGAATGACCTTGTTGATTTAATTTATACATTTGTTTTATTTTCTATTGAATATGATACTATTGTTAGAGAGGTAGTTGATTATTAGGAGGGTAAAATCTAGAACAAGGCCATCGTTGAACAAATGGAGGCCTTGGACAAAAATGAGGCATGGCACTTGGTCAATTTTCCTAATGGAATAAAACCTATTGGTAGAAAATGGTTGTTCAAGAAGAAGCTCAATGTATAAGGAAGAGTGGATAAGTACAAGTCTCGCTTGGTAGTAAAAGGATATTCCCAAGTGGATGGAATTGACTTTGGTGAGATTTTCTCTACCAATGCAAAATTGCCTTCCATTAGATTTATATTTTCTCTTGTTGCAACATTTGATCTTGAAGTAGAACAAATGTATGTAAAGAAAGAGTTCCTACATGGGTACCTAGAAGAATAAATCTACATGAAAGAGTCTAAAGGTCTCATAGTGAGGGGAAATAGGAGTGGGGTTTCATGCTAAAAACAACCCCATTGGTGTATGGGGGTTTCTTTGTGATGACAAAGTATCTACACGTATCAACTAAACACATGATATAAAAATATTAAAAAGATAAAATAAGTAAATGTAGAACAAATCTATGTATCTGTAAATATAGAAGAAAAACTCTAAAGATTGATGGACTTGCAAATTGAACAAATCCATCAAGAAAAAAAGAAAAACAAGGCTCTTAGAGTATTTGGTTGCAATATATGGATATATATGGGAGAATACGATGTCTAGTAGCCATATCCTACAAAACACTAAATGAATACTCCCCAGCATGAGTAGCATCAAATGACTCCCACTTGGATGTGCCCTTCCCTATAGTGAGCCGGAAAAATATGCCATGGTAGGCCAAAAATTGCATCCACTAAAACCATGCATCTTATGTGTCATGAAGCATGCTAGGTGTGACAATGCAATATCTAGTAAGAATTACACAAAAATAGAGAACTACATATAAAACTTATATTAAACTTGACATTATATTTTGTTTAATCCATCCCATCAACCCCACAAAACTCTAAAATATCAAAACAATTCACATATTTATTTAAAATAAACTCGTCATATAATTCCTAAGGAAGTAAAATAGCATATATCTATTGTCATGAGGTTTTTAAACAAACACCATGTACTCGTCATATAATTCCTGAAATATATATAATGGCATATATCTATTGTCATGAGATTTTTAAACAAACACAATGTACCGTTGACCCATCTAATTAGCTATGATGCATGATTTTATGTACCAATTGATGGAAATATGTTTTTTCATAAATGTAGAATTCAATCTGATTTTAAGGTCTCAAAAAAATATCAAAGAACATATATTTTTTTTAATTTGTAAAAGCTCTTTAAAAAATTTATCAAAGAACATGGATTTTTTTAATTTGTAAATCATGCACTTCAAGATAACTAAATCTAAAGATAAAAAATTCTTATTTTCTCTTTATAAGAAGTACTATTATATAAAACTCCATGAGAATTATAAATTATGTAAATGATGGAATCAATTACTTTACTAGGAAAGATATCGAAAATGTCTCCATGTTTAAAAGTACAACTTAGATTATTAAATATGAAATGTTTGTCAATATATCGATAATCCAATGTTAAGGAGGAGGGTTAATATTAGGATCCGTCTCTTGGTTTGGACGGTTTTGGTTTTGATTTTTGGGTTCAAGGTTTCCAAGTTGGGATTATGAGGATTTTCCATTGAAATCGAAACAAATTAATGTATTTGAAAAAATAAGTTACTTAGTTACATGTATAATGGTTTTAAAAATTTATAGGAAAATAATGCAAGAAAATCCCCTACCTGAACAATGTGTCATTTTCTTTTTTAATGGGTGGTTGTTACATGCTACTTGTTTACGAAGTGATTGAAAGAAAATCCCCTACCTGAACAATGTTGCCAACAAAAAAAAACGAAATTTGTTATTTTCGTTTTTAATGGGTGCTTGTTATATGCTACTTGTTTACAAGATGATTGTGCCCATTTATTGGGTGGTCATGCTCATCAAGGATGGGGTGGTGTTCTCCAAAATTCTTTTATATTTTTCTTGAATTGAGGCTTGAAATAATAAATGAAGGTTGCATTATCGACCTCTCTTTTTACATAGGGAACATGTTTACATTGCCTATAAATCCACATAATCACGCTTGGTGCTAGGGTCAGCATCCCAAAGCCCAAATTTTAGAAACATGTATGCATTTGTTTTTTAGGTAACAAAGATGAATTTCTTGAAACCTTAATCTTACTTAAAAAAAAAATTGGATGCAACTTTGTCCACACCCCATCAATGATACATCAGTAGTTTGTGTTATGTAACCAAGAATGTTATTTTTTATTTTTTTCATCATAGTTGATATTAATTCAATATCCAATTAATCTCAATTTGGTAAGCATATAAATTTAAATTAAATATTAAATAACATACTTTCTAACAATAATAAACAATTCGATTTTTTTTATTTTTTTTCTATAAAATACTTATTCATGTATAATTAAATTTTAGTAATTTTAAAAAAATATATTTTTATCATTTTTTCATTAGTGATTTAAATGGAACATAGTAACTTATACATTATATTTAGTGATAATGATAATGATTATTTTATGGATGAAAATGCAAAGATGAGTAACACTTTTTCTTTCCTAAAAATTTATATTCTCCACCATAATTCTTAGTCAGAAATAATCCACACTCTAAACTAAGAATAAAGTAAATTCTTGTTCAAGTTTTTTTTATGTTATAAAAATATCTTCATCCAAGCTCATTTAATAAAACCCTACATGCATCCAAGCCAACAATTAAGTTCTTTCTTTTCTCTAAATTGGAGAATACTAAAACCCTACATGCCTCCAAGCTAACAATTAACTTCTTTCTTTTCTCTAAATTGGAGAATACTAAAACCCTACATGCCTCCAAGCCAACAATTAAGTTTTTTCTTTTCGTAGTTAAAAAATATATGACTAGAATGTTGTTCTTTTGCAATATACAATGTAATGCAAGTGTATATAGTGAAATAAGTTGTTCTTGTAAATTATCATGATCTTAATACTCATTATTGGAAGAGAAATATTCTTGCATTATAAAAAAAATTCACGTACTAAATTATTCCCTATATATTGTCTTTTTTTTTCTCTATAGATACTTCAGTTGATTCTTAGATCATTTTAGCCATCCTAAAATGTTTTTATGCAATCAAATAGTTTGTTCCCTTCTATGTAATCCTGCCTTGAGGAGTTTTGAAATTTCCCAAAAAATAAGGTTTGATTTTATAGAAATGAAAAAGATTATGTGTTTGTTAAGCCCTAGACAAAGCACCATGTTAAGTATAAAACCCTTTATTAAGCTCTAGATATTGAATTATTACATTTCTATTGTTATATTTGTAAGTAGTCTAGAACCTTTCATTGTACCCTTTCATTACAACTATATTCTTTGTCTTTTATATATATACCAAGGAGACCTAGTCTTAGGATAATTTTATCTCATCTAGTACATTGAATACATTGTAAAGGGAAGTTTCCCCCTCGAAGTGGACTATTATTCATTGACCTTTTTTTATTGTTCTTAAGGCATTGGTTTATAACATTTGGTATCAGACCATCAATCTTAGGGTTTTGTTATTTCAAGCGAGTCATCTTGCAATTTTTGCTATAAATTGTTTTCTACAAAGTTTCATATTGTGAAATTTTTTGAATACTCAGAAGACATAGTGAAGTATGTTTGGCAAATATTTAAGGTTATGGTTCATTTCAATTTTGGAGATACATCTTGTACAAGCTAGGGTTTTTTACTAGTCCTAAAACTAGTCTCAAACGAGTCATTTTGGGACTTTCGCTATAAATTTTGTTTGGTAACATTTTATACTATGAAATTTCGAGGATACTGAGAAGCTATATCTAATTTATTGTGATCAAAATTTCTGGTTTTGGATCATTTTAAGTTAGGATATACAAGTGGTGGAAATTAGGGTTTTTTGACTAATCCTAAACTAGTCTCAACCAGGTGTTTTGGGTAAAAAGGTCATTTCTTCTTCTTTAAAGCTAACAATTTTGTTTCAAAAGATGCATTAGAAAGAGGATAAACTATATTATTTCTGGTACAAATTTCAAAATCATATGATAAATATTGGATACTTGGCATGCCATCAAAGTTTGCTCTCTAGAAAAGGATAATACTAATAAAGTTTTGGGAACAGTATGATAACTTTCACTTGGCATATCAAATTTTTATTAGACATATGACATTGCAGAGAATACATATCATCGTACTATATGAAGAAATTTCAAACTTAGAAGTGATGAAATTTCAAAGATACATCAAAAGGAAGGTCGGTCACAAGGACAAACTCCAAATCATGGTTTTCAAAGGTATGTTCACTTAAAACTATCATAAATTTTGATTCGGATGTTCAATTCAGGTGATTAAAAATCCATTGGAAAGAGAAAACACAATAGAATATATTTGAAAAAATGATAATAATTGTTTTGGATCATCATTTTTATAAGATTTGAAGTTTTAATTGGAGCATTTTTGTTAGACCTCAATTAAGATATAACAACATATATGTTTTATGGAGAGGAACATAAAGATAAAATAAATCGTGTGGAATGGTTGAGCTCAATAAAGGAATATGGTATGACTCCTTTAAGGGAAGACACTGATTTTTTTGGTGAAGCTCGAAAGTGGTGGATGAGTATTGATATTGATACTAGATGGAACATCGCATGGGAAGAATTTGAAGAACTATTCTCAAATAAATGGATTAAGGATACAAAAATGGAGGCACTGTACAGAATTCAATATGAGTTAAAAAAGAAAAAGAAGAGATAAATAAGGGTGATGAGCTATCTAAGATACGAGACCTTAATGAAACACTTGTTAAGGAGTGTTGTAATCTTGTAGATTACAACGAGATTCAGAGAGAGACTACATTGAAGCATAAAAAACACATACTCATGAAAGAACAAGTATTTGGGAAGGTTAACCAACCACTCAATTATTCCATCTTCATGAGTATAAGTACATAGGATAAATAGTTGGAGAGGTTGTACCCGCTCCAACTAATCATTTGTTTAGTACTTTTTCAGAATTTACCATTTACTACATTTATTTACTTAGCTTTATCCTCTTTATTACAAATATTTATGTATTATCTTATAATGTATGATGACAAGGGCCCAAAGGCCCCTACAACATCTCCCCCCTCCTCAAATCCTTGCTCGTCTCAAGCAAATGTGCACCCATGTCCTGGGTCTCTGCTTCTACATAAGTATCCTCATTGTGTATCACCCATGCATACCGGTTTGCATAGGTAACTCAGTCGCAACATCCGTCAGTTGGATAGGGTGAAACATGTATACAAGGTTTATTGTGACTAGTCTCAACTGTATCTAAGTGACTATATATTACAGGTCTCATCTCCATGATATCAATGTTCTTCGTTCATATATCAACTCTGATTTCTTTCAAGAGACGCCCTGACTGTTGTTATTTCCAATTAGATCACTCACTTCAAACCTAGACTGCTCAAGTGCTTTTTTTATCTATCATTCTTAGAGGATTCGTTATATGGGATCAATGACAGTCTACGTTATCGATTAGTCATACCATTCCTCTATTGTCACGACCCAAAAACTATCATGCAACTCTTGTATCAAGGGGTTCTCCACTTTAATGTTCTTGTCATAATCTTTTCTTTAAGTAATTTGTGTGTGTGTGTAAAGAGTCTCTCTTGAATTCCTTTATCCACTCCTACATGCTCATCATTAATTGTTGCAAAATTCTCAGTTTATGCTCATACTCTCTGTGTCTGTGTCAAACCACTGCTTTTTAACATGATTATGCTGCTTTATTCTTTCAAAACTTTGAAAAATGTAGTCTGAAAGATGACTCGACTACAACTCTATCTCTAGTAAGAACATAAAAAAAATTCCTACAAGACTTATCTTCATGTCATCGACTAGGTATCGACTGATGTCGGTGAGAAACTAAACTTGTTAGTGAAAAAATCACTTGCATTACCTATATGGAGGGGATCTCCTGCCTTCAAAGAACACGCATGTTTAACCCCCTCCTTTTTATTTTGACTCAAGTTTTATAATACATCCTGATACAATCAACAACATAATATTTTCTTTTCTTTTTCAACTAACTAAATATTTTCTTTACTTTTTCAACTAACTAAATTGCAGACTCGATTTTATTATAGACTCGACTAATTATGGGTCAATCGAATCGACTATAAAATTTCATTCTTCAATTAGGATCGATTATATTACTTGAGGCTTTCATGCATTTAAATCTTGGCCGACTCCAATCTCAGTCGAAATAAACTACGTCGGCCAGGTCTGCCCATCGACCAAGTCGACCAATTATTTTAATCATCTTCCAGTTATACATGTAAATAAAGACTCTATTTATACAATCAAGGGATTCATTACATAAAGTTCCATTTCAAAAACTCCACGACTCTATGGTCAAAGGACTCTTACCTGATATAAGCCAAATTAATGGCGTTTTGACATTTGGACTTTTATATGTGCAATGGGGACAAATTTGATGACAAAAATTAATTATATTGTCCCATCCTCTACGTCTAGTCGATGAATGGATATACCTAGTCGACCAAGTCGACTATATCGACCATACTCAATTTCATGGACTTTGGAATTCCTTTCGTTGGTCATATTCTTGTGAAAATGAGTCGACTCCCCTCTCCATGTCGGGCTTTGACTTCGACCTCCACGAACATGTAATATTTCATTTATTATGTTCTTCTCTAGAGCCATTGTCTTCAGGGGTGTGTTCAAGTTTATCTTATTTAATAATTACAAATAGGTGCCAAAGAAACTTACGCTATTCTCAAGCAGTTATAATAATAATTTTTTTCACGCGAAAAAACAATTTCATTGTTATTCTTATTAGAATCAAATGAAACTTTCAGTTACAGAAAATGTGTCCATGAAGTAGGAATGTTCTTTCTCCTTCTACAGATTTTACCTATGGATTCACAAAGTCACTTAAAGTGGCATATACTTAGTTTTACATGACTGTTGTTTCTAACTAGAAACCTCATTATAAGATGTGTAATTTTCCAGATTTAACAATAGATCCACTGTCAAGGTCTTCAAAAAATAACCATCCTAAAGTGTCGTTGAGTGCCTTTTTAGACAAGTTATCCGCTACTTTGTTGTACTATCTATGGATGTGCATAAAATTTATGGTCTCAAAACCATTCTTTAATAATCTCATCTTCTCCTTCTGATGATTGAGATAAATAAGATCCAAGTTGGATTTATTATTTATCCAGTCAATGGTGACCTTGGAATCACCTGCCACCATTAGATTTTTAATAGAGAGATGTGTGGAAAGTAATAGGATTCCCCACAGTCCCATCATCTCGGCTTTCATATTGTTTCCTATACCTCCAGCAAAATGTTCTTTGACAGTGTGTCTAAATGAGATTTTGAGATAAATTCCTATGCCACACTTATTTTCTGCAGCTGCATCGTCAAAGAAGCCAATAGGATTGTCATTAAAATAAGTTGGGTTCAGTAAAACCTCCAATTTATCTTCTTCCACTTTGTGTGAGTATTCTTTTATGGATAGAAGAATTTTTTTATGTATCCAGGGATCAAGTCTGTTTCAGTTATCAAACATAATTTTGTCTCTGAATTTCCAAATGCCCCACATAATCATAAAAGGAACGTGTCTTAATTTTGGGAGTTTGAAGAACTAGAGTTTCAAGTTTTCTTCAATGTTGGAGATCTTTGACTCGCTATCGATCCTCAGTGTTGTAATGACATTTGCCCAAATGAGTTGTGAGATCTGGAATTCTACAAAAAGATGCGTGATAGTCTCGTCATCTTTTAAGCATAGGGGGGAAACTGAAGGGCCAATGCCTCCTCTTTTCTGATAGTTGATACCTGTGAGGATGCAATCCTTTATGCATAGCCACATGAAGCAAATTATTTTGGCTGGAATATTCACAGACCAAATCGCTTTGTGCCACCACTTCTTTCCAGCCAGATTATTTGCATAAAGAATGGATTGATATGCTAGTCTGGCAGTAACCTTACCTATCGCTTGATTCTAAGACCAAATGAGTTTGTCATTCTCTTTGTTAAGAAAGATGTCGCTACTTCTCAAGTTTTTAACAAAACTGTCCCATTCTACACCGAGAGAATCAATTAAGCCCAATTGAAGGGAGTCCATCCACTACTAACATGCTCCAGATGAGTTGGTCGTTGTAGCTTGTGTTAATGTAAAAATGTGATGGTTGTTCAGGAAATGCAGAAGAGGCGTAGAAAACTGATAAAATTCATTGCAACCAATGAAGGGGTCGCATCCAAGGACAATGCGTTGACCTGTCCCTATCTCCCATGCCAACCACTGTTTGATGATCAGTAGTGAGTGCATCAAATTTTGCCAGATAATGGAAGAGTTTTTTGTGGTGTGAACATCCTTACGCAGCCAAGAGACAATATCATTTCCTTTTAGATATTTCTTTCAAAGAATTGTATTCCAAAGGCTTGTTTCAAAAAGACCTCTCCAACAGGATTTGGCGACAAGTGACTGAGCGAACCAAGGCAGGTGTTTACTGCCCCATCCTCCAAACTGTTTTGGCTTTGCTAGATTTTTCCATTTAGTAAGGTGAAAACCTGTGCCTTTCTTTCCTCCTTTCCAGATGAATCTAGTGATCATAAGCTGGATTCGTTGGAGCATAGAAGTCAGAGATTTCGCTAGGTTGAGCCAATAAACTGGTATACTTTGTAAAACTGAAGTTTCCAAGATAAGTCTACCTCCTAAGGAGAGCCAGCGATAGGTCCAATTCCCGATCTTTTTATCAATCTTCTTGATTAACCACATCCAATCGCTTACTCTGTAATTATTTGGTTTAAGAGAAAAACCAAGGTACTTCATCCCTTGATCAAGGGTTTCAATTTTAATATTGAAATCTGAAATAAGGTGGCACCTTAGATTTGGATCAATGTTCTAAGCAATAAAAACATATTTATGGTAGTTAATGGTCATCCCTGTTGTAGCACAAAAGTTGGAAAGAATGGTTTTTAACATCTTCCATTATTCTAGTTTCTCAGAGCCCAAGATGAGGACATCATCTACGAACAGAAGGTGAGAGATAAAAGTTCTTGCAACAACTTTGAGTCCTTGAAAATTTCCTATCTCCACAGCTTGTGTCATCATTCTGCTGAGAGCTTCAATAACAAGCAAGATATTCAAGGGTGACAGTGGGCATCCCTGACGAAGACCCCATTAGCATTTAAATAAATCTATAGGGATTCCATTCACAAGTACATCCATGTTGACCGAGGTAATGCGGCCCATGATCCATTTAGTGACATTCCAATCAAGTCCAATATGGTCAAGTAGTAAATGGAGGAATTTCCAGCTGACACTGTCGTAAGCTCTTTTTAAATCAAGCTTTAAGATGACAGAGTTATGTTTTCTCAACTTAGCCGAGTGGAGACATTATTGTGTGATGCCCATGGCATCAAATATCAGCCTATATTTTAGGAAGCCAAATTGTTCAGTGTAGATACAATTGGCTAGTATATCCTTGATACGGGAGGCAATAATCTTAGATATAACTTTGTAGGTGAAATTGCACAATGCAATGGGCCTGAAGTCATTAAAACTGGTTGGCTTACAGACTTTAGGAATAAGAGTGAAGAATGTTGCATTTAAAGCTCCAGGGATGTATCCAATGAGGCAAGACTCTTCCACAACTCTAAGTAAATCCATGCCCATAATCTCAAAGAAGTTCTGAAAAAGTTCCTGAGTCCATCCATCTAGACCAGGACTTCTGTCTTTGGGCATAATGTCAATAGTGTCTTTTAGCTCTGTGAGTGTAACAGGTTTACCTATTGTCACAATGTCAAAATCCTTGAAGAAGCGTGGAACCGTCTTCAGAACATTAAGTTGTATATCAATGTTTTTTGAATCAAAGGCTTTGTATTTTGATCTAAAATGATTGAAGGTGAGCTTGTGTAACTCAAAATCGGAAGAAAATAAGTTCTCTTGTGCATCATTCAGGTCCCAAATAGTATTTTGACTTCGTCTCTGTGTTGCAAATTTATGAAAAAATCTAGTGTTCTTATCGCCTTTTTCAATCTAGGTCACCCGGCTCTGGAGTCTCTAAATGGATTTATCAAGAGATAAAATCTCATTCTTCTTTTGTGTTAAATTATGAAGTGTAATCAAGTCCTCTGCATCAAAAATATGGGAAGGACTACTGGCAAAGAGTGCAAAAATTTGTTGTTTTATGTGAACTAGGTCTGCGTTCATTTTCTGTTTCTTTTTGAATTGCCAATTAATGACAATCTGCTTCAAAAATTTGAGTTTTTCACAAAGGAGAAGGGTAGCAGATGTATCAGACCACTCCTATAAGTCCGCCCAGGTAGAGTGAACAAGTGATATGAAATCGGGATCTTCGATCCAAGAGAAGTTGAATGTAAAAGGTGTCGTCGATGACCGAGGGGGTCCATCAATTTGTAAGCATATCGGTTGGTGATCCGAGATTGATGAGAATTCAACCCACGATCGGATTTTTTGGTGACCGTCAACCAACTTGGAATCTAATAGAAAGTGGTCCAGTCTTTTGGAGATGCCATTGTATCCAAATCTATCGTTTCACCAGGTAGGTGTAATGACTGAAGGTTGAAGATCAATAAGTCTGGATCTATGGAGAAGAATATCAATAAAATATGCCAGTGGGTCAGTCCTAGCTGTTGCACCCCACACTTCATTTGCGGATAGGGTAAAGTTGAGATCGCCCCCTATAATGATATTTTCTTCGTGAAGAAGACCCAAATCAAAAAGTGTTTGCCAGAAGGGCTCATGATCTTCGTAGGGTGCATAACGGTTGAGAAGTTTGAAAGTGGTTTTAGAGAGTTTAACCCTACCATCCAACAAAATCCCTGCAGTTGTACCAAAAGATAGAAAATCAACAACATCAGGGTTCCATCCAGTGAGAAGGCCTCCAGAGTGGCCTAGAAAGTCTATGGCAACAACAGACCAACGTGGAAGACATTGAAAATATAGTTCTTTTGCCTTATCATCGTGAACCAATGTTTCTTGGAGAAAGACTATGTCAGACTTGATCTTTGAAAAAAATATTTTAAGGGAAGCTATCTTAGTGGGGCTTCCAAACCCACGGAGATTAAGTGATAAGAGGATCATTAAGAAACATTTTTGGACGGCAAGGGTGCTCTAAGGGTCGCAGGTGTGTGAAAGACAGGATCAAGAGAAGTGGAAGTGGCTAGTAAAGGGGTAGGCTCAGTAATAGTAAATCCAACCAGACCACCCTCTACTGAGCCTGGAGGTTTTTTGGGAGGTCTGGAACAGGTTTTCCTTATGGTTACATTGGATGGATCAGGGGGGGCGGTGGGGAAAGAGTGTGTGACAATGAGGGGGAAGGGGGAGAGAGGTGTGAGTGTGAGGGTAGAAGTGGGTTGTTGCTCAAGAGAAGGGTCTTTAGGAGAGTGGGAGGGGGAGGTATGTGGGAGGGGTAGTGAGGGGGAAGTTGTCGAGGGGGGAGATGGAAGGGAAGGGGAGAAAGATCGTTAGTATAGAAAAGATCAGGAAAAGGAGCAGGTTGCTCAATTTCTTTAAGAGGATCAAGAAACGGGTGGGTAGAGACAATGGCGGGTGAGACCGCTTTTAGGGGAGCATGTTTAGTTGAGGTGGCATCCATCTTATCAAGGAGTAGTCTCCAAAAATCTTTGAAAATGTCAAGAACCCAAGTTTCATTATTATTTAAGTACAAAATCTCGTCTTCTGTGATTTTTAAAAAGAAATACAGGAAGAAATCCCGCATATTACCAAGGAAGGAATTTTGTTCCAAGGACTATGGAAGAGAAGGTCTAGTATGGATCGATAAGGAGCTAGAGTGTGAAGTATTTGTCGAAGGATAGGTATTCCTCAAGTGCCCAGTCTACCAACAAAGATGACATCGAAAGGGTTCCCTCTAGTAGTCAATAGATTGTCTGAAGATGTGATCTCCAACGTTGACTTCAATGGAATCTGGGAGGCCGATTTCAAATTCAATTTCAGCTAAGACCCAAGCTTCCCTTTTATTTGACTAGTTTAGTGAGCGGGGGTCAAAATAAATAAACTTCCCAACAGTGTTAGAAACCACCTCCAGGATTGGTTAGGACCAATGCTCGACCGAGAAATTAGGTAGTATCATCCATAAGTTCCTTTTGCTGAAAGTACTGGTAAAGGGGTGGAAACCAGGAGCCCAACGTTTTAGCATGAGGACTCCTTTGTCTAGTATCCATGGAGAATCTAGAATCAACTACAGTTATTCTTCAGACAATAAATGGAAGATGTACCAGTGGTTTGAGACGAGGCTGACGCTCAGATAGTAACCAAGGATTGGTTTCCAGAAGTCCTGTAACCACAAAGTGACGCATGCTTTGTGCATCTTCAAGTAGTAGAATTTTCCGACAAGTGCATGCTTAGATAGACTAGTGACCTTGTCCATGGCTATATCCTTCCCAAGAGTACAGACCGAGAGGGGTTGCCTCACCTTCCAGGTCTTTTGTTTATGGTTAGAGCGGGCTCTGGCTCCAGTGTAATTGTTATGTCTAGCACCTTTGTGTGGAAGGGGTGAGTGGGAATGACAGGGGGAGAACGAGCTTATGTTGGTTCCCAGAAGAGTATCAGGGGGAGAAGGGTAGGAAGGAAAGTGGTTGTGGGGGTTAACAGAGGGGGATCAAA
>ML779909.1:61786-83014 GCA_009831015.1 Picea engelmannii | reverse complement strand
TTACTTCAAGTTAGGGTTGTTGACTAATCCAAAACTAGGCATGTGAGACTAAAGAAAAGTTTGATGAAAATGTTAGTCTCTTGTTTTTAAAGTTAAGGAAGGTTTGCAGGAATGTGATCATATAAACTAGGTCTATTACAGAGCTACAAATCAGATTTGGATGATGAAATTGATGAGGGCTTTTGGTTGTGGTACATGTTGAGTACATGGTCGAGACAAATAGTTGATGAGTTGGCACACATACATGAGGTGTATATTTGATGATGTTGGTACATATTGATGAGCCATAGTTAATGAGTAGTTGACACATGATTGGTACATACTTCATACATGATTGGATGCACTTGTTTATGGTACAGGTTGATTACAGTTTGGTGCATGGTTGATGCACTTGTTTATGGTACAGGTTGATTACAAGTTGAGGTATAGGTTGATGCATGGTTGATGCATGGTTCAGATTTATTGGTACAGGTTTACAGTGGTATATCTCACAGTGATAGTGTGACAGCGGTTCCATCATTCTACTTCTACTTCAGGGTGGCAGGACGGGGCAAGGACAGGTGGTTGTAGCCAGCTTTCGGTTGTAGCCGGAGAACATTGGGGGTTGTAGACTCCTTCTAGTTGTAGCCATAGAATTGGGGAGTTGGAGCTTCCCTCAAGTTGTATCCTAAGAAACTAGGGGGTTGGAGCCTCCTTTCAGTTGCAGCTGGAAAACAAAGGAAGTTGGTGCTTCCAATGAATGTAATTCTTCAAGACATATAAGAAAAAGAATTCCGTGGTTTTCTCTCGATTTGGGTTTCCACGTAAAACACTGGTGTACTATGTATATGTGTGATTGTTTATTTCTTACTGCTCACTATTGGATAATAATTCTACATTGATATAACATTTGAAGAAAAAGGATTATAATTACACTATTACTGATTCACCCCCCCTCTCAGTAATCAAACAACAACATTATCAACCATCAATTCTTCAGCAAGTAAATGCCTTCTCAAATGCTCCAATTGACCATATTTTGAATCCGACTATGCATCGATAGAATTCATACTTGACCATGGTATTGAATTTTTCGATAGCATTGTTTAGATAGAAAATTGACTTCCCTTAAGTGTTCAGTTGGCTCTTCTCCAACTCATACAACTTCAAACATATGACACTACCATATGAATGTTAGAAAATTGTTGGGCTCTTTAGAAATTCCAAATCGTGTCATGTCAGTTTACCACATCCAAATTCATGGGATTTATGTCTTGTAGAGTTTAGATCCAACGCCACACCCACACATGTTTTCTTATCTAATTTTGCACCGAAAGCAGGCTCATTAGGGTTTCAAACCATAATTCATTTATTGGTTATAATAATAATAATAATAATATATTTTTAAGGTCACGGCCAAGTCAACACACCAAATTGGTGTATGAGACCCCCTTGTTTGTGGGACAAGGGACCCCCCTCCACCCAGCGATTTGACTGGTAAAGTCTACGAAGGTATACATACCCTACCCCCCTCTGGATTTGAACCTGTGACCCCTTAAGAGGAAACACATGTTCTTAACCATTAGGCCCACTCAGACTCTCTTTCTTAACCTGTGACCTCTTAAGAGGAAACACATGATAAACTATCTCTCTTTCTGGAAGCTAAGTCGATGCTTCTACCAATTGGATGGTGCCTCTACATCATTGTTGCTTTTTTCAAAACTATTACAATTTATACCAATGAATGTTCATCATCAAGAAGAACATAGTATCTTATCTAATATCATAGTATCACACTTGTCAAGGACCAGTTGAGTCGACCCGGTCGTCTAGATCCATCATTCCTCCCCTCAACCAGGTCGATCTCCTTTCATCGAGGATCTTACATTGTACGTTAACTCTCCATGTTGGCTGGTAGAAAATGTTGACGTATTCATGCATTAGTCTCCACAAGTATTAAAAACTTATATGATCATTTTTCTCAATAGAAATGACATACATTTTCCCATCCATGAACAAACCATCAACAATGATCGCAATTGATCACAATGTGCATATTTTTCTTTCGAATCCAGCATCCACGAACAATTCATATTCTTCCATATTTTATCTAGCATCTCAATATATCGACTAAACAAAATTCACAAGTAACAACCATATATATTTCACCAATATCCACGAGCAGCAACCAAAAAACTCTTTCTCTCTTTATTCGATTGGAATTCATTGCACAGGGTGTTGTCTACAGCCAACGCACCGGAGCACTTCATAATATCCAACTGCAAGAAGATTTCTAGTTTCTTGTGTAGGTTGCGGGATTGTTAGCATCATACTTTCATGAAAATATGCCATTGTGCAAGAAACATCCACCAATATCCATGAGAAACATCCACCAATATCCATGTCTGTGCAAAGGTTAGAGCATGTGAAAAATGTCAAAGGTTTGTTGGTAAACAAAACTTAAATCCTTAACTCTTAAGCCTGTAAAAGTGTTTGCACCTTTCCAACAGTGGGCTTTGGATTTCATAGGAGAAATCCATCCTCCATCTAGTGGACAACATAGATGGATTATGGCAGCTACATATTACTTCATGAAGTGGATTGAAGCTATACCTACAACGAGGGAAACTGATAAGGTAATCATAAGTTTCCTTGAAGAAAACATTGTGTCTAGGTTTGGTTGTCCAGAAGTGATCATCACAGATAACACTACAACTTTTAAATCTACTAACATGGTAAAGTTATGCGAAGAATATGGCATCAAGCTTAGGCATTCCACTACTTAGGCAATTGCCTCGTAGAATCATACAATAAAAATATGCTCAAGATCATTAAGAAACTTCTGGAAGATAATAAGAAGGCTTGGCATTCAAATTTGAAATATGCTTTGTGGGTTGACCATGTCAGCACAAAGAGAGCAATTGGAACTTAACCTTTTCAGTTAGTATATGGAATGGAAGCAGTCTTTCTAGTACAACTTGCTTTGTTAGTTGTAAAATTTCTGCAGGAAATTGAAGCTGAACCTAATGATGCTATCAAAAGGATTTGTCGGATTGTAGAATTGCAGAAAGAAAGAGATAAACTTCTTGCGATGGCACATCAACATCAACAGAAAGTTAAAGAGACTTTTGACAGAAAAGCAAAAACATAGTAGTTGCTACCCGGGGATTTGGTTTTGAAATGGGATTCCCACAGAGAAGACCATCATGGTAAGTTTGATATACTATGGTTGGGTCCATTCAGGGTGGAGAAGGTCTTGGACAACAACACTTTCCTATTGCAGAATTTGGAAGGTGAAGGGGTTTTTGGTGGCCCTATAAATGGGCGTTTTCTGAAGAAATTATTTTACTAAAGTCGTTGGTGGCTCAAATATCATTGTACATATCATTGTGGTGTGGTAGTTAGACAATAAGGAATCCATAGCCCAATGGAGCAATATTGTAACTTATCCTTTTTAGTTTCCAGTATTAGTTTTGATTTTTCAGTTTGATATGTTTTGAATAAAGTTTCACCAAACTTCAGGAGTTGAAACAGTGAAACTATGTAGAATAAAATGGTCTACTCAAAGTTCTTGGAGTTTCACAGGGATAACTCCATCCCCCATGGAGCCATTGTTATCGCCTATTATGTTCTACTAAGTCTCATCTCTCATCTCTTATTTTCTCCACTTCAATTTTTTTTTTGTATAAGTTATAAATCCTAATCATTGGTTTGATTAAGGGTTCAAAATCTTATTAAGGGGATCAAAATAGTATTATGTTGAGATAAATGAGGAATACTTAGTCTTATAAAAGGGGATAGGATTAATTATGCACATGTTTGTAGAACTGTCATATGACATCATTTAAATTTTTAAATCCTTTCATCAAAAGCCATACATCATGTCATAGCTTTTATCTCATCATTACTAAGTTAGATAACAACTTTCAAGTTGTTTTCATTCCAAATATGCCGAAGGAAAAGTTTATGCAAGGTGCTATAGGAACTTCCAATTGTCCCTATTTCATTATCACGCATATGGTTGGAAGGAATTTGAAGACGTGGATCATCCTACCTGGCAGAATTAAAGAATCTAGGTGGTCATCAAGTACCTAACCATATCACAACATGCAAAGGTGGCAGTACTTTAAGTTGTTTGTACCTGTTACCCAGGACGTCGTGCGGAGGGGGTTTCTCAAAAGACAGTTTTATTAATATGGTGTTTTATCTGTTTTTATAAGATTCAAATTGTGGCTGGTAAATTTAGATTTACTCCTTATAGCTATAAAATATCGTCTATATCTCTACATAGCAGACGTATTTCACTCCTACAAAAAGGAATCTAGTCTTCTAGTCATGACAGAAGGATGGCCAAAAGTCAACACGTGAACAAAAAAGAGCCAGAAGGATCCGAGATCATGGAGGCATACGAGGAAAATAGACATATCTTTGACCAGACTGGATGGTATATGTTTTGCAGCAAATTAGATGGCCATCATTATGGTGTATCTCATGCATTTGTTGAAGGTTTTGATGGAAAAAGGATTTGGATTGCTAATTTGATTATGCAGGTCACAGAGGATTCAATAGCATTAGCCTGTAATATCTCTGTTGATGATGAAAAGTGGTTCAAGAACAAATTAATTATAGAAGGGGGTGTCAATCAATTCTTGAAACCAGAGCACAAAGATCCCAATTGGGTCAAGGGTATTCCTATGGACTGGATAGTTGATAAGTGGATGGAGTCTCTACGCATGCTCAAACATTTTATCACATGTAAAGGATGTTATTCCAGTATTTTCCTTTTTCACTTACGATTCCTCCTTCATTTGTCAGGAATCAAAAGGATGAACCTGCCATATTACTTCTTGAGAGATTTGAATAAAATGGCCATGAAAGTTCAAGAAAATCTGAGAACCCCACTGCATGGTATATATCATCAAGGGCTAATCAAAGTATTGGTTAAAGTAGCGTTGGATAAATGACAGAAGACATGGGATAAATTCTTGATCCGTTCAGGGTTTAAAATAGAACTTCATTCCCCTGCCCAGAAATCGACTGATAAAGCCGTCACACCAATGCCAGGAGCATCTTCAAGCATAATTCCACCTGTTACTTTGAGGAAGAATAAAAGGAATATCAGTCTAAAGAATTCATATAAACGAGTTGAGGACACCCGAACCAGTTTTCAACTAGGTGAAGGCTCTTATCTTGCGTTGGGTGGAGGTAGGAATCATTTCCCTCATGCACAGAAAATTTATATTAGAAAGACTAAAAGGCTAGCAAAACTTGTGATCTCGAATGAAATTCAAGAAACTTAAAAAGTAGAAACACCTGCAAACCCTATACAAGTTGAAGAACTTGTTCCAAAGACAGTTCCTCCTAGTTCTAGTTCTTTTGATGATGATGTGGATAGATATAAAATTCTGGTAAGAAAAAGGAGTACTAGGCCACGAAACAAATTCAGATTAAAATCCAAAGCCATGTACAACCCTACAATTAAATATAAGGTCATAAAAATTGATGAAGACCCTAAAAACCCTAATGCAAAGTCATCAAAGAGAAAGAAGGTTTATAAAATCAAATCTGAGAAGAAGAAACCAAAGAAGGAGGATCTAACAACAAATAGAAAGGCTCCTACAGGGAAAAATAGACTATCTGCTAGAAATTAGAGAAAACAGAGAAAGAGGGGCCCAAAGCCTTTAACCAGATCTGAAGATGATAGGTCAAGGAGAATGACAACTCATTCTAAAACGAATAAAACAAGAGGTAATAATTTGGATCTGTTAGTTGAGGCAGCTAAATTCGTTCTCGAGGGAGAAGCCCTAATTTGAGGTCTTAAGTGTTTATGCAAAAACCCAATTTTTGACTTATGACGGTCTTTGTTTTCAGCCGTGTTTATACCGCATGAAGACTTTACACCCTGGAAGAATGTACACTCCTCCACGCAGTGGAGTGCAGAGGGGGGTTACCCCCTATATGGGTTCTGGGGGCAAGAGGGCCCATCAAGGATTTGGGGGCGAAGCCCCTGAAGTAAAAATTGCCTTGTAAATGTATATTGTAATTTCATTGTAAATGTATATTGTAATTTCATTGTAAAAGACATGGAAATTTAGGCCTAGGAACCCCTCACAGCAAAATCCAGGAAAGGGTGGCCCCAACCCACAGAAAAAAGGACAGAGCAAAGACTGACCGCCTCTAGAAAACCAATCTAGGCCGCAAACAACGAAGGACACTGGAAAGACAAAGAAAGATACCGAGAAGTGGTGCGACTTCCATAAGAGCCCCTAAAATAACACTGTTGATTGTCGCTCAAAGCAATCGCTGGTGGTTAAGGTGAAATCCTCTGAATCAGATGCGGGTTCCGACTCTAAGTCAGAACCAAAAAGGGGGAGACAAATCATTGATGAAAAACCTAATGCTATTGTTTCTACCACCAAGCTCCATCCCGGTGAACCAGACAAACCATACGAAGGCAATCACCTTTTTCATTAGCAAATGTCGGTGAAGGGTACCCCGTTGCACTTCGTCATTAATAGCGGTAGCTAGAAGAACCTCATCTCAGCAGAAGTTGTCAAGAGACTCGCCCTGCCAACAACGTCGCACCCACATCCCTACACCATTGGATGGCTCCAAAAAGGAACCAACATCCACGTCATCCAACAATGCCTTCTATCATATGACATCAAGCCCTTCAAAGACGAGGTATTGTGTCATGTTGCCCCTCTCGAAGTTTGTAATGTTCTTTTGGGCCAACCATATTTATGGAAATTCCATGTTGTATATGAGTCTAAGCCTCGCAGTGTTATTATTACTTTGAACAAGAAATTGTATAGGATACCAGAGGCAATCCCACCTAGTCCTATTTCCTTTATCTCTTCTAGGCAATGAAGAAAGGTCATCTCTCAAACGGGGAAGTCTGTCTTCTTCGTGATTTTCTCTCAGAATGAGAGAAAGATCATAGCCACATCCAAGGTCTCCGCGACCCACCTCTCCACACAACAGAATAAAGTGGATAAGGTCATGGAAGCATCCTCGGATATCTTCTCCTCACCTACTGGGGTACCTCTGCACTGTCAGGTCAAGCACCCCATCAATCTGACCCCCAACGCACCACTGCCCAATGGGCCAGTCTACCACTGCTCTATGTTAGAGAATGAGGAGATCAAGCGGTAGATCCAAGAAATTATCCACAAGGGGCACATCCATCGCATCTCATCACCTTGCAGGAGCCCAATCATGCTGCTACAAAAGAAATATGGAACCTGACAACTCTGCATTGATTATCGGGCCCTAAATAAAATCGCAGTCAGAAACCAGTACCTGATTCCTCGAATCGACGACCTCCTTGATCATCTCATGGGGGCCAAATACTTCAGTAAGATTGATTTGAAGTCTGGCTACTGTAAATTATAACCTTGTACAATGTCTACTGTAAACAAATATTCAAAAAAGATACAATGGATAATACAAACATTACACAGAGATTTTTCCCCTGGAAACCCAAATCGGGAAAACCAACATATATTATATCCATTCATTGTGTTACATTGTTTACAATACAATATACATATAGGAGCCAGCGGCATCCAAAACCCTAATCCAATGATCTAGATTAGTCCAAAACCCTAATTCCTTAACTGGAAATAGAAAACCATCGGCAAAAACCATGTGCCGAAAAAAACACCTAAATACATGACATGTTTCCCGAGGTAGGTGTCACGTTTCCTGAGGCAGAAAAAAAAAAATTGGGGGCGTTGCCCCCGAACCCCTCAACCCCCCTCTAACCCCCCATGCATGCCCGATGCATATGCTCAGACGCTACTACTCGTGAAAATAATATAACACATACCCAATAGCTACCACTAGGTCCCAATAGAACAAATAGATGTATGGAAGACTGCCTTCAAGTCAAAAGAAGGTCTTTTCAAATGGTTGGTCGTGCCCTTTTGATCCAGATTATTTTCGACACCAAATGAGAGTGGAGATATAATAAATAAATGTACAGATATATCTCGAATATCCAATATTATAACATAAATGTTTCAGAGATGCAAACATAAACACAGATATACAGTAATACATAATTTTCTATTAATGAGCGAAAATGTACAAAGACTGTAAAATACAGAGTGAAAGACTCGCTAGAATGGTGGTAGCTTATCTCAGAGAAGAGATGTGACGGCTACTCGCATCCATGAGAAGATGATTTTACAATGAGCCTCCAAAGGCCTTTTTATCATAAATAAAATACAAAACGCTAACCCCGGAAAATGAAAAGCCAACAGTTTTTTGGACCCCGTTTTGGGTAGTTTGGTGTATCAACTTCCTGGGGGCGTAACTTTGGCATATGATCTTAGTTTGGGGTGCATGATATCTCATTGGAAAGGTATCGCTAAGGAGATCCATTTTGGGGGATCAATCAGATCCTTTATCCATCATTGAGAATATCGATCCCAAAAACCTTCATTTAGGCCCTCAAAATGGCCCTGGAAGTTAAAAATTGCTAAAAATAGTAAATTACCAAAATTGCCAGAAAATTGTTTTGAGCCAGTTGGAAAAGGTGGGTGGCCAACGATATCAAACTAGAACACCTTTGGATTGACAAATTATCCATCCGCTATCATGATAATGATGGATGATATCCTACAACCATTCACCAATACTTTTGTAGTGGTGTATCTGGATGACATTCTCATTTACAACAAGACTTGGCCAGAACACTTGCAGCATATTCAACAGGTTTTGCACACCCTGCAGTAGCACAAGCTATACGCTAACTTGGAAAATATCTCCTTCGGCGTGGACAGGGTCCATTACTTGGGCTGCATCATTTGTCAGCATGGTGTAAATGTGGATCCATCAAAGATCCAAGTCATTTGTGACTGGCCAGCCCCAAACACACTCACTGAGCTTTGGAGATTCTTGGGCCTTGCCAATTTCTACTGTAGGTTCATGTTTGGATTATCCCATATTGCATGGACCCTCAGCCAAGTAACCAGGGGTGGTGGTAAGGCTAAATTTGTGTGGGGACGGTCCCAACAACAAGTGCTCGATGATTTGAAGCAACACTTATGCTCAGCCCCAGTACTTTCACTACTAGACCTGCAACAACCCTTTGATATTGAGATAGATGCTTTAGACTATGTTGTGGATGTCGTTCTCACTCAACACGGCCACCTCGTGGCCTACCATAGTGAGACACTATCAAATGTTGTATGTAAGTACCCTACTTAGGACAAAGAAATGTACTCCATTGTGAAATATTTTCTCCAATGGAGACATTACATTCTTGGGAAGGAGACAATCATCCACACTGATCATAAGATACTGTAGTTCATGCAGACAGAAGTAAAATTGTAGAATGACCACCATCAGAAGTGGTCCACATACTTGCAACAATTCCACCTCAACATCAAGTATAAAATAGGAAGCATCAACCCCGTCATTAATTTCCTCAGCAGACCACAAGTCATGAAACTCACCATGATGCTATAATATTGTGGCCATGAGACCTTTGGATGGCCCCTACTTTATGAGACAGACCTAGACTTGGCCACCACCTACCAAATGTTGGGTGAAAATGCAGTTGCCACTAATTTCCATCTTCAAGATGGGTTATTGTGTTGTCTGGGCCATATGTGCATTCCATTAAGCGAGCGAGAGAAGATGATATGGGAGCCCACTACAATCGGGTGGAAGGACACTTCGACGTCGAAAAGATAGTGGCAATGTTGCAGAAACATTTCTATTGTCTAAAACTTTGACAGGAGGTCAGCAAGTATATCAGGTCCTACACTGTCTGCATTATTGCCAAACCTACCACTAAGAAATAGGGCCTGTACACCATGCTCCCTACTCCCGACAAGCCATGGGAATCCATCTCCATGGACTACATTTCAGGACTACCCTCCACCAAGCATAGAAATTACTATGTTTTGTGGTTACTGATCGCTTTTCTAAGATGACGATTATGGTCGCCTGCAAGAAGAGCATCACAACATAAGACACTGCCAAGCTCTTCTTTGAACGAGTCTGGGTACATTTTGGAATCCCACAAACCATTGTCTCATATTAAGACAGTATATTTCTCAGTACGTTATGGTCGAGCCTCTGGTCACTGTTGGACACCAAGCTCAACAAATCCACGGCCTTCCACCCCTAGACATATGGCCAAACCAAGGTTTTAAATTGAATGATCATGCATATCCTACACATGTATAATTCCAAGAACCCTCTCGCATGGGATGAGAGTCTTCCCTATGTCCATCATAGCTACAACCAAGCTCTACATAGATCAACTAGCCACAACCCCTTTTGGGTGGGGTTGGGATTCCAACCATTGGGTCCCATAGATGTTGCACTGCCCCTTGAGGTCACCTCGACCGACTCATTTCCTGCTCCAAATGAAGCTAAAAAATCCACCTAGTTCATTGAGTGGATCCAACACATCCGCCAACAGGTTCAGGATATCCTACAAAAGTCCAATGACAAGTACAAGCAACGCCATGATCAACAATGGGTGCCACATAAGTTTCAGGTGGGCAACAAAGTTTGGTTGCATTTGTAGAAAGAATTCCTTACCGAACCCCATTGGAAGCTTCACCCACTCCATTATGGGTCATACACCATCACCAAGGTTGTGGGTGATAATTCTTTGAGCTCAACATTCCTCCTTTCCTTGGCATGCACCCAGTGTTCAACATGGATCTCCTTCGACCTTATTTCCCACCATTATTGGACACCTCAGATATAGTAGAACAACTGACACCAACAGATCTCAACTCCGACTACATCCAATAGGAATCCAGTGATTAGATTGTGGAAAATAAGGTCAAGGGCACTCGCCAGCAAAGGATCCATCTTTATCAAGTTGTAAAAGCAGGCAAACTCCTACACCAAGGCATGGCTCACCCAGGGCCAAATGCAACAGAAATTTCCTCATCTAATGGGGGAAATCAATGCAATGGAGACCATTTCTTCCTAAGGGGGAAATATTGATCTATATGGATTTTAGTGGCCTCCCACCTATTCCAAATGACTCGTTTTCGCAGTTTTCCTGTTTGACAGTTTTTTCCTAGTTTTTGGGTCCCCGACTTCTGGGGTCGTTTTGATGCCCTAAACAATGTTTTTAGGGCTCACCACTATAAACATGTGTAGATATCATCACATGCATCATGAGTATTCCTCATATAGACCTTTCCAACGAGCTATCGTGCGCCTAAAACAGAGATTGTATGCAAAAGTTATAAACCCGGGAAGTTGATGTACTAACTTACCCAAATGGGGCCCTCATGACTTTTGGCGCTTCATCTCCTAGGGTTAGGTTTTTGGATGTCGAGGGTTTTTGACATTCATATTTATTATAAAAATTCCTTGAGAGCCTCATTTTAATCATCTTCTAGAGAATGAGCTCAGTTGTCACATCTCTTCTCAGAGATAAGCCGCCACCATTCTAGAAAGTTTGTTTTCCGCTGCATTTTACAGTTTCAGCTTATTTCCTTATTGAATAGAAACCAATTTGATTGTATATTTGTTATTCTGTGATAATCATATTTTGATAATAATCTATATTCATTTTGATCTATTCATAAAATCCGGATCAATATTTTCCTACCAATTGTAGTCGATGGGAGGATTAGGGTCCTCCTAAAGTTGTTGAATTAACTTGGAGAGTGTTAGGTGTGTTAGACACGCTTGGCGTACTTCTTCAAGCCAATTAGGACTGGTAATGATAAGACAAAGAGGGAGCCATATTCCTCATGTTGGTGTGATAATGCATTAGCTACTACATTATATATTCCCTTTTTGTATATAATTTCATAATCATAACCCAACATTTTGGTCAGCCACTTATTTTGTTCTAGGGAGGATAGTCGTTGCTCCAAAAAATATTTCAAACTATGGTGATCTATTTTTGTCTGAAAATGACATACCAAGAGATATGGATTCCATGTGTGCACCTCATGGAGAATGGCCATCATTTCTTTTTCTTAGGTAGACCCTCTCAAATTGTGACCACTCAAATCTTGGCTAGTAAAGGCCAAAGGTATACCATCTTGTGTGAGCACTACGTCTATACCAGTGTCAGAAGCATCTGATTCCCCCATAAAGGTTTTTTTGAAGTCATACAATGCTAGGACAGGAGTAGTGCACATGGCCCTATTTAATTCTATGAATGATTGCTCAGCATCAGGTGTCCAATGAAATGAATTCTTCTTAAGAAGGTTGGTCAACGGCTTGGCAATTTTTCCATAATGGTGGACACATTTCCCGTAATATCCTGTGAGACCAAGAAAAACCCTTAGGTGCTTTAAGGTCTTGGGTTGCATTCATTCTTTCATAGCTTGTATATTTTTTAGGTCCAATTTTACCCCTTCACGACAGAAAATGTGTCCCAAGTATTCCACTTCACTAGATCCAAATGAACATTTGGTCTTTCTGAAAAACAATTGGTTTTCCTGTAGCAAGTGAAGGAATTTTTCCACATGAATAAGGTAGCTATCCCAAGCGTGGTTGTAAATGAGGATGTCATCAAAGAAAACCAAGACAAACTTATGAAGGTAAGGTTTCAATAATTTATTCAAGAGACTTTGGAAGGTTGATGGAGCATTACAAAGTAAAAAAGGCATGACAAAGAATTCATAATGTCCTTCATGAGTTCTAAAATAAGTCTTCAAAATATCTGCCTCTTACATGTGGATTTGGTGATAGCCTGAGAAAAGGTCTAATTTGGTGAAGACACGGGCACCTTGAATTTCATCCAACAGATCATCAATGACATGAATGGAAAACTTATCTTTGAAGGTGAGTTTATTTAGTGCATGAAAATCATTGCACATGTGCCAAGTACCTTATTTCTTTAAGACCATCACCACTAGTGAAGAATATGGGATGGTACTGGGGAAAATTACCCTTGCCTCCAGTAATTCTTATACCATTTTTTCTATTTCATTTTTTTGAGCAAATGGATATATGTAGGGATGTACATTGGGGGGTTGACTTCCCGGAAGGAGAGGGATGTTATGATCATGGTCACCCCTGGAGGGAGTTAAGGTTGTGGGAATATTAAAGACCTTGGGGTACTTGTCCAATATGAGTTCCAGGCTGGGAGGAACTACTTGAGACGCCTACTCAGTGACCCAAATGGAATTGAGAAATCACACCATGGTGGAATTTCTTCAACGGTTTTTCTATCGTGTGAGAGATGATAATTTTAGGAGATCTCGCTTGGAGACCTCGGAGGCTATAGGAGTTAGCGTCTTTGGTGAAGCTCATATATAATTCTTGATAGTACATTGTGATTGGCCCTAGAGTGTGAAGCCACTCCACTCCTAATACAATATCAAAACCACCAATGGAAATGGAGAACATGTGGGTTTTAAGAGTATAATCACCCATTTGGAGTTTGGCATTCTCACAACGACCCCCACATTTCATAGTCCCACCATTAGCGATGAGGATCTGAAAATTAGAAATAGGGCAGACAAAGCAATGGATCTCATCATCAATCTTGTGATGAATAAAATTATGGGTGCTAACACTATCAGTCAACACCACCACTGGTCGATGTTTGATGTAGCCCTTGAGTTTCAATGTCTGCGGGGCTGAAATACATGAGCGTGCATGAAGCAATATGAAGGGTTCCTCTAGTTCCACAAGGGTTATAGCAGGAGATTTGGTGTGATCACTTGGTGGAGCCTCATCTGAGTTAGGAGCCCCATCAGATGAAATTTCATCAAAAGG
Organism: Picea engelmannii; assembly: GCA_009831015.1. NCBI lineage: Eukaryota > Viridiplantae > Streptophyta > Pinopsida > Pinales > Pinaceae > Picea > Picea engelmannii. Next base: position 69,310 of record ML779909.1, on the reverse strand, counting down.
ATATGAATTGAATGCATCAATCTAGAATAACATTTATTTCCAACATTTATGCCCCAGTGAATACTTTTAATCACAATAGTAGCAAAATCCTTGCTTGCAACGTTCCGCCATTTCAATTAGAAATACTTTTTGGACCTTAAATGTTTGTGTCAGAGCTGGGTGAGCCCTGGGGTGAGGACAGTTGAGAACTGGATCCCTCATGGGTGGGGCCTGAAGGATGGTATTTTCTTTCATTATTAATTTACAAGCCTGCAACCAGGTAGTAGGATGATGTGTGCTCAAATAAGCCTGGATGGCTTCCTTTAAGCCGCTGATAAAAAAATTCAAGGTAAAATGCATCATATAATCCCTCAGTCCAGATAGACAATTGTTCAAATGTTGTGATAAAATCTTTGACTGATCCATTTTGGTAGAGCTTGGTGATCTTCCCAAAATATTTGATTTCCTATCAAAATGAACACAAACTACTTTAGTGAACAGGTTCTAAGTGGGATTTTGTGGATAACATTTCTTATGTCACTGCCATATTTCTTGATCCAGGTACAAAAATACTACATGGAGTTTGGTCTCATCATCCCAAATATTAAAGAGGGAGAATTATTTTTCAATTTAAGAGACCCACCCTGCGGGGTTGGATCCATCAAATTTGTGCATTTCAACTTTGGGCACCTTAGTCCAAGAGTGTGGAGAACCCCAAGGGGAGTGGCAGGAATGAATATGCTCATAATGGGAATGTTGAGGATCCTTTTCATTGGTCTATACCTACTTGTATTTCATGAATGGTGGCAGGGCGTCCCAAAGGGATTCTTGGATTGTTGTAGGGAGGGATTAGTTGATTGTTGTTTGTATGGTATTGTGGATGGATTCCATTTGAGATTCTAAGTTGGATATCCTAGTATCATTGTCTTCATGGGTCTAAGCTCGGTTGGTTGGCATGGTAGAGGATTATGTAGTAGATGAGGTGTCGGGATGGAAATCGAGACCACGAAAAGTGAGATGTACCAAGGTGACCAGGATAAAGAGAGGAGACCAAAGTGATAGGTAGAAAATAAGGGTGTCTTGGAAAGGGGTGGGACCACAGAGAAAAAAAATATTAAAAGTGAAGGGTACCACTGCGATCAGAATGAAGAGAGGAATTCAATGGACTGGGTTAGAAATAAGGGTGTTGACATGCCCCATAATGTTTTTTTTTTTTTTTTGCTCCTGCGGAGTTACACTCCAAGTTGAATAATACTACGGAGAAGCAATGACCTAATTCTTAATAGGAAGAAATGTGTAGGAATTTCACAACCAAAATGCAGTAAACATGGTTACACAGCAACAGATCTTATCGATTCTATTAATTTTTCCATCCCAAGGGTTAGGGTGTTGAAGGGTTCTACAGAAAAGGGTTTTCCATGTGCTATAGATCTCAGATATACGTTCGGGGTCCAACAATAGTTCTCGGCCCAATATATCAAGGCACAAACTAAGGAGGCTAGACCATACCCTTAGTTGTACTACCCGACTACCCAGGTACTAGAGAGTATCTTCTCAAGAGTTGTTCTCGGTAACACTATAGAAGTCAAGTGGCTTATCAATTTATCTACGGAGGGCTTCAGGATGCCTAGGCCAATCCATATACAAGTGATTTCTGATGCGCTACCACTCAAAGGGGTACCAACAGGGATTACAAGAGTGGCCAACAGATGTGCACTTAAAAACCATTTGTATTTCCTACGTGTATGGCTCCTCGACCGCAGGTTTATGCATGTAATGACGAATCTTTGTATCTTAAAGACGTTGGAATACATCTCTACCTTGGAAAAAAAAATTACCCCACATGCCATGCCCTAGAAAGAGCTCTGATACCACTTGTGATATTCCAAATATAATATAATATGCAGAATAGAAATATTGAGCAAACAATAATAGAACAACAATGATATATCCAAAACAATATTAGAATAATACCAGAATAACACCAGAAAGAGCACCTTTATTAATGATAGCAATGTTCACTTGCCTCTTTGAGGGGGAAACCTCCAACAAAGCAGAGCTCTATTACAATAATCTCCAAGACAAAAATATCCAATGCCTCCTTCTCTTATTTATACTAATTCTACCTTCTAAGGAAACTTCTAGAGGAATATATTTCTAGAAGTGAAAGCTTCTATTAGGTCTTCCTAAATTGACTTGTTCTCCTTTATTTATTAAGCCTTATTAACTAATGTTGGTCTTTATTACATAGAAAACATATCCTACTAACTAGTGACCCATGGAGAGGGGTTAGAATCAGATCCTAACAATGTACAACTCTAAACATTCGTGCAGATGGGATGAGAGTCTCCCCTATGTTCAACACCACTACAACATATCCCTGCATAGCTCAGCCAACCACAATCCCTTTTAGGTGGGGATGGGATTTCAACCGTTGGGTCCCATTGCTGTCACACTACCCCTTGCATCCACACAAGAAGAATCGTCCCATTCTCAATCTGAGGTTGACAAAGACACTAAGTTTATTGAACGAATTAAGTGTATCTGACAACACATCCATGATATTTTATATAAATTCAATGTTAAGTACAAAAATTCCATGTTCAACACCAGGTGTCGCACAAGTTTTAGGTGGGAGACAAAGGTTTGGTTGCATTTTCAAAAAGAGCTCTTTACAGGACCCTATTGAAATATTTTTCCACTTCGATATGGAACTTACACCATCACCAAGGTTGTGGGTGAAAATTATTTTGATCTAAGTATTCCCCCTTTCCTTGGTCTACACCTCATGTTCAATTTGGACCTCCTTCGACCATACTTCCCACCATTATTGGACACATCATAGATAGCAAAGTAGTTGACACCAATAGAGATCAACCCTAACTGCATGGAACAAGTAGCCATTGATCGTATCGGGGACACTCATATTAAGGTCACTCGACAACAGAGGATCCAACTTTATCGAATTGTCAAAATAGGGAAACTCTTGTACCAAGAAAAGTGGCTCACTTGGGGCCAAGTTCAGCTGAAGTTTCCCCATCCGATGGGAGCACTCAAAAAAATAGATACCATTGCTTCCTAATGGGGGAGGAATGATCTAGGTGGATATCAATGGCCACCCACCTATTCCACTGGCTCAAAGAACAATTTTCATTTTAACAGTTTTTCCTAGTTTTTCGGGTCCTAAACTTTCGAGGTTGTTTTGTGGCCCTAAACAATGCTTTTTGGGCATGACACAATCACACTGTAGGATTTAACTAGAGTGTGATGTAAAAATGTGTAATCCTCGGATAGTTCTTTCCAACGAGCTATCGTGTGCCTAAAACGAAGATCGTATGAAAAAGTTACGACCCCAGGCATTTGATGTACCAACTTACCCCATCGAGGCCCACATGAATTTTGACGCTTCATCTCCTAGGGTTAGGTTTTTTTATTTGTATGGTTTTCTCGTTTATGCTTTATGTCAAAAATACCTTTGGAGTCTCATTGTATTCATCTTTTTGCGAATGAGCGTAGTCGACACATCTCTTCTCAGATATAAGATGCCACCATTCAAGCAAGTTTGTTTGAGTATGCATTTTTACAGTTTCAACATATTCTCTTTATTAATAGAAGTCAAGTTTTACTGTATCTCTGTGTATTTCTTTGCTATACATGTGTATTCCATATCATTCCATTTATAAATCTGGATCAATGATGGAATTACACTAATCCCCAACAATATATTTGCATTATCTTAACTTACAATTGTCACCTTATGAACTACCTTTGACTCCACTTGGTGACTGTTATCGGATAAATCGGTAGATGCGGACACTAACTGATCCCCTTAAATCCACCTAGATCTAGAACAAAACACACCAGAACATGACGCTTTCCTTAAGTTTTAAATATTGAATTTACTAACTAAATAGGGATAGGTGACATACCATTTAAATGTCGCTTCCTCTTGCTATCACCATCCTAGATCCATTCCAACACTCATACAATAATGATCCTACAAAATAACGCAACCAACCAAAGTGATAGCAATAGCATAAACTCAATATAAACCTATGTATGTGATCAAGGAATCATACAATAAAACACAACAAGCTTTATAGGAAAAAATCATATTACTGTATCATATTAAATGTGAAAGAGAGATTACAACCATGGCCTTGATGTCGTAAGGTCCCTTCCAACTGTCCTTCGTTATCCACACACTTTCACTCCAAGAATTCTGAGAGCACAGATCTTATAGTATGCACAATCTATCTTTACAAAGGAAAAACTCAAAACCACTCTAACCAAGCTAATACTTCCAAGCCAAATCCCACTTAGCCCTTCTTCATGAGAGCTCCTCTCCTTTTATAAGTTGAAGAGGATAAGGTAAGGAAGTTAGGATGATCCCACTAAATCATGAAAGTGAGTAAGATCCAAACCATTCATATGCCACCTCACCATGGAAGTTTCTCCTTTTAGAAGATTCAAGAAAACGCTCGTTTTTCCCACGTGTAAGCATTCTCGCACCTTGTCTATAGAGCAACCTGCGAACCTCTCGCAACCCAGCTATGGTGAAACCTGCGAGAATCAGGCGTTCTCGCACCCTTCTTATATAGAAACCTGCGAACTTCCTTTTTTATAGGGTTTTTTCAAAGGAAAATGCAACTTCTTTTCTCAGGAAAAGTTCTTCTCCCTTCCTTCTTCAGGAACTCAGGCCATTGACCCCTCTAAAGGCAACAGTTAGGTTTACATCACTAACAGTCATAGGGATGACAAAAATAATGTGTAACAGAGAGCCCCCCAAAGTATGAAGTTAGAACAAAGTGATAGCTGAAATACTTTGTCGAGTGTGTGTAGGGAACAAGGAACAGTCGGTCGGAAACCTGCCAACAAACAAGGAAATGCAGTACAATAATATATCATCACTGAGGTAGGAATTCCCATACTCATAATACAAATGACTCAGAGCATAAATGTCGACATGTGAAGATCCATGTCAAGTAAGATAGGTCATGGCCACCAAACATATACTGTGGATCCATGCCAATATGACTCAAATCTGAACATAGCCACCAAAACTACACTGTGGATCTATGTGTTAAAGACTCAAATTTAAACATAACCACCAGACATACAATGTGGATCTATGTAACAGTACACTGAATATACTCCAACGCAACCTGGATCTATCAGAAAAGATCCAGAGTCTTCATCTCCACCACTCTATAGTACAAATCTAACCATGTGAATACATGTGCTGAAGTTGAATCATGGTAGAAACCACTTGAATACCAGTCAATGATGAGAACCGTTAAAAAGTGCGAGGGAAATCACCATTAATGTCAATGACTCCCAAGGTACTCTAGTACAATCCAACGAATTCGAATTAATGAGATAAAGTCAAAAACTCGGCAGAATCTCTTAATCAAAGATCAATAAAGAAAACCCACTGTTGAAAGTGAGGAAACCTGCCATTGAGGCATGCAAGTTCCAAGGTACCAATTAGTTTCTAAGTCTAATTCCTGGATAATGAGTTGAAGTCAACAGGAAAAGACTTGTCATAACAGGGCCTTAATGTGTCCCACATCAATGACACAAAACAAGTAACAAGATTTGATGTAGGTCAGAGTAACAAGTGATTCAGGAGTGACTCAGGGATGGTCAATGCAATAGAAGGCTTTAAGGACTGCAGAAAGGCCGACACAATAGAAGGATTTATGGGTTGAACTTCGCTTTGAATATATTGATGACACAACAACTGTCTTGGAAATACTGACTCAACAACAAGGATCACAGACCAATTTGTAATCTTATAAGAGTATGATCAGAAGACAAGTGGATTTTCCAACCTAGACACAAGGCGAGTGAAAGGGTGTCATGTTCAAAAGTGACTCTTCTACAGAATACAAGTTTAGATACATTTCTTTCCAAAATTTTCCCCCACCATTTATGGCGAGTACCTCTTTATTTTTACGCAAGCTTGAGGAGGATAACAATGCTTGTCAATTTAATCTCATCCTTTAGACGAGTCCCTCAGAGTATGTTTAACGAACCCTAGGGAGGAGTGGTTCGGTCCCATATGGGCCTTTTGATGTTTGTTTAACGAGTCCAAAGAAAGAAAACTCAGGGTTTTTTTTCATATTTATAGAGTCTGAAAAACACTTAAAGAGAACTCTCTCAGTTTTTTTTTCATAAAATAGTTTGATAGGACCGAAAAAGTGATAAACTATTGCCCATCGAACATTTTATTCAAATACTTTTATGAGCGTGAATAGAACAAGGTCGCTCGGCAATCTTTTCATGTTTAGAGAGTATGGAAAGAGCTTAAAGGGAACTCCAGTGGGTTCATTTTTCATATCACCTTTACGAGTCCGAAAAAGTGATAAAAGTATACTTGGTTGCATTCTCATGTATTTACGAGCATGAGAAAGAAAAAAGACTAAGCTCGGGATTGTTTTCATTTTTACTCAATCTTCAAAACAAAACAAAACTATGCTTGGGATAGATTTTAATTTTTACACAAGCTTAAAAACTAAACAAAACTATGCTTGGATCTGGTTTCATTTTTATGCAATCTTGAACTAGAGGAAATTATGCTTGAGGTAAGTGGTTTCATTTTTACACAAGCTTGAACCGTAGAAAACTATGCTTGCAACTTCCCAACGCATAATACAGGGATGGTTGGTACTTAGCCCCTGGCTTAAGAAGCTAGCATTTTAACTTCAGCATGAAGTCCAGAGGCCGAAGCGAAATGCCCCCCAAGCTTCATTTCATCCAACTGCAAAGGAGAATGAAATGAAGCTTCAAATACTAAATGAAGGACTTGACCCAAACAGAGAGGGGGAAGTTGTTAAGAACCAAATACCTGAATACAAAACTATCACAATAGATCCAAAGTTATCCGAATACAATCACCACACAAGGTATATGAAACCATATAGAAAACCACCACTTTATTATATCAAAACCCTTGAGGTAGGGCAACACCGTACAATGGATCCTATTATGGAAGGGATCCTCTCATGTTCACTTGCCTCTTCGAGGGGGCATCCTCCTATTGAGCTACTACTCCAAATACAATATTTATCTTCATGTCTCATTACATTGCTTGAATCCCTTTATATAGTTCTACCATCACCTAAGAACATTCTTGAGGAGAAATCTTCTAGAAGTAGAACCTTCTAAGAAGTCCTTTTACATTTATTATATTTAATTACTCATTTATTATATCTAACAACCATAGTGGGCCTTATTTAATAATATAGTGGACCTAGTCCACCTTACATTGAATGACCTCCACTATTATCACTATGGGCCCTATGAGCCCCTCACTACCTCTCTAGCTACCTTACATTTCATCCCCCTTATGAAAGTGTTTTCCTCAACGCTTGATGTACAACCATATACTAGGGTCCCATGGATAATTGTGAACCATAATGTTGAAGAAGACTGAAGAACCAAGGTCCCATGTAGAAAGGAAATCCACCATGTTGAAGTAGTCCAACCACCACTGTAAGCCCGGGTCCCATGTCCAAGTACTCATGTGAACTCCCCGTGGAA
>ML779909.1:36085-53602 GCA_009831015.1 Picea engelmannii | reverse complement strand
TAAGTTGAGGAGGTTGGGATGATCCCACTAAATCATGAAAGCGAGTAAGATCCAAACCATTTGGATGCCACCTCACCATGGAAGTTTCTCCTTTTAGAAGATTTGAGAAAACACTTGTTTTTCCCACGTGTAAGCATTCTCTCACCCTGTCTATAGAGCAACTTGCAAAAATCTTACAACCCAGCTATGGTGCAACCTACGAGAATTAGGCGTTCTCGCACCCTGCCTATATAGCAACCTGTGAACTTCCTTTTTTATAGGGTTTTTTCAAAGGAAAATGCAACTTCTTTTCTCAGGAAAAGTTCTTCTCCCTTCCTTCTTCAAGAACTCAGGCCATTGACCCCTCTGAAAGCAACAGATAGGTTTACATCATTAACGATCATAGGGATGAAAAAAATAATGTGCAACACTGACTCCTTCTCAACTTTTAGGAGCTTGGGATAAAATAATATCACATGAATTTTGACTTTAGAAATAATATTATAATATTCCCTTGGCTTAATCCCCCTTGAATTAGCTCATATCCCTAGACCCTTATCCCTCTTTCCCTCTCATGGAGTTCTAGCCTCTCATACTCTTTCATATGACTTGTTCTGCAGCAATGATGCATTTTATTAATATCATCGTGTGTGATTACATATTATATTTGTTAGGTTCACTAGCCTTTCATCTCATAGGCTCCTTGGCCTAAATCACACAGGTACACTCACCTCAAAACCTATATACAAAAGCACTTTGGCCCAAAACATCCCTACACATTTACAATTAGGGTTCAATTGGGGCTGACCACCTTCAAAGTGGGCATTTTAAATAAAGTTTGTTAAAAAATCAAATAATAATCGTGTTATTAAGATATTTTTTTCATATTAATAAAAATATGGTAATGAATGTAAATCCATATTAACTTAAAATATATCAAATTGAAATATTATATGTGTGTGTGTGTGAGAGAGAGAGAGTGTATGTGTGTTTGCTAATGTATTAGTGATTTGCAAATCATCCTAGACTACATCAACCCTAACATCAAGGTCATTATAGAATTTTGAACTTGAACCGTACTAACTAGATTTAACTATTTATATTTGATTAACATATAATATTAATATCAAACATTGTATTTTTTAAATAAATATGACCATATGACACAAGTAATTATTACATCGTAAGGCAGGTTGGTACCTATGTATGATTGCGACTAGTAAATCGCCTACAACCGTCTATATCTATTCGACAACCATCCATGCAATTCTATCCGTTCGATAGCTCTTGTAACCCTCTCCTCATTCTATGTTTTTTGTCGCCTTTTCATTTGTTCATGGATTTCCGATTTGTTCAACGACCATGAATCCAATCATGGGTGTCCAATCTACAACAACTATCTCGACTCACTAATAAGATGTTAACTCTCCTGCAACAACGTCCATTATGTTGAGGAGTATAGGCAATGGTTTTATGCCTATCGATCCCAAATTCCTTGCAATATTTATCAAACTCCATTGACGTAAATTCACCACCATTATCTGTTCTTAAACATTTAATGGATCTGCCAGTGCTCTTTTCCACTAAAGCTCTAAACTGCTTGAAAACTGTAAATACATCATCCTTACTCTTTAACATATAGATCCACATCTTCCTAGAGAAATCATCTATAAAAGTTACAAAATATGATGATCCTCCATATGAAATAGTAGGGGATGGTCCCCAAACATCAGAATGGATATAGTCTAGGATTCCTTCACTGGTGTGTCTTCCGGTTTTAAATCTCTACCTATTATGTTTTCCATAAACACAGTGCTTGCAGAAATCTAACTTTAAAGACTTTAGGCTAGGAAGTAACTTGTGATAAGTTAATACCTTTAATCCTTGTTCGCTCATATCACCCAACCGTTGATACCACAGACGAACAAAATCAATGTCATTCTCAGATACCATTGTCGCATGATCTGATTCAGTTCTCCCCTCTAATAGAAACAGGTTACCAGCATTCTTTGCTTTCATAACTAGTAGAATTCCTTTGTAGACCTTCATAACTCCACCTTGAACAATATTCTTATAACCTCCTTTGTCTAAGACTCCCAAAGAGATTAGGTTCTTCCTAAGATCAGGTACATGTCTTACATCCGTTATTATTTTAACAGTTCCATCAAACATTTTAATTTGGATGCTACCAATTCCCACAAATTTAGATGAAATATCATTACCCATGTAAACTAATCCATCATCTATAGACTGGTAAGTAATAAACTAGTGTCTATGAAGACACATGTGGTTTGAAGCACCAGAATCTAATAGCCATTGTTGATCATGACGTGAACTAGTACTAATTGATAAAACTTCATCAACTATACCTGAACCTGTTGTTGAACCTGTTTCGGTTGCATTTGCTTCCTTCGTCTCTTTTGGAGGATCTTCTTTGGAGGCTTGTTGTCGCTTCCAATAGTCCTTCTTCAGGTGTCCAAATTTGCCACAAAACCAACACTTGAGATTGCTCTTTCTGCCCTTCGACTTTGACCGAGAGAAATCCCTCTGACCTTTTCCTCTTTCTTTAGGTCTACCTCTGATCACCATCGCCTCAGATGTAGAGGTTTCTAGATTGGATTTCTTCCTTGTTTCCTCAAACAGTAAATCCCCAGCAGTATCATCAAACTCAATACTTTATGTTGAACTAAAACTAATAGAGGTTACAAAATGATCCCATGACATGGGAAAAGAACACAATAATGTAATTTCCTTATCTTCGGATTCAAATTTCACTCCCATGCTAGTCAACTGAACTAAGAGACTATTAAAAGTATTTAGATGATCAACTATCTTTGTACCTTCCTTCATGCACAAACTGTACAATTGTCTTTTCAGGAAGATCTTGTTTGTCAATGATTTCGTCATGTACAAGCTTTCCAATTTTCACCACAGACCGACTGTTGTCTTCTCTGTAACAATGTTGAACAGTACATCGTCGGCCAAACACAGGGGTATGGCACTCAGTGCTCTAGAATCCATTTCATCCCAGTCATCATCTGTTATGGATGAAGGTTGTTTTTCTTTTCCCAAACACGCCTTCACCATGCCTTGTTGCACGAGAAGATCGTGCATCTTAACCTTCCTGATCTCGAAATTGTTCTTCCCATTAAACTTTTCAATTTTGAATTTAGCACTCTGCCTTTTTTTCATTAGAGTAAACATACAATACAAACACCATTGCTTGTAATAACCAAGGCCCTTTCATAAAATATTTGAAGGAATAATGATTTAATCTTTAGAAGGTTTAATTTAAAAAAGGTTTAATAAAAAAAACCTTTCCTTTAAAAATAAAATTAAAAGTCACCCCTTTAAGAAAAAAAGTACACCTTTATTAAAGATCCACCTTTTACTTATTATATTTAATTCCAAATATAATAAGCCTAAACATCCTCCACTCTTATATCTTTTATTTCCATTCGCCTTCCTTTAAAATATACCGTGCTTAATTCAAAACACCAAAACAAAATATCTTTCACGCCAAAGTTCTTGAACCCTTTTAAAAGTCAAACTTTCAAACTTTTTCAAAAAATTACCATACGTGAATGTTTTTCACTCCAGAAACATTACCATAGACAAATACATACCCTCATAAAAAATTAAAAGGGTTGACGCACCTCCCGTATGGCTGGCCTGTGGAAATGCCGCACCCCCCGTATGGTTGGCCTGTGGAAATGTTTGGAAATTTACCGATGCACCGTTGCACCTTCCGTTATGGTTGGCCTACGAAAATTTAAAAAAATGGTCTGTGCCTGAAGTGTTTAGTAGTGGCCTCTGCAACCTTCGAGAGGAGATACTTGCAGAAATTTGGAGATTGACACGCCTTCGACTGCCTTCTCCTCAAACCCACTCTGATACCATTTCTTCTAATTTGCCAATGCGGAAACACAAATTAACATAAGACAATCAATAAGAATGCAGACAAGAAACACAACAATTTACGTGGTTCACCCAAACGTTGGGCTATGTCCACCAAGCATAGGTATCAGTTGTCTTATTATTCAACTAATGGAGATTACATCAGGCTCACACTCCTCACTCTCACAGCCTCTACGAGCATACATCAATTTATAGAAATGTACATTAGAAACTGATTATTAAATGTAAACTCATCCATATTCTAACTTGGTCGTATTGGTTACAAACAACACTGGATTATAGGATCTGGAATCCTATTCATGGAAGAATTCATTGTCACCATTTCCAACAATTCGTGCAGTTAACTGATCCAGATTGATACAAGAATTCCTAGACTCGGTTTAATTTGAACTTCAAGGTGAACAATAACCATCATGTTGCTCAGCATTCAATGTTGTTGTCACTGGTGTATATATTGTCTGATTACCTTGATATATACTTGGGATAAAATCAACAGTGTGTATACCACCTATCACAGCATTGAATGTTGCACAACTGACTTGTTGTTAGCCATCAGTAAATCATGTTGAATCATGTTGGGTTTCGGTTCAATCCAACATCTTCAATGATAATTTGTTCGTTCATGGTAGACCGTCTGATTCATTGAAATAACCTAGGATCTCAGGCTTAGTCCACTCACACACCATGTAGATGGAACCATATGATATGAATATGTAATAGTCATGGATTTCGTGCGAACATGATGTTGTAATATTGTAGGCAAGTTTAACTCTTCTTCTAATACATTGAAAATAATATGGAAAGTTTCGGGGGGAAAACCAGAGCCGAATGGAGGATGTGGGAAATGAAAACCTCTGTGTTTTTTGAGGTCACAAAGTTATCGATACATTGGTTATTGGTCCTGGCCTTCTATGTATTTAATAACTCTTCAAATTCTTTCTCTGGGTAGGACAGTGTGTTTATTTTTCTAATGGTGGATAGACCCTCGAAGCAGTGGGTTGTTGAGTGCGGAGGACGAGGCACTGTGGAGTAAGGAAGGGTTATTTGTCATGGATGAAGAACTCCAGAACTTATGTCAAGGAAGTAAAGGCACGCCTCATGCTCAGAACTCACCATTTGAACTTGGAGTTGTCTCATGGCTTAATGCAGCTCACAGTTTAGGAGAGGAGAGGATTTTCCAGGGTGAAGTTTGTCACAAGGAAACTGTATTTCCAGAACCGTCCTTACCGAACACACACTGCAGGAACTCAACTGGCCTCTGTAGATTAGGTGAAAGGAAGGGCCTCGGGGTGAGACCGTGAAACTCAAATAAGTCGAAGCATAGGATGGTTTTAGGGGGTGACATTGGTCTCTCCTTGTCTCAGCGTGCTCTGGTAGGGAGGTTTTCATACAGATCTCAGTCTAGATTGAATTTAGAGGACTGGATGCACCTTACTTGGGCCTCATTGCTGGGGTATTTACCGAAGGTGGTGACTCTGACTAGGGGTTAGTTTTTCTTCCTCTTTAAGACTTCGAAGGACTCCGAGAAAGTTATTTCCATAACTTGGACTGTTAAGGAAGGTAGGCTCATGCTCAAGCATTGGAGGGTGAGATTTGATCTAGTCTCAAACTATTTTCAATTTAGACATGTGTGGATTTTACTATTGGGCCTTCCATTACAGCATTGGAACACAAAAGCTTTAACAACTATTGGCAATGAATTGGGACGCTTCCTTGTCATTGACGAAGAGGCTCTTAAAGGTAACGATAGGCGGATGGGTAGAGTCCTAGTTCAACTAGATGTACATAAGGGCCTTTTGGAGACTTTAAACATTGAATGGCGTGGACGAGTGATTGGTCAGAAGTTGGACTACCTGGAAATCCCCTTCAAGTGCTCTTTTCATCAGCAAATGGGTCACTTACGTAAAAAAATTCCCGGTTATGTTTATGAGGAGGAATCAGATACTTCTATGCTCTGGAAATCTTCCAATTGTGATTCTCCTAGGAGCACCTCACCTTGGTGTGGGGAAGTGAACACGACGACAAAAGACTCAGATCTTTAACCACCTCTGGATACTGAAGCTGGTAAGTTAAAAAAACTTTGTCCTACCTTCTTCTCGACTTTGACTACTTTAGAAGTGGATACTCTAAAATTTTCTACACCTCTGGTTAGTGATTGTGCTCTTGCACCAACCTTACCTTCTAGCCAAGCCTCGGTCTTGCGGGAAAACTTGAACCTGGATTTTAATGACATTGGTCTGGTCTTGGGGAGTACTACTGAGCCTCTTTCTGAGCTTAGACGAGACATGGTGAGTTGTCCCTACACTTCAGAGAGGCGGGGTAGGGACTCTCGGGGGGTGAGGCTGGCGGAGTTTGGGGAAATTTCTCTTGGAGTTGTCTTTGACACCTTGGTACCTACTTGTCGTGGTCCGTAGTCTTCTACTCCTCTACCAATTTTCTAGGGACGGTTTGAGGTTAGTCATGATGAGGGTATTACTCAGGGTCTTTCTTTTGGGGGGGCACTTAACTGACTAGAATAGGATATTAAAGATACTCCTGAGACAAGTGGGCTGGGGAGTGACCTCTCCCCTTTAAAGAATAGAAGTGCACATCATAACGAAAAGGATAAAGAAATTTCGATTACTCAATCAGACACTCTTTTTTCTAAACAAGGGGCTCTTAGAGATATTAAATCCATAGTCGGGGCTAAATAATGATCCTACTCTCCCTTAACCTAAGGGGAGTTGGAGGGACTACCAAGTGTGATGCCCTCCGAAGATTATTGTCAAACATGTTACCTGATATACTCTTCTTCCAAGAAACACAGGTGGAATATTTTAAAGCGCAAGCTTTTGTTAGTTCCCTTCGACCAAACTGGATGGTGTGTGTTGTCATTTTGGAGGGGCGGTCTGGGGGTCTATGTGTTGGCTGGAATCCACTTAAATTTTCTCTTTCTTCCTTTTTAAGTGTTGGTGGCATTTGTTGACAGGTACTCTACTTAAACTAGATTTTCTAGTTACTTTGGTTAACTTCTATGGGTCGTGTACAGACCACAAAACATTTTGGGACATTGTGTTTTACAGTGGATTTTTGGACAATAAAAACTTAATTGTTGCAGGTGACCTAAATTTCATTGTATTTGTTGGTGAAGTGTTGGGTGAAAAATCCTTGTTGGACCCTTTGGCATGGTACTTTAAATAAATCTTCCAAGAAAAAGGGTTAGTGGATATAGCCCCTATTGACTATGGGACTATGTGGCGTAATGGAAAACGTGGGATGGAGGAAATTGCAAAAACATTGGACATGATTTACATGGCTAAGGATTTTCTCAAGGTCGTTCGAAGGCATCGGTCTTGGGTAGCTATGCCCTTCATCTCAGACCATGCTCCTATTCTTCTTCAACTAGACAATTGCCAAAGAAAGGTTACCTTTCCTTTTAAGTTGAACCCATGTTGGATGGGGGAAGATGGTTCCAGTGATTTAGTCTCAGAGGTTTGGAATTCATCTTCATTTGTGGCAGAAACATCAACTCAAAAAAGACTTGTATGGAAATTGAAAGCATTGAAAAATAGAGTGAAAGCCTGGGGAACTGAGTTGAAGCATAGAAAACATCTGAAACTTGACTTGTTAGTGGATAAGATAAGGAAGTCTTGCCTTACGAAGGCTCTAAGGTTGAATACAGGGGACTCTGATTTACAAATCAAACTTCTTGAGAAAAAATGAAGTAAGATTCTCTTGGCAGAGGAGGAATTGTGGAGACAAAGAAGTAGAGAAATTTAGCTTCAGAAAGGTGACCAGAACACTAATTTTTTTCAATAGCATGCGAACCATAGGTGAAACCGTAAATCTATCTTAGAAAACAAGGATGAAAATGAAAACTATCACTCAGGACAGGAGGCACTGATAACAGAATCGATTAGAAATTTTAAATTGTCCTACTCAGACATGGGATAGAACTTGATTCTGGAACAGGTGAGAACGGTTCAACTTTTTCCTTTCTTCATTGAGGAGTTAGACCGTTTATCCATAGAAGGGTCTTGCACAAAAGAATAAATCCAGAGTGTTCTTAAGGGTTTTGCCAAGGACAAAAGTACTGGACTTGACGGGTGGACAATGGAATTCTTCCTCCATTTCTTTGATCTGGTAGGGGATGACCTACTTGAGGTTGTGGAGGAGTCAAAGAGGGAGGGCTCTATGGAAAGATCCTTAAACTCTATTTTTTTATCCCTCATTCTGAAGGTGATCAGGCCCTCCTCCTTTGGGGACTTCAGACCTATTTCACTATGCAACTTGGCATATAAGATTATTGCAAAAGTTATATCAAACAGGCTCAAACCAATCCTCTCTAAGATATTATCTGGGTAGCAACTTGGTTTCCTAAAAGGTAGAAATATATTGGATGTTGTTGGAACAACACAAGAATACCTCCACAATGTAATACCCTAAGACCAAGCCCCTTCTGAATTGTAATTTTGTTTATAGGCTGGTGATCCAAGTGGTTGTAAGTTGAAAGACTTATGTGTTATTAGTCTGGTGAGCCAGATGCCAAGGCTAGGAGCCTGATATTTTGTTTTTATATGTAATTATGGAGATCATTAATAAAAATATAAACACTCCTGCGTGTAGACCCTCCACGAAGAAGAGTTATGGGGGACTAAGATCCACTAGGTAGGGTAAGGAAGGGGGGCTAATTATTTGGGCCTAGGGGCTAAGCTAGGGGGCTTACCTCTAGAGGAATAGTATTTTAATATTATTTCCTGAAGAACAAAGTGAACATTATATGTTTTTTTTATCCTAAGTTTCTGGTTGTTGGGGACGTAAGATAAATAGAGCACATGAAAATCCAGAAAGACAAGTGTTGACCTGGGCTCATGGAGTTAAAAGATGAAGCGTCAGCTATGTGGGGGGGTTCATGAGTCATTTTTATGCCATCCTCCATCTGAGTTTGCGGGTCGTACTCTGTATAAACCGTTCTTACCTCTGCGTTTGCATCGGCATACCCGCGCATAGTGAAGGGAACCCTCACGGGAAGGTTGGTTGTCTTGCCATTCTCCCATCATGTTCACGAACCATTCTCCCCTCTGCATTATCTGACCCCGGCATACCTCTCGCACCTATGAAAAAGGAAATGGGAAAGTCATCCTATGTTGTTTCCTGTGAAGCCCAACGCAATTGTAGTCGCCTAAGTTGTGTTGTGACTTAGCGTTAAGTTGTTGCCTTGTTGGGTGTCCATACCCATTTTTCCCTATTTTCGTTGTTGTTGTTGTTTTTGTTGCTATTACTGTTGTTGTTGTTGTTGTTGTCAATCGTACCCGGCTGTAGCTGAGTCAAAGACTAGTTATCAGATCTGTGAGCAGCTCTCCCAAGTGAGAGAGTATGTTGGGAAGTGAGTTCTCCTGGAAGGGAGTCTCGTAGTAGCTGCATTACTCTAAGACTTCTGGTCCAACCTATTGTTGAAGCCCACGGTAAGGGAGGTGTACTGGCCGGTGGAATTGTATTAGTGAATGTGTATCCTCCTGGGGTGGAGAAGGTGTGTGAGGAATGAGGGTCTGTGCGTTGTGGGCATCAGTGGCTCCTGGGATAAAAGATCCTTCCTATTGCTTTGTGAAAACTCCTTGTTGTCCTTGCCAAGCCTAGAATTGCCTTGCCGGTGGAGTTTAGTCCTGGCTTGGGGGTGACCTACTGCTGAGAGTGATGATCAGTGTGGTCTAAGGCTGGGAAGTTCGTGGAAGGTCTGCACGTAGTTGGTGGATTTGCTCGAGATAAAAGATAAGTATCATAACTATGTTTAATTATGTGTTTAAAGTATGTTGTTGTGATGTTGTATTTATTCATGTATGAATTGCATGTATGAATTGATCTTAATTCTATTTAAGTCTGTATGATGGCAGTAACTCTATGTTAACTGTGTTAATTTCATTAGAATGCATGTTATATATATATATATAAGCTATAAATTATGCATGGTAGTATTACCCAGACTGTGGATGGGGTCGGGGATGTTACAATATGGTATCAGAGCCATGTTTTCAACACTGAGCCTGAATGGGCTGGATAAGTGGTCATTGGACCCAATGTTTCAAGAGGAAATTGCATCTGAAGGACCAATTTCGAACCTTAGAACCTTCCTGAGTGCCAAGAAGTTACCTTGGTCGTGTTATGAATCTCAGGAATAGTAGCAGTGTCGTAAAACCATGACATAAGTGGTATTGGACCACAGAGTAATGTGGACCTTAGGATCTATTCAGGATAAGGAGAATCCTTCACGACCGTCAAATCCTGGAAGCCCTTAGAACTTCGCGACTTCAGTGAAGTCTGATGTCAGAAACAAGATAAGTGTCAAAGCCCGAAGCTCCGAAGTGGATCTACACCGTAGATCTGGAGAGGAGAGTTCGATCGTTGGATTAACTAATGTTGAAAGTTAAAATGCAGTAGTGAAGGGTGAAAGCTCCCGAAGAACCGAAGTGGTGAGTCATGATGATGTCACCTAGAGGTGTCATGGACACATGGGATGTGTGCCATGTGTCAGTGGGTTTAGAACCCATGGATGATTGAAATGACATTTGGAACGTGATGAGTGTCACCCATTTGAATGGGCCACGTATAATTCGCTAGTATGTCGCCATGTGGCATATTGTGTGAGTAGGGTTAGTGGGGATCGAGGTTACATAATGTAGTTAAAGGTCGAAGGACCCACAATGGCATTGATCAAGATACATCAAGACCAATAGCCAGGAGACATTGCGGGGACCCAAGTTGCACGGGAGATAATTCTCCAATGTGGTCCTGCAATCCAAACTGTGGTTTCACTGAGGGGTTACGTGTCAGTGTCAGGAGAATTGCGAGATGAAAGGCGGGTTACTCCAAAAACATCGTTGCATGCCCCCCGCAATTGGGAAAATGTTAAAGGATGTAACATAATAACATCACCTAAGGTGACATGGGAGTGTTCGAAGATTAATGGTTTAGGGTATGCACATGTGAAATCTTCCGAAGTCCCGAAACTCAGATGACTAAGGTTCCACAGCGAGTGTCAGCCATTGGATGTTGGGTAGACGTGGACTGTTAATCCACCCTACTGTGCAAGTTCGGTAACTCGGAACTCCAAGTGACTGTTGTGTTATGTTGGGAAACCTTTCAAAGATGAAGGCCGAAGGCCCAAGTACGCGCTTACTGATCTAGCACTTGGCCATGACCCATGGTCGCCTGGGTTGGGGAGGGAGAGAAAGGGGATAGTGCCCAAAAACTTAGCAGAGAAGAGCTCTGAAAGAAGAAATCTGTAGGGATTCTTGATTGAACGAGAATCACAAAGAATGAAATCTGAACATTTTCTTAAATCAGATTGGTTTATGAATGTTGTGGGAATTGTTAAGGAATGATGGCCTAGAAAATTTTGGTTGACTTCACGTTGTGTTTTGTAGAGTTCAACAAGTGTCAGGACCGCAATGAATTGCCACAAAGTGAAGAGAAATGGAGGAGGCACATAATGCTTCCAGTTTAGAGAATGAAGTAAAAGGAATGGGTGTCCATTTAGGAGGGGAAGAATCGAACTCCAATGGGCACAGAGAAGAGATGGAAAAGGAAGAGAATATGATGAAAATCATTGAACAATTTTAGAAAGACGCCCAGGTTCACTGAGCTGATAACAAAAATCTCATGAAATCCAGGGATCAACAAGGAAAATTAAACTTAAAGTTGATGCAGATTCTGGAAAGAATCGAAAGGAAGTTGGATAAGGAGAGTGACTCAAGAAAAACAGGGAGTCGCAAGAATCCTGAGAGGAAAATAAGATCAAGAAGGGTTAGCAGGCATCATCGTCACTCCCCGAAACATTCCAATAAGGAGGCACATAGTAGATCAAGCCCATCTCCTACCAGAAAACATAGGAGATCTGGAGTGGATGAACTGAAGGGTGAAATGAACAAGACTAAACCTCCTACTTTTGACAGAGAACACCAGAAAGATGAAGATGTTGAGACATGGTTGTTGGGCATGAGGAAATATTTCCAACTACAGAACTATTCTTCTCATGCAGATGGAAGAATTTCCATTTACCAACTTAAATGAAAGGCATCTGTATGGTGGTATCAACTTGTGAAAGTATAGCACGTCATAGAGAAGAATGTCACTTGGAGGGAGTTCAAGAGACATTTTGAAAAGAAGTACTTAACTAAGAGATACTATGACATAAATATGAAAGAGTTATTTGAACTCAAGCTGGGAAGCATGACCATTGATGAATATGAATAACATTTTTTGGAATTGTTGCAGTATGTTCCTTTCATCAAGGACGAGACTATCAAAATTCAAAGTTATCTGAGTGGACTGCCATCTTCCATCAATGAAAAGATCCAGTATGATGACCCAAAAACTACGGAAGAAACTTTAAGGAGAGAAAAATGTTTATATGATCAGCAAAAAGAAAAGCCTACTTTCCAAAAATCTTGGGAAGACAAGAAGTTTAAGAGGGAGCAGAGGAAAAAGGGAAACAAACCACCATTTTTCAGAAACAGTCCTCAAGGACAACCGTATTTTAGAGAGCCAAGGAAGGCTGAAGTGGGTGGAGAAATGCCAAGACAACCACCTATGGAATGTTGGGGATGTAAAGGAAATCATAGGTACAGAGATCGCCCCCACAGAAATGACAAAGTGAGAGTTATCCACAATGTTCAGCAGACAGTAGAGTATCAAGGATCTACGTAGCCCTGGACAACAAGCAAGAAGAATATCAGTCGCACATGATTGAAGTGGAAGGTATGATCAACAACCATGCCTTTACTATTTTAATTGATTCAGGGGCTATCCATTGTTATATAGATCCTATAGTGGTGGAAAGTTTGCAATTGTCAAGAACCAAACATGAAAAGTCTTGGTTAGTGCAACTGGATACAGGAACCAATAGAAAAGTCATTGAGTTGGTTAAGTCTTGTCCTATGGACATGAATGGACTGAGCACAAAGGCTGAATTGAACATTCTACCTTTAGGTTATTATGACTGTCTAATTGGGATGGATTGGTTGGAACAACACCATGCCATCTTGGACTATCATAACAAGGCATTCACTTGCCTGGGTGAGGAAGCGAATCGAAGAACAGTCCAAGGAATTCCCAGAGATGTTGCTATCAGAGAAATCTCAGCAATGCGGTTGAAGAAGTGCTACAAAAAAGGATGTCAATTATTTGCATGCCATGTGGAGGAAGAATCTAAGGATGAAATCTCAAAGATTGGAGATCATGCAATACTAAAGGAGTTTGAAGATATATTCCAGGAGGTACCCGGACTACCTTCGAAAAGAGATATTGACTTCTCTGTAAACTTGATGCCTGGAGCAGCTACAGTGTCAAAATCTCCTTATAGAATGGGTAGGCCAGAGTTGAAAGAGCTGCAATTGCAGCTTGAAGAGCTTCTGAAGAAGGGGTATACACGCCCAAGTGTGTCACCTTGGGGTGCCCCAGTCGTGTTCATGAAGAATAAAAATGGGACGCTGAGATTGTGTATCGATTTCAAACAATTGAACAAAGTAATTGTAAAGAAAAAATATCCTCTGTCGAGGATTGATGACCTCTTCGATCAGTTAAAGGATATGAAGATATTTTTGAAGATAGATCTAAGATTGGGATATCACCAGGTAAGAATAAAAGATGAAGACATTAGAAAAACCTCCTTTAGAACAAGGTATGGTCATTACGAGTTCACAGTGGTGTTGTTTGGGCTGTTGAGTGCACCCGTTGTTTTTATGTGCCTAATGAATGGTGTATTCAGGGACTATCTAGACAAGTTTGTCATAGTATTCCTGGATGATATCCTGGTGTATTCCAAGTCAGAGGAAGAGCATGAACAACATCTGAGGATGGTGTTGCAGGTGCTAAGAAAGCACCAATTGTATGCTTATTTGAGCAAGTGCTTGTTTTATCAGGAGCAAATCCATTACTTGGGGCATATTATTTCGAAGGATGGGATAGTTGTAGATTCTGAAAAGATTGAGGCCATCAGATAATGGTCAGTGCCAAAGAACATGACAGAAGTCAAATCCTTTATGGGTCTAGCTGGTTATTATAGAAGGTTTATCACAGGGTTCTCGAGAATATCTCACCCTATCACTTCCTTGTAAAGGAAGGAGAAGAAATTTCAGTGGACAAAGGATTGTGAGAAAAGCTTCTAGCAAATGAAGCAGTTGTTAACCAGTGATCCAATTCTGAGGATTGCAGAGCCGAATGAAGACTTTGTAGTGTGTACATATGAATGCAAAGAAGGACTCGGAGGAGTCCTCGGTCGGAATGGATTCGTAATTTGTTATGAATTTAGAAATTTGAAAGAGCACGAAAGGAACTATGCAACTCATGATTTGGATTTGGTAGCCATAGTACATGCTCTAAAGAAGTGGAGGCATTACCTCATGGGAAGGAGGTTCGAACTGAGAACAGAACATAACGATCTGAAGTATTTGTTTGATCATCCAACCTTGAACACTAGACAGAGTAGGTGGCTGGAGTTTCTCTCTGAGTACGATTTTGATATCAAGCATATCAAAGGGAAGGAGAATAAAGTGGTTGATGCACTCAAGAAGAGAGTACACGAATTACATGCTATAGCCATTAGCATGTGCCTAACTAATATTAAAAGCATAATTTTGGAGGCTGCAAATACAGATTTGCAATACAGGGATTTGGTAGCAAAGCTACAACAAGGTAAGATGCCATAGAAAGTGGAGATTTATAAATTGGAAACTGATGGAATACTTCTGTACAAGAACAAATTTTTTGTACCTAATGTCCAGGACTTGAAACTTATGATTTTGCATGAGACGCATAATGTGCCTTATGCAGGGCACCCTGGATATTAGAAAATTGTGGGAGCAGTCAAGAGCCATTATTTTTGGCCAGGTATGAAGAAAGAGATTGCATAATACTTTGCCAGATGTATGGAGTGTCAGAAGGTTAAATCTGAGCGCAGGCACCCAACAGGGTTGCTATAGCCTTTACCCATTCCTGAGTGGAAGTGGGAAGTGGTGACAATAGATTTTATCACAGGATTGCCCAGAACCAGAAAGCAGCATGATTCAATCATGGTGGTTGTGGACAAGATTATGAAAGCTGCCCATTTTATTCCATTAAAGACTACTCACAAGGTAGCTAATGTTGTTGATTTTTTTATGAGGGAAATAGCACGATTGCATGGTATTCCCAAGACAATTGTGTCTGACAAGGACCCAAAATTTACCTCCAAGTTCTGGAAGGGGTTGTTCAAAGGATTTGGGACAAATCTGAAATTCAACACTGCTTATCATCTTGAATTTGATGGGAAAACAGAGAGGGTGAACCAAGTGATATAATACATGCTAAGGATGTATGTGATGGACAAACTGTCTAAATGGGAAGACTACCTACACTTGGTAGAATTTTTCTACAACAATGGGTATCAAGCATCACTAAAGATGAGCCCATTTGAAGCACTTTATGGCAAAAAGTGCAATACTCCAGTAAGTTGGGATAATCTATCTGATAGAGAAGTGGTTGGGCTAGAGTTGCTCAAGGAAATGGAAGAACAAATGATGAAGATTAAGCAGAATTTGAAAGTTGCCCAAGATAGGCAGCAGAGTTATGTTGATAAGAACATAATCCATAGGGAATTCAAAGTGGGTGATCATGTTTTTCTGAAAGTAAAAGCTAACAGAAGTTCCCTGAAGCTGGTAAACTGTTCCAAGTTGGCAGCCAGATTTTGTGGACCATTGGAAATCCTAGAAAGGATAGGAAAAGTTTCATATATGCTTTCATTACCTACATCCATGACTGTACATAATGTGTTTCATATTTCATTGCTTAAGAAATATATATCTGATGCTAATCATGTAATCGATTGGAATGTGATTCAAGTGGAGCAAGAAGGCGTCTTGCAAGTGCATCCAGTGCGTATACTGGATCAGAAAAGCAAGCAACTCCGGAATTGAGCCATAGGGATTGTAAAAGTAGAGTGGACCTGGTACAATTATGAGGACGCAACATGGGAGAATGAAGATGCTATGCAGGAAGAGTACCCACATATTTTTGAAGATTTTGGAAATCTTGTTGTTGTTTTGTAAATAAGTTGCACTGAGGATAGTGAAAAAATAAAGGGAGGGGATTGTAATACCCAAAGACTGAGCCCCTTCTAAATTGTAATTTTTTCTTATAGGCTAGTGAGCCAAGTGGTTGTAAGCTGAAAGACTTATGTGTTATTAGGTTGGTGAGCCAGATGTCAAGGCCAGGAGCCTGATATTTTGTTTGTATATGTAATTATGCAGATCATTAATAAAAATATAAACACTGTTATGTGTAGACCCTACATGAAGAAGAGTTATGGGGGACTAAGCTCCACTAGGTAGGGTAAGGAAGGGGAGCTAAGTATTTGGGCCTAGGGGCTAAGCTAGGGGGATTACCTCTGGAGAATTAATATTTTAATATTATTTCCTGGAGACTAAAGTGATCATTATATGTTTTTGTTATCCTAAGTTCCTGGTGGCTGGGGACGTAAGCTAAATGGAGCGCATGCAGATCCAGGAAGACAAGTTTCAACCTGGGCTCATGCAGTTAAAATCTAAATCGCCAGCTATGTTGGGGGGTTCGCAAGTCATTTTTCTTCCATTCTCCGTCTAAGTTCATAGGTTGTACTATGTTTGAACCATTCTAGCCTCTATGTTTACATCAACATACTCGCGCATAGTGAAGGGAACCCTCATGGGAAGGTTGGTCGTTCTGCCATTCTCCCATCATGTTTGTCAACCATTCTTGCCTCTATGTCGTCTGACCCTAGCATACCTCTCACACCTCTGAAACTGGAAATGGGAAAGTCGTCCTGTGTTGGTTCCTGTGAAGCCCGATGCAATTGTAGCCACCTGAGTTGTGTTGTGGCTTAGCGTTAGGTTGTTGTCTTGTTGGGTATCCATACCCATTTTTCCCTGTTGTCGTTGTTGTTGTCATTATTGTTGCTATTACTATTTTTTTTGTTGTCAATCGTACTCGGTTGTAGCTGATTCGAAGACTAGTTATTAGACCTGTGAGAAGCTCTCCCAGGTGAGAGAGTCTGCTGGGAAGTGAGTTCTCCTAGAAGGGAGTCTTGTAGTAGCTGCAGTACTTTAAGACTTCTAGTCCAACCTGTTGTTGAAGCCCAAGGTAAGGGAGGTGTACTGGCCGATGGACTAGTATTAGTGAAGGTGTATCCTCTTGGGGTGGAGCAGGTGTGTGGGGAATGAGGGTCTATGCGTTGTGGGCGTAAGTGGCTCCTAGGATAAAATATCCTTCCTGTTGCTTTGTGTAACTTCCTTGATGTCCTTGCCAAGACTAAAATTACCTTTTCGGTGGAGTTTAGTCCCAGCTCGGGGGGTGACCTACTGCTGAGAGTGATGAGAAGTGTGGTCTAAGGTTGGGAGGTTCGTGGAAGGTCTGCACGTAGTTGGTGGATTTACTTGAGATAAAAGATAAGTATCATAACTTTGTTTAATTATGTATTTAAAGTATGTTGTTGTGATGTTGTATTTATTCATGTATTCCATTGCATGTATGAATTTCTCTTAATTCTATTTAAGTATGTATGATGGTAGTAACCTATGTCAGTTGTGTTAATTTCATTAGAATGCATGTTATATATATATATATATATATATA
>ML779909.1:20097-35908 GCA_009831015.1 Picea engelmannii | reverse complement strand
ATATAGGTTGTAAATTCCGCATTGTAGCATTACTCGGTCTGTGGATGGGGCCGAGGATGTTACACACAATATTAAAGTGAAAAAGATGAAGGCTCTTATTCTCAAAATTGACCTGAAGAAGGCTTATGATTGTGTAAACTGAAATTTTTTTAGATTGATCCTTCTCCATACTGGATTTGGCCTTGTGCTTACAAACTGGATTATGTGATGTGTTACTAATGCTACTTATTTTGTATTGATCAATGGTGGTCCTACCCCTTTTTTCCAGAGTGGGCGTGGACTCTGAAAAGGGTGCCCTTTATCACCTCTACTTTTTATTTTAGTGATGGAAGGCCTCTGTCTTCTTCTTAAAAAGGCTCAAACATATGGGGACATTACATGTGTTAAGATTTCATGCTCCCAGAAGATACTCAATCTTTTTTTTGTGGATGATGTTCTCATTATGACCAAAGCTATTTTAAGCGAATGAAAGGCCATAGACTCCTTACTGTCTATTTTTTTCCGAGCTTATGGTCTCCGTATAAATCCTCTCAAATCTACCTTCCATTTCTCTAGTTTATCAGAGGATGACTTAACGTCATTGATTTCTATCTTTCCTTATAATTTTGTGGATCTCTCGGAGGGTTTCAGGTACTTGGGTTTTTTTCTCAAACCTACCAATTATAGAGTTGAATATTGGAGCTATCTTATTCACAAGTACGAGAAGCGGATCGGGATATGGTGCCACCGTTGGTTTTCCTTGGGAAGATGGTATATTTTGGTCAAGTCTATGTTAGAAAGTCTGCTAGTCTATTGGTTGACGGTAGCTATTATTCCAACCTCGATGCTTACCGGAATCAGACAATTTATGTTCAACTTCTTGTGGTCAAGGAGTGGGGAAAATGATCGGATCCATCTCTGTAACTGGGAGACTATAGCCAAACCAAAAACTCAAGGCAGTTGGGGGATTACGAACCTACCCATGTTCAATAGAACCCTAGCTACAAATACTTTGTGGCGATGCTTGATGAAAGACAACCTTTGGCATAGAGTGTTATTGGATAAGTATCTCTCTTATTTCTCTGTTGTGGCCTGTTTGAGATCCACTTCGAAGTTTTCCCACAATGTTTCGATCTTTTGGCGTAGCATTGTTAAGTTTTTGGAGGTAATCACCCACTGGTTGGCCTGGAACACGGGGTCGAGGCACTCAATTCGCATTGGTGAGGATATGATCCTAGGCATTAACACCGACTCCTGGTTATATCCCTCCCTAATTACAACTCTTAAGCATAAATGTATCCATTTCTTATACCATGCTAGAGGTATAGACAAGACTAGGGTCATTTTGGCTCAATGGAAAACAAGTGAATTGTTGGGGTTCTTAGGCACAGAGGTTGTGGAATGGGATCATTTATGTAGATAATTAATATCTTTAGGCATCAAACTGACTGACAAAACATGTATGCTTATTTGGACTGGGGGTGACCGATCGTGCTTCATTTCTGCAAAAATGCACATGTGGCTTTAGCTAGTAAATATTGGTTATACATTAACAGTTGGTGGCATCGAAGACCTTGGACTTGGGATCTTGGGACAAAGTTAAAAAATTTTACGTGGCTCTTGATGGAATATAGGATCCTAACCTGGGATAACCTTCAGCGAAGGGGCTACTCTAGGCCAATCATTTGTGGCCTATGCTCAGAGGAGGCAGAGACAACATTACACATTATGAACCAATGTAGCTTCACTCAACAAGTTTGGTTACATCTGACTCATTCTCTTAATTTAAACTTTATATGGAGGGGAGCCACTCTTCAGGCTTGTTTTCTTGATTGGTCAAACTCATGTACATCCTTTCCACATTTTCCAGCTATTTGTTTCTAGAATATATGGTTGGAGAGTAACAAGGTACTCTTTGATTCTAGTCGACCCTCCTCAACTCTGATTTTTCACAAGATTCTTGGCAACATAGACTTTCCTCATGCTAGAAGCCATCTGGCATGATTATCTCGCCATCCTCCAATGTTTGATGGGGGAATAACAATTGGGTGGCTTGATGGAGATTCTCAGGATCGTGAGATAAAAAGTGGTGTTGGAGGTGTTATTAGGATAGGTGAGCATACAAAATTAAGATGGACTCTAAATTGTGGATCGGGTACAAACAATATAGTTTATATTTTGGGTGTTTGGACCCTTCTTACAGTAGCAACACGACTACATATTCAGGATCTTCAAGTTTTCGAAGACTCGAAAATCATCATCGAATAGTTGAATTAGAGAGGGACACTATGGATTCTCAATTTACATTGCTGGAAAGAGATGGTTATTGAACTGGTGAAAGGTTTCAGGACACTTTGTTTCACCCATATCTTTAGAGAGTTCAATCAACAGATGGATACTCTTTCAAAAAGTGCTCTGAACTTACAGGAGGGAAATATATTTTACTCCCTGGTGGTCGATGAACACCTAGGTCCCTCTTTGTTACTCAAGATCTAGTAAAGTTTTTTTGACAGTTAACTATCGACTATTAGCCTCTCTTTTATCATCAGTGTCTAGTTTTGAGTCTCAACAAGCAATCTAGCTTCTTTTCTTGTTTTGGAGATTATGGGAGTATTTTTTTTCTTGTTGATGCACAATCATTCTTTTCCATCTAGCTTTTGGTTTGTACAGTATTTTTCCCTATGGGAGGTGGAGAGGTTCAAATATTTCAAGTTGAATTGGGCTCTCGATTGTAAAAATTTATAAGTGAAATTTTCTGTGGAAGAAAAAAAGTAAAAAAAAAGTAATGATGTAGGCGAATTTAGAACTAAGCGTGGTGAAATTTGAATGGTAAGGACGATTATGGTCTACTTTGGCTACATATGGTGCTTGCCACTACGAAACATAGTCTTTCGTACTGAAATACATAAGACTTATTTAACGCAAATTATGGGAGCAAGAGAACGATTCAATGTTAAAACAAAGTTAAAACATTTATTTTCTAGTCTTGTTTTATTGAAATATAGTGAACCAAAACAAAGTTAATACATAATGAAAATAATATATATATATATATATATATATATATATATATATATATATATATAGAG
The DNA here is from genome assembly GCA_009831015.1 of Picea engelmannii. Lineage (NCBI taxonomy): Eukaryota > Viridiplantae > Streptophyta > Pinopsida > Pinales > Pinaceae > Picea > Picea engelmannii. The sequence continues at coordinate 32,840 of ML779909.1, read as the reverse complement.
AGAGAGAGAGAGAGAGAGAGAGAGAGATTTAATGTTTTTTAAACTTTGTGATACTTACTCTAAAATGATAGGGAAGGGGATTGGAATTTGTGTGAATAAGTGCAAATTATATTGTTACTTTGTGCATTTTTCCAAAATATTTAACACAATTCTTCAACATTTGTTCATTGATAAGTTTATGATTCAGTTTCGACTTCTTTATCTTGGTGTTTGCTTGTGAATGATGTTTTATGAGTTCAATATTGGGAAGGTATGTATGAGTGTTGATGTGTTTGAGGGAATCTATAGTACTATAAAATAAAAACATGGTTGTTTGTTTTATCCTTACAATGTTTAGACTTTACATTGATAAGTTTAGAAAACATCATATTAAAAAAAATGGATGACACTTATGGATGCTCTTACTAAATTGAAGTTTCTATTGTTATTCTTCTATTTTAGTACATAAAACATCATATTAAAAAAATTGGATGACACTTATGGATGCTCTTACTAAATTGAAGTTTCTATTGTTATTCTTCTATTTTAGTACATCCTTATATTGATGTCTCACTCAGCTAGGAGACTCCAAACATACCATTTTTTATATCTTTTATGATGTTTGTTGACTTCATGTATATTTGAACAAAAGAAAAAATAATGGCTTTCATCATCTCCATGCAAAAAGCAATTCAAGTGATTCCCACCTATTAAAGCCAAAGGGTTGAGATGGTCACATAAGATGTATATCTAAAGATACTACTTTTTAGATCACATTTTAGCTTAACACTAGTGGACATTGACCAAGGGTTACGTGACTCTCACCACCTTTGAGAAGCAATGTTTCCAACTTAAAAGTCAATACATTCTAATCAAGATCCACCTCCTTTAGTCATCATGACATCCACTCTTGTATATGGGTATATGGGTCCAAGATTTGGTACCATAGCTTCAGATAGCACACCATAGTCGAATAAAGAGTGTACTAGTCTTGATGTTGTCCAACTATATTTATGCCAAAATATCCATTATTTGGGCCATCATTCTTATAGAGTTGGGTACTATCCCACTCTTTGTAGAGATTGTCATTTAGTTTTCTAGGGAAATCTTGTCTCATTCATTATTTATTTAAAATAAACTTATCAATGTTATTTGTAGTAAAGGGATATGCCTTCATTTTATTTCATAAGTAATTTTTTGGATTTTTTTAATGAAAAATGAATTAAAAATAGATAAATTTAATTTTAGTAAGTTTTTTTTTTTAATTTAATTTATTTTTTTATAGTATTTTTTTAAATAATTCAAAATTCACAAAAAAATTATGAAAAAACTTCATCAATCAAATAGAATTACAACTTTTGAAAAAAATTGCACTAAATTTACCAAAAAAATTGTCCATTTTTAATTTACTATCTTTTTAATATATTATAATAAAATTCCATCATATTTATTATTTATAAGATAAAATAACATGGGATACTTGGGATCCTTTTTTGGAATTGTCATGGATTTCCATGGCACAAAGGTCCTATGATAATTTGGATCCTGAGTGATATTGATATTATCTGTCTAATTGAAACTTGGGAGCATGAGTCTAAAGTCCCTAACATAGAAGGATTTGTCTTGTGGTCGGCATGGAAGAAAAAATCCCACCATAGAGGGATAGTAGGCATAGCTTGTTATATTAGAAAGAGCATTTCTCCTCACATTCAACTTCATAAGATTGACCCTCTCAATCAACACATTTGGATAGAAATTCCAGACACCAATGCTAAGAAGATGTATATAGCAATTTTCTATTTTGCACCTATTAATTCTACTTTTTATAAGAAATGTAATCTAGATAACAATTGTCCCTATAATAATAATTTAGAACAAGATATTTATAGTTTGAAAAATGAAGGTAATATCCTCCTACTAGGAGACTTTAATGCTAGGACTGCAACTAAACAAGCTACTCTTTTAAGTACTGATTCCAACCATAATCTTGTATGGCCAGATGAGGACCTTGTTTTATCTAATAGCTACAAAAGAATCTTTGAAGAGCTAATTGAGAATTTGTTTGGTACTGAGTTGGTCAAGATCAGTAGCTCTCAAGACCTAATAATTTGCAATGGAGTAATGAAGTGGCCAAACTCCAACCAAATGACTTGTATTCATGGGCTAGGTAGTAGTGTTGTAGATTATGCGATATATGATATCCCCATTTCCAACCAAATAACAATTTTTGACCTTTTAAATGACCATGAGCCTGACTCTGATCATAAACCTTTAACCCTAACTCTAAACTTTTCCATGCATAGGAGCGCCATTCAAGAGAATTCTAATAATCAAAAGAATTTGCGCTTTGAGAAAAGTAAAGTTGAGATTTTCTTAAAGGATTTAAATAGTAAATTAAATCTCCTAACTTATAAGGACAACATTGAAGAACTCTATCACAATTTTACAACTACCCTTTCCACTTCTATTAACTAGTTCTCTTTCGAGGTATCCTATAAAAACAATAATAGAAGGACCAACCCTTGGTATGATAAAGAATGTAAAATTGCTAGGAAAGCCATTAGGGATGCTTCTAATGAGTCCTTAAAACTCGATAAGATCAATATGTGCAAAGCCCTAATTAAAAGGAAAAAAAAGAACTATATCAATAAAAGGAAAGATCAACTTTCACAACTATATAAGTTGGATCCTAAGAAGTTCTGGAGCCAAATTCTAAACCATGATACTAAAGAAAATAATAGGATTCCCTTAAGGGACTGGAATTCCTACCTTAAAAGTATTTATGAGTTCCCTAATGCTATGGACACCATTCCTATTGTCCCTACAAAGGAAGATTTTTTTTCTTTAGATGACATAGAGTTCAAGGTTAAGCGGCTTGCAAATGGGAAAGATAAGGACATTAAAGGCTACCAAGCTGAAATTTTTAAAATTGGAGGGCCAATCCTTATCCCTCACATACACAAGCTCTTCAATATAGCAGTCAAGCAAGGCTTCCCTAAACCCTGGATGCAAAGCCTCATTTTTCCTATTTTTAAAAATGGGGATAGAAACATTTCCTCTAATTAGAGGACCATTATGATTAGCCCGATTTTAGCCAAGCTTTATGGAATTATTTTGGAAAATAAGATTAGCCTTTGGCTAGAAATTCACGGTAAAAGAGCTAAAGGAAAGGCTAGGCTTAGGAGATATAATTCCACTGTGAACCATCTTGTTACCTTCAGAATCATTTCAGAGGAGTTCCGCAATACTAAAACCAATTTTTTGTTTTTGTTTTGTTGACTCTAGAAAATATTTTGACATGGTTCCTAGGAAAAACCTTTGGAATAGGTTGGAAGAGATAAAAGTGTCTCTCGAGTTGAGGGTTGTTGCAATAAGGATGTATGAGAATGTTTTTGCTAAGTTTAAAAACATTGAGGGCTGGTCAAAAGAGATTAATTACAATATTGGAGTCAAACAAGGTTGTCCCTTGTCCCCTACCCTTTTTGGCATATACATTGACAATTTAGAAGATTTGTTGGAAAAAAAAGGTTGTGTCGGCCCTACTCTCACTTGTATAGTAATCAATCTTCTTATTTATGATGATGATATCATTCTTATGGAAAGGAGTCCCCATGATCTTGAAAACCAACTAAGAATCCTCAAGGATCTTTGCTCCAGTATGGGTATGATTGTTAATACTGATAAGACTAAGGTCATGATTATTAAATCCAATAACATCCCTTATGATACCTTTGCATATGACAACAAAAACTTGGAGGGAGTGAATTCATACAAATATCTTGGAATTGATATTCACCACAAACTCAATTGGAATTATAGAATCGAGAAAATGATTATTGGGGGATGGAAAGCTTATTATGGGCTTGAAAACAATTGTAAATCAACTGATCTTTGGAGTTGGGATAAGAAGAAACTCCTCTTTGAGACTCTTGTTACACCTTATATTCTTTATGGATGTGAAGTTTGGGGTTGTAGTATTGTTGGCAGCCATATTAATCTCTATCTTTTTCTTTACAAGCTGCCTACACAAGGTTTTTGAACCCTCATTACTCATCGCAACTTTTTAAACGACACCATTATCTTTCGCTTTTGCATACCTGCTTTTCATTTTCGTTTTCACGACTGTAAGCGTGAAAAACCATAGTTAGAATTCATGTTGATTTCATCAAAATGATGATTCGATTTATCATGAAATTACTTGTTTATGTGGTTATAACTCTTTGACCTCAAACACACCACTGGTCACATATTTATCAAAACACCAAATATTTATGCGTTTGACTATTGTTAATATGGTGTCAATTTACATAAACTTCGATGCAATGGTTTGATTGAACACATTAATTTTTGGGTCAAATCGTGGTTATGTGATAATTCATTTGACATGTTGATTAAAATTCTTTTGGATATGCACTGTTGTGATTTGAATGTGCCATTACACCAAGGCGTCATTGATTGTACAGCTCGACATAATATTCTTGCATGGTTCCAATCAATCCACCATCCTCGCACACATAGCATTAACGCTCTGCCCTTGCATTTTGGGTTGCCTTTGCAGTTGTGTTGGGGAATATTCAGAAAAATGGTTCTGTGTCTACCCTGTCAAACCCTATCACCGAATACCCTGTTGATTTTGTGTTATTAGCTATGGCTCCTGTAGTGCGAATCGAACCCAACGGTGTCCAAACTTTGTTGTTGTTTGATAACGCCCGAGAGAACCTAGAGAGGAATGGTTGGCGGGTTTTTATTGAGAAGTTCGAGGGTTTCAACCTGGCAGTTGCTCAACAATTCACACTTACATTCGATGGGTGCAGAGCCAAAATTGGGGACGTCCAACTCGAAGTGAATGAGGATTTCCTTAGCTCAGCCACTGGTCTTCCAACCGAGGGACAAAGATGGTTTGAAAATTTGAAGGTTGACGAAGTACCCTGGCCACTGTTGTTTACCTCAAGGAAGATTAACAGCTGCGACAAAGGTATGCCCGTTACAGCTCTGAAATATAGATGGCATGATTTGTTGGCTATTATCAAGCAGTTTGTTACATGTGAGGGTAGATACGGTCTAGTTTTCCTATACCACCTGCGGTTGCTCATGAGTTTCATAGATTTTCCCTTAAATATGCCACATTTTCTCCTTAGGAGTTTATATAAAATGGCTAAGCACTTAAAAAGGGAGAAAGTCGACTCCAGCCTCTTCCACCACTGTTTAATTAAAATTATTATGGTTCATCAGTTGAAGTTGAATGGCGATTGTTGGGACGCTTTCTTGTTGAGGAATGGTTTTGCTAGTCCTGAAATAGGACAACTTGACAAAACCGTTGTTACAGAAACCCTTGTCGGGCCTGTCATTCCCCCTCCTATGCTCCTTGCCCTCTGTTGAACCCTCAACCTACCCAAACGATGCCCAACCCGACACCCTGCCTGACTCATGTCCAAAAGATGGTGGTAAGCCTATTAAAAGGTCTGCAAGGAAAAAGGGTAAAAACAACAGTGATATCAATTGCAAGGGTAAAAAGGCCATACGTTGGGTTTCACGGTGTGCTCGTAATAAAACTAAACAAAACACAGACCAAAAATCAATTATGTTGAGTGAAGATTCTGATTCTGAAATCGAACGGTTTCTAACTTAGGAGTATCCATACTCGCACAGACTTTGTTCAGTTAAGCCCTATGACTATGTGACGAACCTCTCGCCATGTCTTAGAGACGACCCCAACTTCCTTGGGATTAAACTTGACAGAGAACCTACTGGTCAATTAAGAAGTTCCTCACCTGTAAATACACGGCCTGATCAACCACAATGTGACGAATGTAAGTCGTGGCTTGATCAATATTATACAGACGTCCCTTTGCTCCAATCTCGGATCAAGTCCTTGGAGGACCGAGTGAATGTGCTAACTAAAGAGAACAACAGATTGCAAGCTAATGATAAAAGACAAAAGACCACAGGCTCTGTTGTTTTCAAAAATGTAGAGGTGGCCACTGCCATTGTCAATTCAAAAATAGCTTGATCAAAATGAATCCCTGAAACCGAGGTATGGTATTTTAAGAGTGATTTTAAAATGATTTTGTTTGTGTTTTGAATTAGCATATAGGATTTGTTTGCTTAAATCGCATCTATTTTTGTTTTGATTGAATGGATAAAACACGATTCTGTTTATAATAATAACTAGCTACAGAATTGTGAGATTCTGTAGCTAGTCATTAAAATTCAATTTTTTTGATTTTACAACTAAAATGCAATCTGAAATCATGTATTCTTGTGCATTTACAGGTACATACGAATTTTAAAGGAGATTGGATCACTAGTGGCATTTCTGAACATTCTTTTTCTTTACATGGTTTTAGATTAGGTTGTTAGTTTTAGATAGGAATGGGAATTTGGGAGATTGTATTTCCCACGATTTTTGGAAAAACTTTGATAATTTCCACAAGGAATGTTTTGATCCTGTGGCCTTTATAAATGTATTATTTTGTAAACAAAGACCATCGCTGCTTGGGAGCGGAAACTATGGATTGGTGATTATTCAGACTTGAATGAAAGTGGATATTTGCACGGCTTTAGATTCAATATATCATATTTTTGTTCAAGTTTTTGCTCAATTCGATTTGTAATCAAATTTTGACTACTTTAGTTATCATAATTTGTTACAGGTTGATGTGATGGGATTTAAATAGTATCCATATTTTATGTCTCTCATTTTATATACAGCAATTAATCTATTTGCATTTGATGATTAGAAGGTTGATCTTCTTTGTTCAATGAACAATTATATACAAATTGTCATACTCAGATTTATCTTAATATGATCATTTGTCAAATGATGAATTGTTGTTGATACATATCTTACATGTTCTGCCACTAGCATTCAAAGCGTTGTTGCTTTGTGTTTACGTGAAGTATTGGAAAATCTGGTGTGGGTTGGCCTCATCAAATAGTGAACGTAGATGCTATGCACAGGACGAATAGCAGATGATATTTCAGGTCAGTTTGCTAGTTTCATTTTAATAGTTTAATTAATATAAGAATTTTCTGTAGTTTAGATACACAATACAGATTGTTATTTTTATTGCTTAGCTAGATAGCTGCCACCTCATTTCCTGTTTATAAAAGTTATAAAAAATTAAAAAAACATCAGCTTCTCTGTCATAAGTCAATTCATATATGATTTTGCAGATTTCGATCAAAATTTGCATTTTGTAAATACCGTATATATAATAGAGATTTAATCATATCGATACATTGTACATTTAATAAGTAGGATTATTATTTTATGAGTATTAGTTAACAAACTGTGAATATATCTTAGACTGTATATAGTTTGCAGCAGCTGTTTTCCCTTTTTATTTTAGTTAGTTTCCTTTGTTTTGTCTTTTCACTTTCATAGGACTTAAATCGGCCAACAGAGCCACTAAACCCGTTGGAGTGGATTAATCCAAACTGCTTGGATTATTTAGACAACCCCGGACCGGATTCACTCCTCAAATTGACGAGCGGTCAATTTCACCCGTCAACAAGTATCTCTCGTGAATCCTGGAGAAAGATAGAGAAAATACAAAAGAATTTTATAACCTATAATCTCAAAAATTAAAGGAAATACGCCCTATCCCAACCTGCTCTTAGAAACAAGCATCTCCCCCATTGAGAGCATGGCTATGACTAGATATCTAATGTATAAGAACAAGTTAAACAACATGGAAGACAAGAAGCTTCCTAAAATTGCTTCAAATTCGAGTCATAACCACCATTGACTCAAGCAAGGATGTCATAAAGATGCTCGGTCTTAGATAAACTATTGGGGAATCATGGAAGACACCATTTTGTGGAATAAAGACACTATTAAAAAAAACGTCAAATCAAAATTTAAGGAGAAAATGTGGTGTGATAAAGAGTTAGAGGAAAAAATAAAATTAAGGTATTATAAGGATGTAATCAACCCTAATCTAGAAGATCAAATTATCTATTTGTTTTGCCAAGTGCCAAGTGTAAAGAAAAAAAAAAGCATTGCTAAGATAAGAACAAATTCTCATGAGCTCCATAGTGAAGCTGGGTGTTGGTCAATTCCTAAAACATTGTGGGATGAAAGAGTGGCACCTTTGTGACACTAAGAAGGTTGAAGATGAAAATAACTTTCTCTTAGATTGTCCAGCCTATACCCATATTAGATCTCATTTTCAAAATATTTGTCACACTACCAACATTTCTAACCTCTTAACTCAACAAAAGTATGGTGATCTTGGAAAGCTTCTCTTAATGCTTTTCGAGCATAGATACAAAATTCTAAAGATTCCAAAGTAATCACTTACCCTATTAAAGTCTGATAAACCAATTCGATCTTAGTGGACGTTAATCATCATCATCATCATCAATTATGATGTGTAATTTTTTATTTAATTTTTTAAATATAATCAATCATTTTTTAAAATGTATTTATAAATATTATTTAATGAAATTATATTAAATGTTGCTTTATCAATTTAATAGGAGAACGATCCACACACATAATTTTTAGCAACTTGACAATATACATTTTAAAACATTTAATTATTAAATTTAAAGTAATTTTTTTTTAAAATATTATTTAATAAATTATCAAATTTATTTAACTTCTAATATTTATTTATTTTAAGTAAAAAGGCGAATCCTGTTATATTAAAGCTTCAAAAAAGAAATACACTTGACATACAGGTGCCAACAGGAAACCAGGACAGCTGGCCTGTCCACAATAGCATGCAAAATCAAACAGCTCGTTTTGCCACCCTGCCCGAAGGAAACCAGGGTGCATGTCCATTTTCATCAGCAGTTTAGTAAGGCCTATGCTAACACTAACCAGGCTAATAACTAAAGAGCTACAGCTCTGATAAACATCAAAAGAAATGGAGTTGGAGACCATGCGAAAAAGAAGAACCTATTCACCAGAGTCCTCGCAGCCGTCCTTCGCCTTGCCGCTGCTGACAGGAATGACATAGGGCTGAGCACAGGTGGGGCATTGTCGCTGATGTGTGGCACTGGAGTAGGCTGCGTATAGCATGTCCAAGCATTGGCTAACGCGGACGGCTCTGAAAATTTGATCATCCACTAGACTGCGGACCTCAAAGATCAGGTTCAGGTGTTCCGGGTGTAGGAGTGGTGGCAGGGGCGGTGACTTTGGTTTGGCATCTGTTTCCTGGTGACCCTGCGTCTTCCTCTGTGGCTGCGAGTCGGTGTTGCTTTCCGGCAGCTCCTCCTCTACCAGGCAAGTGGCGAACTCTTCATTAGGAGTGTCACTGGGACCGTAAGCCTCTCTCGAACTGGGCGGTGGTGCTGCTTCTTCAATGCACACGGGGGGGTTCCAATTATCTGGAACTGTAAACATTCGACTCTCAGAGAAGTCCGCTGGGAGCTCCATGGTCGGAATTTCCTCGACGTAAGTTCGGGGGGGCGAGTTTGTTGCTATGGTCTCCCTGAGTCGCTTCCTCTTGGCCAGGAGCAGAGCTCGTTCGAACCGCATGTGTCTTTTCCTCCTGGAATCATCCGCGTACCAGCCTGCTCCTCTGTGGGGTCTCCCCCTTGCTCGCGGCATAGTGAGAATGAGGACCAATGCCAGGATGTCTCCTGCGCGTCTATTCTTGCTCTGCTCGGCGAGCTTTGAATGCATTCTAAGAGTTTCGATGAGGCGGATAATGGCATAAACAATCGCTGCAGCCATTAAAGCCGAGAGCTTAATGCTCTGGCTAGTCGGCCTGTGCTCGTGCGTGAGAGGCCCCTTCGATAGACGGACGCCGACGGAGGTGAGAGCCTTCATAAATGGCTATGGTGTGAGGTGAGAGCCACCATAAATGGCCTCTCCCTACGCGCCTCCACGTGCCCCTTCCTTTCCGCGTGGCACCCCATCCGGGGATTTAACTTCTAATATTTAAATAAATTAAATTTTTTAAATTTTATATTAATTTAATAAATAACCAAATTAAAGAAATTAATTTGTATTAAAGTTTTGATCCGTAAGCCTATTTATCAAGCATGAAAAGGGAGTAATATTTATAGATATAAATTTCGTAAATGCATTTTAACTGTATTTATTAAGAGGAAGGATTAATATTTTTAAATATTATAAAAATTTTAATATTTTTATCAAAATTTTATAATATTTAAAAATATGTATTTAAAATAATATTTGTTTTATAAAGTTTTAATAAATTTAAAAATAAATTAAGAAGAAAACTTTAAAGTGATGTGATGTAAAGTTTGAACATATAGGAAGGAAATATCTTTTCTTGCGATGTATGACAAGAATTTATTGTTTTCACTTGCTCAATAACCATTTTCATTTCAGATGTAGTGAAACAAAGCACGGTGTGACATATTGCATGAAACAATTTTTTGGTGTGACATATTATATGAAATATGTTTTTTTTTGTAGTGTGAAATATTTTTTTTTTCACAAAAAATAATTTTATGTGTTGTGCAATGTATCGCACCAAAAAATATTTCTCATGTGAATACTTTTTTGTGTGGTGAAACACATTGTATAAAAATACTTCTTTGCGTGAAGTATTGCAAGAAAATAGTCTTTTCTGTGGTACAACATAACTCACAAAAAATAATTATGGACGTATTGAACGAAAAAAATCCACGTGGTCATTTCCATCTCCACCCTACAACATAGGACTTACTGAAAAAAAAAAAACTCTTTTTTCCAAGTGAAAATTGCTCCAATTTATATAAAGTATAAATTTTTTACAAAGTGAATAAACCCCGCATCTGCCGAAGTGCTGAATAACCACACACAAGGCGAGAGCAAAAACTAGCTTTCAGGTATGTGCCGAGAGGAGAAAATAAAATAAACAACATAAATGGGATCCTACCAATAAACCCAAAACCTAAGGAGTGAAATCATTCAAATACATTTATAGTTGTAATAGGACTCTCTATTCCATCATCTCTATGGAATACCGAGAGTCTGCCCACTGGCTCCAATAATGCCCTTTTTGAGAGAGCATCTGCCTCTCTATTTTGCAATCTTGGAATATGTTGAAAGTTGATTTCGGCAAAGGATTTGGAGAGCTCCATCGTTTTAAATTTCCAGCTATCAAAATGGACTGATTGGAGCTTGGACTTGCGGGAAATCCAATCAATGATAATTCGCGAGTCCCCTAGAACAAGGAGGTGGCTTATGGACCAGCAGGAGGCGAGAAAGAGGGTCGTCCATAAGCCCAAAAGCTCAGCTTTATTGTTGGTGCCTTCGCCACAGTTTAGGAACCACATTGTAGCCCTTGAGGGATGGGTTTTGAAGAAACCCCCCGCCCCACAGCAGTCACCCCTGGACCTTGCCGCACCATCGAAACAAGCTAAAGTGCATCCAGCCTGCAAATTTATAACACAGTCAATTCGTTTTGGGAGTAAGTGAGTGGACTGTTTCCAATTGAAAGTGATCAGCACCTTTTGGACCACGTCTTGAACTGAGGGAGAGCAGGAATCAAAGATAGCTCTGTTCCGGGCTTTCCAAATTTGCCACGAGATGGGTGCTGGTAAATATTTTGGAGCCGCTTTCTGTGCCAGCCAGTTTAAATAACTGTCGGTGAGATAGGTGCCGCACCAGGATGAAGGCAGCGATAGACAATTGAGCACCGTTGACCATACCAAGCGAGTGAAAGAACAATGGATCAGCAAATGATGAATGTCTTCGGTGTCTTTGCCACAGAGGAGGCAAATGCTTGGCCCCTCCCATCCTCTCCGGCGAAGGGCGTCCCAGGTTAATGTTTTTCCCCTGCCAGCGATCCAAAGGAAAATTTTTATCTTCAATGGGATCGCCCATCTCCAAATCTGTGTGAGCCACGAGTTGTCTAGTATGGCAAAGCTCTGGTTTATAAGTTCATTATAAAGATTTTTAACGGACAGAATACCTGTAGCATCACCCCCAGTCCAGCGAAGAGTGTCCGGGCGAGGGTAGAGTGAGATGCCGTGTTCTTTGAGAGCTCGGATATAGTAATCCCATTCCACTGCTGTATGATTTCTCAGTTGAAAATACTCACTATCCTGCCAATGATCTGGAAGGGCGCGGCCTCTATGCTGAGAAATAACCTGTGCTAGATAAATAATGTTTTGATGCCGGAGAGATGTCCGCAGCTCAGGGGAAAGTAAAGACCGGTCACCCATGCCCAGAATCTTGTCTTCTCCTATGCGAATCTCCGTCCCATCTCCTGGATTCCAGGCGAGCCAATGAAAAATGACCGAAGTTGAGGAGACCAAACTTTTCCAGAAGGGAGAAGTCTTTATTAACTGAAAAACTGGCTTACGGATCCATCTGGCAATAGGTAAGGAACCCAAATATTTATCCATTATAATCCTATGCCAGATACTGTCACTAGTAGCAGCTCTCCAAAAGGAATTAGCAAGTAGTGCCGTATTGAACAGGGGTAAGTTCATGAAACCCCAGCCTCCAAATTTCCTTGGTTTTGACAGTTCAGCCCAACTGCAAAGGTGAAAACGAAAGTGACCAGGTTGACTGTTCCACAGAAAGTTTGAGATGAGTCTCCGCAAAATAATCAAAATCTTATTTGGTAGTTTTTCCAGAGACATCCAATAAACAGGAAGACTTTCCAGAACCGATTTTATGAGGATGAATCGGCCCCCCATTGACAACCATTTGTTACACCAGAAATTAATCCTTTTTTCAAAAAGTGCCACCAGCCCTTTCCAATCTTCCGGGGAAGATGATCCCAACTTTAATTTGTAGCCGAGGTACTTGAAGCCTTCCCGCAGATTTACAAAGGTAAATGGAACAG
>ML779909.1:3550-19849 GCA_009831015.1 Picea engelmannii | reverse complement strand
GTCAAATGCTTGTTTAAGATCTAATTTCATGACCAGGGCTTTTTGTTTATACTTCTTTATACTGTGTATACCTTCATGAGCAGCTCCTATCGCATCCTGGATCCTCCTGCCCCTTAGGAACCCCAATTGCTCTGCAGAGAGCCGCCTCTCTAGGAATGGCTTGATCCGGTTTGAAATGACCTTTGAAATTAGCTTGTAAATGAGATTACAGAGAGATATAGGACGGAAGTCGCTGAAGGAAAGCGGATTACTTTCCTTCGAAATTAAAACCAAAAATGTTGAGTTGAGACTACCCACCATTTTGCCGGTGACACGGGTATTTTCCACCATTTGAAGGAGATCTGGTCCAACCAGCTCGAAAAAAAAGCAAAAAAATTCAGTCGTCCAGCCATCAGGGCCTGGACTTCTTTCCAACTTGAAATTTTCCAAAATTTGTTTTAATTCAGATAGGGTAACAGGCTTGTATAATTCCGTTGCTTCTGTTGTGGATACAAAGCTGGGAAAAAGTGTAGYCGTGGACACCATCCCCTGTATATCCAGATTGTTTGCTTTTTTATAGAGTCGACTAAAATGCGTGACAGCTTCCTCCTGTAGGGCCCTTTGATCACTAATAAGATCATCTTCGCTGCCTTTTAAAGACCAGATATATTTTTTGGCTTTGTTGTAGCTAGCCACATGATGAAAAAATTTTGAGTTTGTATCACCATAGGTTAACCACGTCTCACGGCTTTGCAATCTTCTTTGTTGTTCCTCCGAGAGAAGTATAGAATCTCTCTTTGTTTCCAGCAATTTTAGATTGGCCGCCATCTCCAAGGACAATGTGGCATCTGAGGAATGAAGTACCTGTTTTATATCCGCTTCCAGCTTTGATAAAGTCGACTTTTGAGCTGCTCTATGTGCATGAAACCATTCCCTCGACTTAGACTTAAGTGATTTCAGTTTCCAAACAAGGCGTCTTTGGGGATTTAACTCAGAAAGGAAATGGGGATCCCGCCACAACAAGTGAACCAGATCTGAGTATGACTCGGACGCAAGCCAGTGGTGGTTGAACTTAAAAGGTGGAGAAGGATGCAGCGATTGAAGCCTCAACTGAAGAAAGACAGGTGCGTGATCAGAAACAAAAGGAAACTCAACCCAGGATGAAGGAAACATCGCCGAAGATACTAAGCTCTCAGCAACCAAGAAGCGGTCAAGTCTTCTGGCTATAGCAGCAGATCCAATCCTCCCATTTCTCCAGGTTGGTGTGAGTCGGTTCGGCCGAATATCAATCAGGTTGTGCTTATCGAAGATCTTTTTGAAAAGGGCTTCCGTATGACCTGGAAGGAAGGAGCCTCCCCAACTTTCATCAGCTGAAAGAATCAAATTAAAATCTCCACCAATGATGAGATTTGGTAAGGATAGAAGTCCGGAAGAATCTAGATTTGCCCAAAAAGACTGCTTGTCAACACAGGGCCCATACAAATTCAAAATAGCAACATCTTGCTTTGAAGACAAACAGCGGCCGAGGATCAGTAAACCACCACAAGAAAGATAGGCTCTGAAATTGAACAGGCTGGGATCCCAGGCCACCATCAGACCTCCAGAATTTCCAATAGAGTTGACAGCTGTTGTGACCCATGATGGCCGACAAAAGTGCAAAAAATCCCTGGCTTTTTGGTCCGATGAGAGGGTTTCTTGGAGGAGTAAAATGTCTGGATTGGAATTCTCTAAAAGTCTTCTGAAGGAGGCTGTCTTGAGGGGGCCTCCTAACCCTCTGATGTTCAAAGTGAGAATTAACATTATTTGTTACGAGTCAAAGCTTTCGTTGCTCTAAGGGCTTTGCTGTCGAGGGAGGGAGGAGCTGGAACCGGAAGTTGCAAATTCAATTTTTCCTTTTTTTTCCTGGAGCTTCTAGTCTGAAGAGGGGAGATCTCCGAACTGATACCTCGGGACCAGGCATATGTCTTTGAACCCAGGTCTGAAGGATTAGTAGATGAGGTACCAATATCTGAACTAGGCATGAAGAGGGTCTTACCACGGAACACCGGCAGAGAAACTGTATGTTCCGGAAGAGAAGTAAGTGTCGCTGGAAAAGAATCTGTCAGTGAATTAGCATCCTCACGCTCTGGCTGCAAGGTGCTTGGGAGCCCCGAACGATGATAAGGAGAAGTCTCCTCCAGAAAGCTATCGATCTGCTGACTATCCAAATGTATCTCGGACTGGCTGTATCCAGGGAGCACCGATAAGGAGGATTCCATATTCTGCAGAGCAGGAGCGCTACTGTGTGCAATCAGCTGAAAGGAGGGAAAAGGAGATGGATGGGAGACACAGTTAGTGGGGTTTTCAATAACAACGGGTGATAATGTGGGGGCCGAGACCTCAGGGAGCGAGGAGTCGAGTTGAGTAGGCTCAACTTCGGGAGTTAAAATGGGGGCCGAGACCTCAGGGAGCGAGGCGGCAGGTTGAGTAGGCTCAACTTCGGGATAAGGTGGTGACGGGCTAATAAATGAATTGAGCCAAATGTAGGTGTCAATAGCTTCTTTTTCAGCTATAGTGAGGGAGGAGTATAGAACCGGGCAAATGTGAGAAAAAATGGTCCGAGGAGTGGCCTCGAAAGAAAGATCTGAGGAAGAGGAGGATTCGAAGGGCACTTCCAGATGAGCTAACGCTGGATCTGGAGAGGGATTTTCCGGTGGGTTGAGAAGGAGATCAGAGTCAGAGTCTTCGGAGGGGTCTGAAGGGGGCTTACCTGTACATGATCTCCGTAGATGACCGGTTTCCCGACACAGATTGCATCTAAATGGTATCCCAAGGTAGTCCAGCTTCTGGAGTGATTTCCTCCCCCTCCATTCAATCACCAAGGTTTCGGACAGACCTTTAGTAATATCTATTTCGACCAGAATTTTTCCCAGTGTTCTCCGAGAGCTGTTGAGTGTCTGAGAATCTAGGGCAATAAAACTACCTAGAGAGTTTCCAATAGCAGTCAGGGCTTCAACATTCCAGAAGTGAAGAGGAAGCCCCGGCAGAAGCACCCAGAGATGTCTGAAAGTGAAATAGTCAGTATCTGGATTAAAAGACATCTTCCAGTGCTTGAGCATGAGGCTACTGCCTCCTATTTGCCAGTGGGAGGACAGTAAAAGAGTAGCATCCTGCGGAGAGTTACAGTAAAAACACAACCAACCTTTTTTAAGATAATGCACCACTGGCGAGTAGCCAAGGAGAGGGTGCCAAAAATTTTCAATCCAGCCCTCCAGAGGCTGTGGATTCAAACTCTTGTAGGATATCCTGCCAACCAGGGCACACGTTGACATTTTGCATAGGTCCTCCAGACCCACACCATCACCCAGAACTAGTCGAGCCGACTTCCTTTTGGATTTCCAGACTTTACGAGTGTTCCTTTTATCTACCGAAGTATAGCTAGGAGGAGGGACAGTGGAAGAGTGTGATGCTGACCGAGTAAACTCAGGAAAGGAAGTCTGATCAACCGGGGGAACCGAGTGAGTCGAGTGAAGATTTGTAAACAGGGGAAAGGAGGGAAAAAAAAAAACTCTTTAATCACTCAATATTGCATTTTCCTAAAAATGTTTCAAATGAAAAACAGAAAATTTCCATTTTTCACTTGGTGCAACATATTATAGGACAATTATTTTTCATGCGGTGCTACATTTCACACGAAATTGTCTTTCATAATTTTCGTGTTTTGGGACACACTTTTCTATATGTTGCAACATTTATTTCATAAATACTTTTTTGTACACTTGGGATATATCGGAGGCAAATTATTTTCGTGGGATACATAGAACTAAACAACAAAATTAAATTATTTTTGTGGGATACATAGAACTAAACAACAAAATTATTTTAGTGTGATATAGTACATTTTCTCAAAGTTTAAAAGTGGCCAACTACACATCAAATCAAATCTTATTTATTTTTAAATGTGATATTTTTTTTTCCAATAGAAAATTCGCTCAAAATTATATTAGAGTATAATTTTTTTTACATCTTCAAAGATCCATGAAAAGGATTCGATCAAAACATATCAGATTAGGTACTATACGGCCATGAAAGACTATCCAAATATAGTTTCCTTACAAACCTCCAAGGATATATGCTTCAATGAGATAGCTAATATAAACAAAAGTTCATCTACTAAAAAAAACAAAATCATTTCAAATGACCAGGAAACCAACTAGATAGCAGTCTTATTCAGGTTCGACTAAGGGAAGTATCAATAAAGGTTGAGATGTGTAAGAGGTCCTGCAACCCCATTTTCCCACTTGTAATATGATAATCTGCCTTCCGGTTCCAAGAGTGCTTGTTTTGATAATTGGTCTGCCTCCTTGTTAAATTCCCTGAATATGTGATGAAAGTCAATTTCTTGAAATAAATTGGTTAAAACCATTGTTCTGAGATTCCATCCTTCAATGACAATATCCTGTAGTCTGCCTCTATGGTTTATCCAATCAATAACTACCTTTGAGTCCCCCAATACTTGTAATTTTTTAATAGACAAAAGATTAACAAGAGTGAGAGTAGCCCAAACTCCCAATAGTTCAACCTTTGTATTACTGCCTTCCCCACAGTTGAAATACCATCTATATAAAGTCGCCTCTGAAGATTTGATAACACCACCAACTCCACACTGCTTGCCTCCCGATAGTGCAGCCCCATCGAAACATGCAATAGCGGAGCCAACTTGTTGTATAATCGAGCATGTTCTTAATGGAGTAGATTTTTGAGATGAGGGGCACCTGTTGAGAGCTCTGAAATTCTTGTAGACTACTGAAAATACTGAAGGAGATGCATCTTCAAAAATAACTTTGTTTCTCTCCAACCAAATAAACCAACAGGTAAGAGCAACCAAAGTTCGAGAAGCGGATTTGTCCTTAGTCCATGTGAAAAAACATTCAGAAAGTGAAGACCCTTCCCAAGTTTTTTTTTTTAGCTTCAGAATAGAAATTAATTTGCCCCAAAATTACTTGTTGAAAGTACAATGGATGAAAAGATGATTATTTTCTTCAGTACTTTGTTTGCAAAGTAAGCAAAGACCAGGGCACTCCCAACCTTTTTTTTGAAGAATGTCCCAGGATAAAATCTTGTTTTCCGCTGCCATCCATATGAATAATTTGATATTAAGTTGTAGGTCCCATTTCCATATATTTAATCGCCATCCACTCCAGGTCAGATATCTATGTGTAGATATAAGAGAAGAATATATATTTTTAACCGAAATGATCCCTGAAGAATCACCCTCGGTCCATAACAATGTATCAATTGAATCCTGGAGCGAGACACCAACACCTATAAGCTCTCTACAATAACAGTCCCATTCAAATGCCAGATTACCTGAAATACCCAACTCCTCGCTACTTATCCAATTTTCAAAATATGTGAAGAGATCCCGTGGAACTTTTGCTTGAGCAAGAACTGTAATTCTTGTCTGTATTAAAAGAGTGATAAGCGTGTCCGAGAGTAAGGATATGTCACCCAGGCCTAAGATCCAATCTCTACCAATGGATATAAGGTGTCCCGAGCCTGGAAGCCAACTTAGCCAGTGGGTAATCACATGGACCAATCTAATAAGACTATTCCATATTCTTGATGCAAACATCTGTTTGTAGGAAGCCAATCTGAACCAATTAGTAATCGTTCTATTGGGAATATATTTATCCATTATAACTTTGTGCCAGCTACCTTCCTAAGTCAACACACACCAAAGAGTATTTACTGTCAAGGTTGTGTTGAAGAGAAATAAGTTGTGAAAACCCCAGCCACCGCACTTCTTTGGTCTGGAGAGAAGATCCCACCTTCAAAGATGATAATGTTGAGTTTCTTTGTGACCACTCGAGAGGAAATTGAACATCATTTTTTGTATCTTGTTCAATACAGAGCGAGGGATGGTCTCCATAGACATCCAATATACCGGCTGACTCTCCAGCACAGACTTTAATAAAATGTATCGACCACCCAAGGATAACCACCTGTAGCACCATAATCCGATCTTTTTTTCCAATTTGGTCACTAGCCAATTCCAGTTGTCCGCCCTATATACCCCAGTCTTTAGAAAGTATCCAAGATATTTGAAACCGACAGAAAGATTGGTAGAAGTATAAGGAAGAAACGACTTAAAAGGGACAAGGTCGGCGTCGGAAAGGCTTTAAAAATGTACTGTATTTTTAGACTCATTAACCATAAGTCCTGAAGCTTTACAAAATAACTTGATGATTTTGTCAATTTCCAACCATTCTTTTAATGTAGCCTTTGTCATAATTAGGACATAGTCCACGAATAATAAATGGAGATTTTTTTATCATTCTGGACACTTTTATACATGTTAGATTGCCTTCCCTTTACTTTCTTTTAATAAAAGGTTGAGGCCTCCCATAACCAATATAAATAGTAATGGAGATAATGGGCAACCTTGGTGCAATCCTCTGTCGCTTCTAAAAATATATGATGCCTCGCCATTAAGTAAAACTGCATAAGAAGAGGAATTTACGCAACTCATAATCCACTTGGTCATTTGGAGGCCAAAGCCCACTTTTAATAGAGTCAACCTTAAAAAATACCAATCTATGCAATCATATGCTTTCCACAGATCCAATTTCAAAACAAGTGACTTTAATTTATTTCTTTTTATTCTATGAAGACTCTCATGTGATGTTCCTATAGCACCTTGAATCCACCTCCCTTGCAAAAAAACCAACTGTTCTACAAAAAGTGATCTAGAGAGGATTGATTTTATCCGATTCGCGATGATTTTAGAGATTAATTTGTAGCACGGGTTACACAGTGATATCGGGTGGAAATCTTCAAATGTAATTGGTTTGTTTGCTTTGGGTATAAGGGTAAGGAAGGTTGAATTTAGTCTCCCAACAATAGAACCTCTCAATCTCGATTCCTCCACCATCTTAAGGAGATCCTCCCCTACTAAATCCAAAAAGAAGGTGAAAAATTCAATAGTCTAGCCATCAGGCCCTGGACTCCTATATTTTTTTAAAAGAGATAAAACGACCCTTAATTCCTCCATAGTTATTGGGTTGTATAGAGAACATGATTCATCATCATTAACCATATGGGGAAATAGACCAATAACCTTGACTTGTTCATTAATGTTCGGGATAATCAGAGCTTTGCAAATTTTTTTGAAATAATGAACAACATTCTACTTTATAGCTCCTTGATCTGTGAGTGTATACCCATTTCCATCATTGATCTCCCAAACATGTTTTCAAATTCTATAGCGATTTGTATAATTGTGAAAAAACTTTGTGTTATTGTCACCGCTTTGGATCCATATCGCCCTGCTGCGAAGTTTCCACTGTTCTTCAAAACCAAGTAATATATTATTCATTTCAAGTTCCATATGCTGTAGATGTTTTTCTGCTTCGAAATTTGTGGAATCTCCCATCAATTCCACAATTGTATCCCTTATATCGGATTCTAATATCTCCAGGTGTGCCTTGCTCCTGCCAATGCTTTCCTTAATCCATATTTTAGTATGAGTCTTCAAGACCTTTAATTTCCATACTAATATGCGTTGTCTTCCACCTTCGGTTAAGAAAATAGGGTCCTTCCAAATCTTGTGAACTAGAGCCATGTAATCTTTTTCATGCAACCAATGAGAGTTTAATTTGAAAGGATAGGCTTTGTAAATGGGAGGAATCTCCAGTTGTACTAAGACAAGGGTATGATCAGAAATAAAGGGAAACTCCACCCAAGATCTATAGATGCTGACGTTGGATAATAAACCTTCAAAAACTAGAAATCTATCCAATCGCTTGGCAATGGCCTCAGGACCAGATCATCCATTCCTCTAGGTAGGGACTAGTTTGGCTCGTTTGATATCTATCAAATTTTTGGGACGAAATAAATCTTTGTAAAAACCATTTGAAGATCCAGGATGTGAGGAACCTCCCCAGACCTCATCTGGAGAGAAGGTAATGTTCAAATCACCAGCAATGATCAGATTATTAAGAGACAGTAGACCATTGTCTGCCACCGAGCTCCAAAAGTGTTTTCGATCCGAGAAAGGGCCATATATATTGAGCAATGAGATCTCCCTCTTGTTTATAATACACCTGCCATTGAGAGTCTCTAAGGGCTCCGACTGGTTCTAAGGCTCTAAACCATAATGTAGAGGCTTGTTCCCGTAGGAGTCCACTTCTGTTACGTAGTCAGGGGGATCCCTTTGGAGAGTAGTCTCCTCCGACAATTCTTCTTCCGCATAGCCTTTACAATCTCCCCGAAGATGACCCATTTTGCAGAAAAGGTTGCAACGAAAAGGCATACCGAGGTAGTCCAAGCTTTGTAAAAAACGACGGCCATGCCATTCAATATCTAAGACCTCCGGTATCCCGCAGTGGATATCTAATTCTACCAGGATTTTTCCAATCTTCCTAGTAGGTGTAACGAGGGTCTGACTGTCCAATGCAATAAACTTACCCAGAGAGTCTCCAATAGCCCGAAGAGCTCCCTCATTCCAAAGATGAATAGGTAATCTAGACAAAAGAACCCACAAATGACGGAACTGAAAATGTTCATTTGATGGGTGAAAAGCAACCAGCCAACATTTCAACATCAAACTGCTTCCCCCCAAAACCCATCGAGAATCAAGAAGAAGTGTTGCATCCTCTGGGGTTTTACAAATAAAACCCATTCAAAGAATTTCAGGTGCATAACCAAGTATAGGAACCCAATGTTTATCAATCCAAACCGAGACTGGCTCCTTACTCAAATAGTTATATGAGAGTCTATCAATTAAGCCACACAACGCCATCCTACAAGCCTCCTCAAGAACCACGCATGAACCCAACATCAAGCGTTTAACTTTCTTGTTAGCCTTCCATATTTTCCTGCGAACACCCGCAGGATTTGGTTGCTTGAACAACTTTCTCAAAATATTTGGCGAGACCACACCCTTATCACCCGACTTTGGACCAAGAACAAGCTTCGACACCTCCACTGGTTGCGCTAAGATAGTTACTGCAGGAAATGAGACGTTATGATGAGCTGAAGTGTCTCGAGTCTGGAAGATAGTATGGGCTGGAGAGGAGGTCAAATCAACAACTGGCGAGAGTGAAGAATGTGGAGCTCCTCCCAAGGAATCGACTCTAGTGAAAAGACCCCCCTACTGTCAATGACCTTGTCATTAACACTCATAAGTGTCGTGACATTCCCTTCTAAGTCAGCTCGGCTAAGAGTCGACATATGATCTCCACCCATACACCATTGAACAAAGACGAGCCCCAAACAATAAAATCGGTCCAATTACCTAGAAAGGAAAGTGGAGACTTAATATTCGATAGCTGGGCCCAAGTACCTAAAACTATTCCAGCCTGCAGAGTAATAAAACCCAAAAAAATCCACTAAAAACTAAGTGAAAAGAAACCAAAGAGCTCGTGAAGAGTTTAACGCAAAATAGAAAAAGCCAAGTTAAGTAATGGAGAACTCCAGAAACTTAAAAACCAAACAATGTAACCCTCCAGCAAAATAAACAAACCCAATCAAAAATCTAACCCAAAATCCATAACCACTTCGGCTCCATTCAAAATCTTGCCTAATTGTAGAACCTCCTCGTTCAAACAACCTTGTCCATCACCCCATTCAAAATTCCCACCTAGTTACATAGCCGAAGGGTGATTATGATATTAATGCTCCTCTTCAACTTTCATCGCTCTACCAAAGTGGGTTTTCAGCATCCATCAAACCTCATATTAAAATAATCATATGCAATCACGCGACCTATCTCAATACTGAGCTGACATCAATTTATGACGACAATGTACCAACCTTTAAGGTCCACAATGTGATAATAAAAGCACACATGAGATTCGGTGGGCTCCCTACAATCGTCCTCCCCTTTCTTATACTCATGAAAGTGAAGTGTGCATAAACTTTATAACGATGTACATTTTACACCTTGCTAATATCACCTTTATTATTCAGTGATGTACATTTTCCACACCTTTTTTATTCATTGATGTACATTTCCCACCTTTAAAAGCAATTTCTAGTATTACCTTTATTACACATATACCTAACTATCCTGACACTATGCATAGAGATTATGAATATACACCTCACTACTCCTGACAGTATGCGGAGAGATTCAACTCATATAAAATTTAAGTATGATATTTTCCTAAATAATTATTTTTCACATGAAAAATGTGATATTATCTTCCTTATACTGAATTGAATATACACCTTACTACTCTCTACACAAGACCAAAACTTTAACTCACTACGCCGTTTCCCCACTGACGTCTATGTCTGATTGCGACTGGCAGATCGCCAGCAGTCGTCCATAACCGTTAGACGACCATCCATGCATTTCCGGCCGTTCGATACCCCATGTAACCCTATCCACATTATATGTTTTTCGCCGTCTTTTTTATTTGTTCGTGACCGTCAGATCCGTCCGACGACCATGAATCCAATCGCGAGCGTCCAATCTGCAACAGCTGTCTCAGCTCACCTGTATAGAGGAACGGCCACGCTGGTGGAGCCCACGTCAGGGGTACCAGTATTCACAATTGGAGGTTTTATTTTTTAATCAATGTTTTTCTTTTCTTTCAAGGCTTGTGCGATCCGAATCTTCGATTTTCTTCATTGAAAGATTCTTTGCATTTTTTAATGGCGTTGCCTTTTCTAGATCACATTAGTAGACGTTACGGTTTGAAGTTGGCGTAGCGTAAGTGTGTTTTTTAAATAAAAAATTGTTTTTAATAGAAGGTGATATAATATGTTTTTGTTATTTAAAATTTATTTTTAAATGTAGAAATAAATTCAATATACTGAAAATACTTTGAAATATTTTGATTATAATTTATTGTTTTTAATAACACATACTTTCCCTAACTACTTAACTTGGCCAATTTATACTTTCCCTAACTACTTAACTTGGCCAATTTCCAGGAGGCCACGGTAATCACTTTCAATTGTCCAGTCTAGGGCTGGAATTTCATTTCCCAACAGCTGGTTGTTATTTCAATGCACACTTTGATACATTTAATAAAGTAGGTCGACAGTTCTTCCAAAAAAATTTACCATATTTAACAGTAACAGTAAAATTGTCTAGTAAAGTACAATTTACGGGTCAAATTCCATCCCTCATTCCCATCTCACAAATCTCATGTCACACTGCATAACTTATGCAAGACTTTTTGTTTGTTTATTGTTGGAGGATTATATAACAATTAAATCGCCTCATTTTCCATTGTCTGTACGCAAACATGAATTTTACAATTTCATTGATTAATTTATTGTTTAAATTTTTATAATGTAATAAAATAAAACTTAGAAAATTTAATCAATAAAATATTACAATTAACCTTAATACTAGAGAGATGGGATTTTTTTTAGTAATCTGAATAATAAAATCGATATCCTAAAAAAATGAATAATAAAATCTATATCCTAATTTTTTTTTTAACATTGTTGTAGAGTATTACCTATATAATTCAAAACCATATTATTTAAATAATAATAATAAGCATCAACTTAATTAGGTGACATAGTAATTAAACTTGTTTTAAAAATATTTCAACTAATTAAACTTGTTTTAAAAATAAATTTTAAAATATGTTAATATGAAGCATAATTTTAATTTTTAGAGTAACTTATATTTAATGTATGACTTTATTTTTAGAATAACTTATATTTAATGTATGCCTTTAGTTTAAACGAGAGAACATAAGAATTTAGAAATTGTGAGTCACATGTGATGTTGGAGAGGGTATCTAAACTTGTCTTGTATTTAACATATAAATATAGTTTATATTAGTTTCCATAAGAATTTAAAATAATGCATTATACTTTGTATGTAACCCAATCTATATAAAAATTAAATTAACTCTTTAATATTAAATTAATTTATGTTTATTTGTTTTTACTTTTCTAATTATATAAGAAAAAGCATGGAAATC
This sequence comes from Picea engelmannii, assembly GCA_009831015.1. Classification (NCBI taxonomy): domain Eukaryota; kingdom Viridiplantae; phylum Streptophyta; class Pinopsida; order Pinales; family Pinaceae; genus Picea; species Picea engelmannii. Next base: position 7,937 of record ML779909.1, on the reverse strand, counting down.
CATGCTTTCTTTGGAGTGGCGTGTGTATTCCATTACTATAACTCAACCATTCATTATTGAGTTGTTTTATATCTAAAACACTTTAATTTCATAATGAAATGAACTTACATAAGGTAAAATTTTCATTAATTTTAGACTTTATACATGTTTTAACGATGCTACCCTCAACTATTTATAAATAATCTTTAATGTTCAAAAATATTTATTCTTTCATTCCATCATTCAAAGTGCCCCCACCTAAAAAAGTCAAGCAAATCACAATGCCCCCACCTAAAAAAGACAAGCAAATTACAAACGTACATAGTTTAACATTATCTTGAAAATTAAGCTAAGCGTGACTTATGTTAGTTGCTTTCTCACCGCATGACTTAATGGCTAAACAAAATCTATTCTAGCATAAATGGAAAATTAAACACCACTTTCACTAGCACCACTTGGTTTTATTCTACTCTTCCTTGTAAAACTAATTTCTAAGATAAAAACTGATTTTATTTCTCTATAAAAGTGGATGTGAGATGCTGGAGTAAACATTGATTTTCGTGGATATATAAGATATTGGAGTAAATATTCATCGAACTAATTTCAACATTACAATCCTTTAAAATTGACATGCAAATATGTTCTTACTATTAAATAAGACATCTACTTTATATTTTCCCTATAATTTAAAAATGACATTTTGGATACTACGTTACAATAAATATATAATCGTTAAAAAAACATTTTATAGATATTAAATTAGCAAATTGTTTTTGGTGGTGTAAAGGAACCTTGTAAAAAAAAGATATGCTTGAACCAATATTCAATTGAGGCCAATTTTTGAATCGGGAGAAGGGGAGAAGAAAAATAATGAAAAGAGGGCTCGATTTGGAAATCATGGAAGGGTTTGGTAATGGAAGATAAGGTAAGGGATTGATTTTAAAATTGAGAGGACAAAGCAAAGAATGGGCTTGAAGTGAAAAACATGATTGACTCCTAAATCGAGAAATACATAAACTTAATCAACTTATCATTAAGCTCTCCATCAACCATTTGAAGAAAAAACAAAACATGCCATCACATTTAAAGGCACATGATTAAAAGATTTTGTCTCAAAATGACACATCCAATAATCAAGTAATCAATCAAAATATGGGAACAATTGTGTCACTACCCATAAGAAGGAGAATAATGTCACTTTGCACGTTATGTTGCCATCACCCTCAAAGAAATACTAGAGGGGGGGAATCAAAACCCTTCCCCATATGTTATATAGTAAGGAAACTCATATTCATAGGATTAGAGTAGATGAAGGAGTACAAGTTGTGGTTGAGGATGAGGTTGAGGTCAAATAGGAAGAACTCGATACTTTTATCAAAGATATAAGAATCACGCAAGTGGTTTACAATGAACTATCACTATTTTGTAATTGACCAAGCCTAATTTTACCTCATATTTCTTTAGAAAAGATTCCAAGAGAGGTAAATGATTAAATTTTTGTCCTTTCCATACACACTAATCCTCTATGAAACCTTTCATATACTTAAACAAAACTACTATGTTTGAGCACAAATTTCATTCCACACCCTCCACCTAAGCTTGTCGATACCATGTTTGAAGAGTGTTATAATTTCTTTGTAAATATTTATGTTTAATGTTTTTTTGGCACATATTTAGATTCTATAAGAAAAGTAGGAGGAGGAGGAGGAGGATAATCATTTTCCACAAATCATTTATATATCTTGAACCCCTACTCACACCTTGAGGAAGCCTACATTATGTTATAAAAGGTGATGTAGGAGTTTTCAATTGTGTTAAATAACCCTTTTACAATGGAATTATGGTGTTTAACAACAACATTAAAGAGGTGATCAACATTAATGTGTTATCTAATTTAACATATTGATCCAAGATCTTTTCATTGATGTGACTTATTAAAGAATTGTATTAAATGAGCATAAATTGAAGTGCACCATAAAGAAGGAAAAACTCAATAATAAAGAGACATAAGCATCAAATCTGAACACAAAAAACTTGATAACGGAGTTCGTCTCTAATGGACTACATCTCCGGGTCCTGCTCTCAAATGGGTAGGCCTTTTTATTAACTCAGCGAAAGAATTTGGCAAAATACATAAGTATACCTCATTCTGGAATTAAGTTGCAGAAGTTTTGCTCAAATTAGAAAAAAGACAACACCATTGAATTTGTGGCATCGAATTACCCAAAAATGATCATCTCCAAGCCTTAATATGACTTTGGCACTCCTAGGCCCATGAGAAATATTGTCTCGGTTTCTGTGCCTGCAACCTAGAATTAATTCTTTGAACTTGCCTCGTAAAATGTGCCCGATCGTACCATCAAGTTCCCTCCTCCCGTGCATTGGAAAAATGAATTTTTAAATTAAAATTTTGGCGAAACATACAACATGGTCGTTTGGCCCAATAGTTATCGGAGGTTATATTAAAACGTTGGTTGGGGAGGTTCCGGGGTCGAACCTGCAGACCTCCCCCTTTTGGCTTATGGTTATAACAAAATACATGGTGGCGCCAACCACCACCAAGTTTGGAGATACGCTAGAGTTGTCTGATGTTTAGATTTGTTGAAGCCGGATGCAATGGGATCGACCACCAGATTTGGTGGACTGGTCATTTTTAATTTTGCAATTTCGGTTACAGGCCCTCATTGGGCATTTTCCCACTGCCACGTGGCAGCCCATGACTAGGCCACGTGGCGGCCATTCATTGGCCCACGTCACCTGCTTACATAGTCAATTTCCATGTCACCTCCTTCCTGGTCAACTCGCCACGTCACCTACGAGGTGGTTGTATGCATGCCATGTGTATTCCACATCCTGTAGGGCCTGCCATGTGGTTGTACAGGCTACCATGTGGAACTTTTTCATTGGTCCACATATCGATCAGAAAATGCCAAAAATGGGTGACATGTGGTAGCTTTTGGTGTTTCCACATCATCATGCTGATGTCATCATGACACATGTCGATCTATGATTATGTCACATACATGTATGAATGATGACATCATCCGTACTGACGTTGATGTCAATAGTATGAATGTTGACTCATCCCTACTGACTGGGCTAGGTTGACCAAAACTTTGACCGCAAATATATTTCGATTTGTAACTCTCTTTGAAAAATCGTTTATGTCATTGGAAAGCTTGCGAAACACTCTTCGCAATGATGCCAATTTTGTTGAGTTTTGAGGACTTTAATTTTTTTCCTTTTCACCACCTGTTGAGGCCATTCTGAGATTCCTAAGGAACTTCTTAGAATTCTTAGTTATCCTTAGGCCTCTCTGGATTCTTTCAGATCACGCCTTCCCACTGAGAGATTTTGGACCACCAAAAGCCTTTACCAATTAACATGTAAGTGAGGGAAGAGTTCCCTTACTTTGTCTTTCTCCATCCACTTTTCCTTTGTTGGATGTGTGCCCTTTAAGCCCACCCGAAGATAATCGACATCACCTCTGCGTGAAGTCCTCGTCCTTCTATCGAGGATGATATCTTCCTTTAAATCGTCCAAGTACTCAGGAGAAAACTCATCAAGTGAGGGCAGCGAAACTCCCTCACCTTGATTCATGATCATGGGAAGCTAAATTATTTTCAAGTTTTCCATGTTTACAACTGAGTAAATCTGCATATAAGGTAGAAGATCTGGACGAAAAGAATTGGTGCCACTTTTCTCCAAAATAGTGAAGGGTCCATATCAGATAGGCTTGAGTTTCTTACCTTCACCCTTCAACTGTTCCTTGCTGATGTGAAGCCATACTTGGTATCCAACCTGGAACTAATGATCAACCTTGTGCTTGTCATGTCGAGCCTTATACTATTCTTGACTTTTTTCCAACCGTTCCCTGACTGCTTGGTGCACTTGCTAGATCCTTTGAATGAACTTGCAGGCCATGTCTTCATTTATTTCTTCATTTGAATCGACATCTTTCCCATACATCAAGTCCAAAGGGACCTTAGGCAAGTATCCAAAACATGTCTCAAACGGAGAACACTGAGTGGAGGAATGTAATGCTCGATTGTAAGCATGTCGAATATAGGGTATCTGGTCATCCCACAACTTGGGATGTTTACTGCAGTAGACTCGAAGCAAATGTACCAATGTTCGGTTAAAAACCTCTGTCTGATCGTTGGTTTGTGGATGAAAAGATGTACTCCTCTTCAACTTGGCTTCCATCATTCTCCACAAACTTGTCCAAAACTCTCCAAGGAATCAAGTATCTCGATCTGAGATAATGGACATGGGAAACCCAAAGTGGACACAAACATACCGAAAGAAGAGATTAACATTCTGCTTAGTAGTGACCTGCTTTTTACATGGCATCAAGATACACATCTTGATAAACCTATCCACTACTACATACAAGTAGTCATGACCC
>ML779908.1:1154831-1178025 GCA_009831015.1 Picea engelmannii | reverse complement strand
CTAAAATTAATCTAGTAACTAGGGACTACCCCCCTTGGCTTCCCTAGGAGTAAGCCTAGAAGGAAGAGGTTCCAGTCAAGGTGACAGTGTGGACTGAGAACCTAGACATTGTGTCTCCGAGGACACACTAAGTGTGTTGGACTCAGCTCACGTTAGCAAGTGTGTATTAGGACGGCAACAGGGTTTATAGATTCAGTTATCACACGTGGATATAGATTTGAAGATGCAACATATGAAAGTACAAGAGATAACAAGAAACTTCAGATATGGAACCACAACAACATAGATCTGACCTTTATTGATATAATATGAAAGAAACTGATACAATAAGGAAGTAGATCTGGAATGACATCAGATAGGTCGAATAGATGAGATATGAGTTGCTACAAAATGCTTAGAATAAGAAGATATAAGCCTCCAAAGGCTGAATACAACTGAAGTCCAATACAAGAAGAACCAGGGTCAAGTCCAAACCCCCCTGGTTGAAGTTACGCCCTCCTGAATAGCTATGAAAATCCAATATTTCGGCCTAGCTGTTGGGAGCCTCCAGATGGCACCAAACTCTGCAGAATGATAGATCAGGACAAGTAGAACCCCCCATGAAGCCTCAAGCTGAAATGTCAAAGTCTGCTCCTCCAAGTGCTGAATCCTCAAGTAAAACTGTGCCCTCCTAAATACTGTCAAGCCCAATATTTCGGCCTTGTTGAAGGAGACCTTCAATTACTGTGAAACTCTCCAGAATGATAGATCAAGCCAAGGGAAACCTCTTGGTGAAGTCTCAAGGTGAGATCCGCAGTTTTACTCCTCCAAACTGAATAGATCTGAATCTTAGTAGCACCCTCCTTCTGTCCAAAACGTGCCAATGCTCTAGGAAATCATCTGGAAAGAATAACTCTCTCAAAATGCACTAGAGATGATGATCAAGGCCCTGGAAGGAAAACCCAAGTGCTAGAATGTCCAAAACCCTTATCAATTCCTTGGATTGAACTTCCTTCAAACAATGATGCACCCCCTTGCTGAAAACCCTTAAGGGTACGGCCTGTTACTGTCCTGGATGAGTGATGGTACCTGTAGCTACTGTAGAATGGTGTGGGTGGAGTATTGCATCCCCGTGACCAAGCTTGGAACAAGATAGGTTGAATCTTTCAACACCGAGTTGTCCTCTAGGGTTTGTATTATGAAAACCCTGAAAACTGTGTGCTCAAGAGCCAAAAAGCAAATTGCAATAATAATCCAAGATGAGTGAGAGGTGCGCCCTTGCCTTTCTTTATACCTCCAATCTGTTTCTCTGTTGAGTTAGTTAACCCCTAGGGTTAACTCCTAACTCAACCTCATGTGTTCTATTTCTTCATTGAGTTACTTTTCCCTTTTCAAGTCAAATTAATATTATAACGTTGAGTTTAGTTGACTTTTCCCCATGCTGCATGAGACTATAGTCTAGTGGGGATGACTAGATTACTGAGTCTCTCCAACCCTCTTCATCAAGAGGTGGGGGACATTACAGTGTCCCCTGCTAGGAATTGGTTGCCCACATGCAATTTTGAACCTGTCTCCTGTATTACCTGTTCACTTTCCCAAATAACATCCTCAATAGGCAAGTCCTTCCATTTGACTAAGTATTCCTTGATGCTCCTCCTCCTTAGATTCTTCTCCCAAACCTCCAGTATCTCCTCTGGTATCAGTATCAATTGCCCTTCTTCATCTAAGGGTGGTAGTACCTCAAGCGGAGTGATGTGTTGGCCTATTGCCCTCTTCAAGCATGATACATGTAAAACGTTGTGTATTTTGCTGCCCTGTGGAATATCAAGCTCATAAGCCACGACCCCTACCTTCCTGTTGATCTTGTAGGGTCCAAAGAATTGGGGTTGGAGTTTTTCTGCACCACTCCTTTTGATTGATGCCTGTCTGTACGGTTGGAGCCTTAAGTAAACCAAGTCACCAACCTCAAATGTGCGCTCTACCTTGTGCTTTTCTGCTTGGACCTTTTGTTGATTCTGTGCTCTCTGTAGATGATCCTTTAGTTCTCTGAGTATGTCTTGACTCTGCTGAACCCAATCTTGAACCATAGGAGCTCTGCTATCACCAAAGACGATCTCTACAAAGGAAAGAGGGTCATAACTGTACAAGGCCCTGAATGGAGTCATACCAATAGACATGTGATAAGTGGTGTTGTAACAATATTCTCCCAAGTGTAGCCACCTAACCCATGCTTTCTGCTGCCCTGCTACATAATTTCAGAGGTAGCCTTCCACCCACTTGTTGACTATTTCTATTTGCCCATCAGTCTGAGGGTGATAACTGGTGCTAGGGGTCAAGGCCGTACCAACCAACCTGAATAATTCCTGCAAAAAAGTGCTCATAAATCGGCTGTCCCTGTCACTGACGATTGTCTTGGATAAACCATGTAGTCTGAAGATCTCCCTGAAGAACAAATCTGCAACCTGTGCTGCACTGAAATCTGTGGCAATGGAGAAGAAGTGTGCAAATTTAGTTAACCTGTCCACCACTACAAAAATACAATCTTTGCCTTGTGCCCTTGGCAATCCTATGATGAAGTCCATAAAGATGCTTTCATGTTTGTGCTCTGGGATGGGTAGAGGTTGTAACAATCCTGGTGGATGTGTGTGCTCATCCTTGTTTACTTGGCAAGTAGTGCATTCCTTGATGTGGCGCATCACATATTCTTTCAGACCTTTCCACGAAAACCTTTCCCTTACCTGTTTGTATGTTTTGACAAATCCTTGATGCCCTGCCACTGGTGAATCATGACATGCTTGTAGTACCTTGGCCTTAAAGGTTGACTCAGGGATCAAGAAAATTTGGCCCTTGTAGTAGATGATGTCATCCATGATTATGAAGTTGTCATCTTGTATCTGTCCATCCATCAATTGACATGCAAACTGGTTCTTTGAGTATTCTACTAAGTGGTGAGCCTTCCAGTCAACTGAGATATCGATCATAGCATAAACCGATGGCCTTCTAGATAATGCATCTGCCACTACGTTATTCTTCCCCTTGACAAACTCTATGTCAAAATCATAGGTCTGTATCTTGCTAACCCACTTCTGTTGTCTCTCATTTAAGTCCTTTTGTTCCAAAATGTACTTAAGACTCTTGTGATCTGATCTCACCAAAAATATCACTCCTACCAAGTATTACTTGAACTTGGCCAATGCATGCATGATGGCCAACATCTCTTTGTCATAGATAGTGTAAAGAAGCTCAGGGCCCCTCAACTTTCGGCTCTCATAGACAAGTGGGTGCCTATTCTGCATAAGCACTGCCCCAATGCCCTCCTCGGAGGCATCACACTCCACTATAAAGGGTTGGCCGAAATCTTGTAAAGCTAAGACTGGGCACGTGCTCATTACCTTTTTCATTTTGTCAAATGTCAACTGTGCCTCTGAACTCCATTTGAAGGCCCCTTTCTTGGTCAAATCGGTTAAGGGTGCACAAAGTTGTGAGAAACCCTTGACGAATCTTCTGTAATAGCAACAAATGCCAAGAAACCCCTTCAATTCTGTGAGGGTCTTAGGTGTGGGCCAATCAAGTATAGCTTGGATCTTCTCTTGGTGTACCTGTACCCCCTTTACTCCAATGATGTGTCCCAAGTAGAAGACCTCTGTCATTCCAAATTCACATTTGGATTCCTTTGCATACAAGGATTGGTCCTCCATGATGGCTAGAATCTGTTCCACATGCTGGATATGTTCCTCCCAAGTCCTGTTATAGATCAATAAGTCATCAAAAAATACTAGGAGGTGCTTCCTCAACTGCTTGTTAAAGACGTGATTCATGCAAGATTGAAATGTGGCTGGCGCATTAGTCAATCCAAATGGCATCACTAGGAATTCATAGTGGCCGTAGTGACATCTGAAGGCCGTCTTGGGGATGCCCTTCTCTCTCATTTTGATCCGATGATAGCCAGAGTGCAAGTCAATCTTGGTGAAGTAAACAACCCCATGAAGCTCATCCAATAGCTCATCAATCCTCAGAATGGGATACTTGTTCTTAATTGTCTTCTTGTTCAATGCCCTGTAATCAATGCACATGCACATGGTTCCATCCTTCTTCTTTACTAGTACCATTAAAGATGCAAAAGGACTAGAACTCGGTCTAATGTGACCCATGTCTAACAGTTCTTTGATAGCCTTCTCTATCTCATCTTTGTACTTCTTTGGGTGTCTATAGGGAGTGGTGATGATAGGTTTCGCTCCCTCTTCCAGTTCTATGATATGCTCAAACCCCCTATCTGGTGGTGCTCCTGGTGGAATGGGCCCAAACAACTTGCTATGTTTGTCAACGATTCTCTGAATCTCTGGTGAGTAGTGAACTTCTCCCTTCTTGTCCACACGTACTGAAATCCTACACTCAACAGCATATACAATGTCCTCTCTTTTGAAAATGGCCTCCATGCACTTTGCTATAACCACCATAGCTGTGCTTCCTGACATGCCCCTAAGAACTACCCTTTTCCCACTTTCCTCTGTGAAAGACATCTCCATGGTCTTGTAGTTGGTGGTGGTTGGTCCCAACGTACTAAGCCACTGAACCCCAAGGATGATATTTGTGTCTGGAAGGTCCATCACATAGAAGTCTTGTGCTAAATCATGGCTGCCCAATGTAAGCTTCATTCCTGGAATATACCTGTTACAAGGCATGGTGCTTCCTCCTGCTACCTCTACCTTGAATCCTTCAAATTCCACCGTGGGTATGTGCCTCCTCTGTAGTAGGGCTGAATCAATAAAGTTGTGAGAAGCACCCCCATCAATGAGAACCGAAACTTTTTGTCCCTGCAATACCCCTCTCATCCTGAAGGTGTTATATTTGGGTACCCCACTGATGGATGTCAATGTAGCCTTCTCATCTATTGCTATGTCGTGACCTGTACCTCCTTCTGCAGTTTCGATGGTGTTTGCTTGTATATTTTGTAGGTGGCCGAAATCTTCATCCTCCTCATTATTAGAAATTACCTCAATGTATTGAGCCTTGCCTCTGCCCATACACTTGTGGGATGGATCCCAAGGCTCTTTCCATGTATAGCATAGTTGCTTTCTCCTCAGTTCCCTTTAGTGTTCTCATCCATCCTACCTCTTCCTCTGTCAAACCCCCTTGGGTCTCTTCCTCCTTGATTCATGGGAGGTCTTTGGTCTCTACCTTCGGTATTCAGAGGTGGTCTAGGAATAAACTTAGATTTCGTTGCTGGGCCTAGATCTCTAGTCTTCCATATAACATCCTGCAAGTTGGTAGGCTTGAAAGCCTTAACCCAACCCTTTAAGGGTTCCATCAAACCCTCTGTGAAAAGCATCATGAGTCTTGACTGACACACGTCCTGCACCATGACTGCTATCCTCTGAAACTCCTCAATATACACCTCTGGTGATCTTGTCTGCCTGAGTTGGGTGAGTTCCCTGAAATGTACTTCTGGATCCTCCGGGTCAAACCTGCCAATAAGCTTCTGTGTAAACTCTGTGTAAGCTACTATCTGATTGTGGCCAAGTGTAGTTAATCCATGGTATCACCAGTGATGATCTTTGCCCTCGAAGTACATGGTGGAAAACTTGATGGCATCCATCTCTCTCATGGGGTTAAGATGGAAGTAAGTATCAAGTTTTTGCACCCAAGCCTGTGCAGTCATCTTGGAAGATCCATCAAAATAGGGGATTTCCATTTTTCCATCCCTGGGCTCTAACTCATAGTTGTTCCTGTGGTACAACCTGGTTTTGCCTCTGAGTTTAAATTCACAATACTGATCCAATATGATTTGTTTTTGGACTGTTATGCTTAGTGAGTTATATTCTCTGACATACTGATCAAAACTGTCCTCAATTTCATCTTGGTAGTTTGGTTGTGTTTGTTCATCCCAAAACGAAGGTAGATAGGGCCTATGAGTGGTCCTGCTGTGTGTGTGTCCCTGTGGTGCACCTCCTCCATGGCTCTGCCCCTCAGTATGATAATAGGGAATATGCTCTTGCTGATGTCTATTCCCTCCATGAGATCCACTAGCCTCCCTGTTGGCATAAGTTTCTGGACCCTTTCCCCCATGAGTCATCTGCATCAGAAGCTGTGATATCATCTCTTGGCTTTCGCTTACCTTTTTCAAGGTCTCTGCCATCTCTGTCTGTCCCCTACGTACTATCTCCTGGTTTTCCTGCAGGTGATGAACAAGGTCACTCTGTGACACCTCTATGGAATGTTGCAAGTCCCTAGCGATTCCTGCTAGAATTTGTGGCTCACTGTCCTGACCTGATCCTTCCATTTCAGACTCTGCCTCACCTGTGTGTTTCCTTCTTCTACCCATATAAATGCCATTGAACTTCTGCATGCGCTAATCCCCATTGGCTGGGAGGATCAACGCTCTGATACCACTGTAATATTCCCAAGCCAATTTTTTCTCTTGGAACACTAACTACTCACTGTCAATGGTTGTGTGTATGTTTATTTGCAGGTTTGCTCTTGGAGTTACGTTTAGGGTTTATAGATTCAGTTATCACACATGTGGATATAGATCTGAAGATGCAACATATGAAAGTACAAGAGATAACAAGAAACTTCAGACATGGAACCACAACAACATAGATCTGACCTTTATTGATATAATATGAAAGAAACTAATACAATAAGGAAGTAGATCTGGAATGACATCAGATAGGTCCAATAGCTGAGATATGAGTTGCTACAAAATGCTCAGAATAAGAAGATATAAGCTTCCAAAGGATGAATACAACTGAAGTCCAATACAAGAAGAACTAGGGTCAAGTCCAACACCCCCTGGCTGAAGGTACACCCTCCTGAATAGCTGTGAAGATCCAATATTTTGGCCTAGCTGCTGGGAGCCTCCAAATGGCACCAAACTCTGCAGAATGATAGATCATGGCAAGTAGAACCCCTTCCTGAAGCCTCAAGCCAAAGTGTCAAAGTCTGCTCCTCTAAATGCTGAATCCTCAAGTAAAATTGCGCCCTCCTGAATACTGTCAAGCCCAATATTTCGGCCATGTTGAAGGAGACATCCAATCACTGTGAAACTCTCCAGAATGATAGATCAAGCCAAGGGAAACCTCCTGGTGAAGTCTCAAGGTGAGATCCGTAGTTTTACTCCTCCAAACTGAATAGATCTGAATCTCAGTAGCGCCCTCCTCCTTCCCAAAACGTGCCAATGCTCTAGGAAATCATCTGGCAAGAATAACTCTCTCAAAATGCACTAAAGATGATGATCAAGGCCTTGCAAGGAAAACCCAAGTGCTAGAATGTCCAAAAGCCTTATTAATTCCTTGGATCGAACTTCCTTCAAACAATGATGCACCCCCTTGCTAAAAACCCTCAAGGGTACGGCCTGTTACTGTCCCGGATGAGTGATGGTACCTGTAGCTGCTATAGAATGGTGTTGGAGTATTGCATCCCCGAGACCAAGCTTGGAACAATATAGGTGGAATCTTTCACTACCGAGTTGTCCTCTAGGGTTTGTATTCTCAAAACCCTCAAAACTATGTGCTCAAGAGCCCAAAAGAAAATTGCAAAAATAATCCAAGATGAGTGAGAGGTGCGCCCTTGCCTTTCTTTATACCTCCAATCTGTTTCCTTGTTGAGTTAGTTAACCCCTAGGGTTAACTCCTAACTCAACCTCATGTGTTCTATTTCTTCATTGAGTTACTTTTCCCTTTTCAAGTCAACTTAATATTATAACGTTGAGTTTAGCTGACGTTTCCCCATGCTGCATGAGACTATAGTCTAGTGGGGATGACTAGACTACTAAGTTTCTCCAACCCTCTTAATCAAGAGGTGGGGGACATTACACGCACCCTTCACAATGGTCAATTACAAATATTAATAATTACATATATTAATAACTTAGTTATACTAGAGAATTCAAGAGATAGGCCTTACTTTAGTCAAACAAGAGTCAAAAACATCGTTAAATCCTGCAATCATCCTCCAAAATGTGTGCCTAAGGTGAGTGCTCCACAAAGGATCATAGCGTGTGCCTAATAAAGTGTAATGTGTTTCAAAACTCCCTAAGTAAGCTAGGGCGCTCAAATAAGGAAACTCCAACCACATCAATACCATATCATTTAGACCAATAACTCACATTGGAACAATGTAAAAAGGAGGTCTATGTGGTAGTCACTCTCCAAGTAAGTGTGCAATCCTCGTGTAGAATGGACCTCCAAAGTGCTAAGGATAATCACAACATATAAACGATGTCCAACTGCCATGATGAAGCAGCATGCTCCATAACCATCAAAAGTATACCAAGAGGGTGATCCATCAATCAAAGGCATGCGAATATGAGAGAAGCCACAAACTCATAAGCCAACTAGCATGATGATCTAACAAGTAGAAGTGAATCTCCTCCAACCCAAAACACCAACTCAACCGAGAAAAGCATCATCCCCAAGCAAATAAGGAATGTATGTACCCCCAATCCATCAAAAACTCCGTGGGTACTATGCTGCAAATCATATCTTGTGATGAAAATCGCTAGAGTTACCCTCATGCAATATGAGGGGTAACACATCCCATTTCATATGCTACAACAACTGTAAATTTTGTTAAGGCTTACTCTTCCTATATCACCTAGGGTCCCCACTCCATAGTCTTAGCAATCTTATTTTGGGATACCCCCCTTGATTTACAGAAGAGCCAACCAAAGAGAGAGGAAGAGCTATTGAGGTGATAGTTGGTAGCCTTCCTGAGTTGCACAAGATTAGCTCCTTGATGCTTGGGACTTTACATCATAGGGAGTGCTGGATTTTGTTGTAACAAGCCCAAGAGTTATTTTGAACAATAATAACTGTTTTCATATTTTTGTATATATACGCTTTCACTTCCACCTTGGAGAGGGCAAGGAATCAATTTTGTTTTCAACTTAAATATATTTTCTCGTTGTGGATGGTTTGTCTTGGCATATTCAGTACATTGGATTGATTGTCATTTGGAGAGGCTGACATATTGACCTGGTACGGGTCATCCCATCCCTCTCACATGGTGCTCTTTTGGGTTTGTTACTTATATTTCAGTATTTATTTCAAGTAGTTGCAGCAGTATTCAGTGCTGATTTTCAATAAGTACATGACATATGTAAAGTGTGAAAGTTTAGGATGCAGTAGTAGCAGTTTCCTTTTGAAGTAGACAGAATATATTTCCTTTGCAGCAATGTGTATACATAAAGTACCAAAAGCATAAGCATTAACGTTTTTTCTGGAGAACTGTGAGTTGAAAGCCATGTTAGATGTTTACGTCGTTGGTTGGACAGGTTGGTAGGGTTCTTAGTGGTGGATTAAGTGTAGAAAGTTGAACCCCAGGAACTTACCCAACATATTATGTCAAAAATCATCAGCTTTGCATTAAGTATTATTTATGAGCAAAGTGTTGACTATTGTGCCCTTGCCCAACATAAACAAGGAGAGCCAACATATCAGCTTTAGCTCCAACTTCCAAATAAACTACAACTTTCCTGAAAAAAGCAACCCTAGCCGTGACCTACACTGCTAGATCAGCCCTAAAGAGTGGAAGTTCCCTCAAATGAAATCTGTTAGACAAAGTTGCCCTGCATCTTCCACTCTGTGAAAAGGAAAGGCCCATGGGATGGATGGTATCCCAAAGTCCTCTTCCATGAAGTTCGATCATTCATTTGTCACCTAGGATTGTTCATTTCCAAAATTTCATCACTGGGCCTTCAGAAGGCACTAAGTACTCCGTGGCAATCCAATCCCAAAAAACCTTAGCTACGATGCAACTTCAGCAGACATTTTCATCACTTCCTCTCTCTAGCAGAGAATACATAGACTATCTGTCCATGTTGTTGAGTAAAGCCTAGCTTTAGCTGACAAGCTTTGGTGGATTGTCAACCATCCAAATACTCAGGATTAAGAAGCTACTTTGGTTTACCAGATTGATTTCATCTTTCGACTCTACTTGTGGCCAGCAACTCCCATCTTCTATTCTAGCTATCTGCAATTTGGAGGTTTGGTTTATATACTCACATAGCTTTTTTTGTGTCATAACAACTGAAAGATTTATAATTTTTCCCGTGCCAGTTCATCTATATAGGAAATCATTGTTCAGCTGCATCGTAAACAAGCTGTGTTTCGGGATAGACCTGCACAGTATGGGATATTTTCTCTATTGATACCATGTTTTCTGTCATTGGATCCATGAATTAGTGGAACCTTATGTTTATATCACATAGATTGATAGAATGATATGATGAAGTTCATGAATTACTCAAAATTATATTGTGTTGTTGTTCCATCATTGAATAGTTAAATTGTTGCAGCCTTGCGTTGGTATTTATCCAATGGCAGAGAGGTTACTTATATATTCTTCTTAATGAAAACAGGAAAGCCAAACTTCTAGTGGAAAGACGTTAGATTCAGTTACTTTGGAAGAATTAGTATTATCTGCAAAAGATATGTGCCAAACCACTTCCAAAAGTGGCATGGAGGATTGTGCAGCTAGACCTTTTCCAAGAAAGCCTTGGGGGCATAATAAGCAATATCATTGCTCGGTAATCTATTAGCATCTTTTGCATGTTTTATTTGAAATATGTATATTTTTTAATATAGTTGAACAGATTGCACTCAGCTTGACATTAAAGTCACACGAGATTGTTTGAATCTTACCATCCATGTTAAAATTATGCAGTGTAGAAGGTCCTTATGTTTACAGTGTTCCTTGCAGTTTTGTTGTTTCTATTTATAACAAATTTGCAGTCTGGAAGGTGTTCATAATCTCAGATTCAAAATTTCTTTTTAGCTTACTTAACTATGCTTTACTGTTTTATAGAATTTTGGTTTTCAATTTCGTTTGCCGATGGCATGATATTGATTTTCCCAACTAGCCTTTTTAATGAGTGACATG
Organism: Picea engelmannii; assembly: GCA_009831015.1. Lineage (NCBI taxonomy): Eukaryota > Viridiplantae > Streptophyta > Pinopsida > Pinales > Pinaceae > Picea > Picea engelmannii. The sequence continues at coordinate 1,167,165 of ML779908.1, read as the reverse complement.
GCATTTCTTGTAAATAGATGATATTAACCGGCAATTCAAAACCTATTCATTTTATAGAAATATTAAAACCCAGAGGAGATTATGGTATGACATATTGCTAATAATCATAAATACCAACTTTCTTCAGGGGACAAATGAGCTCACTCCATTTGATATGGTTGAACATCTCAGGAAAGGATTGGGATCTAGTGGACAGGTGGTTGCTTCTCATGTATTGTCATTCAGTTATCGATGCTATATTTTTTAACACAAGTCAGTTCTAACTTCACTTTGAAATGTTTCCCATAATGTGATGAATTTTTGGGAAAACTTGTATAACTTTACTAGTTTGTATATAGTTGCAGTGAAGGTCTGATTAGATGACTGCCACGTGTTCATCATTTCATTCTTTGTTCTTGGTTTGGATAGCTAGTACATGTGGAAACTATCAATCCTAGGAAGGCAAAGTACGGTGATCATCTAATAACGTTTTCAGAATCGACAAAGGCTGCACTTAGAAGAATGGGCATATCTATGCTGTACAGTCATCAGGTTTGGTTTTGTACTGTTGACAATACTCTTTCTTTTCTTAATAACTAAATCTTGCTTGAAAACAGTTATGTTTCCTATGCAGGTAGAAGCGATACGAGCTTCACTCTCATGTAAAGATGTTGTTGTGGCAACTTCCACTGCTAGTGGCAAGTCACTTTGCTACAATATCCCAGTTCTGGAAGAGCTATCTACAAACCGACTGTCTTGTGCTCTGTATTTGTTTCCAACAAAGGTTATTTTTCTTCAAACATTTGTTTAGACTCAAGATATTTCATACACCTAATATTAAAGTTTAAACACCATGAAAGTGTTTCGTGTTCTGTTGATTGCTGTACTTATTTTCATTTCATTACTCATTTTACGTTGCCTGTTGTACCCGTCCTGTTTTTGCATGTGCTTCTCATGATAGATTTAATTTCTGGTTCTTTCAAACAAGTTTGGTCTCTAGTGGACATAAATATAAATTTCATTTTTTTTAGGGAGCTTCAGGAGATGCTAGACAAATGTCTTGGTTAACATTTTAGCATTTACCGTAGAGTAAGAGGTAGCCATGAGGCTGTTGTCTTGCATTCTCTATCTATATTTAGGAATCCATTTTCATAATTTTAATGCTCTTTCATGGGGTTGCTAGTTTTTGCTGAGTGCCCATAAGATTGAAAGAAATTTCTGTTTAGGATAAGCACTTATTCTTTGTAAGAGAAACTTTGTTGTTCATGTAAATTCGAAAGGGTGCTTGTATTATGGTTGAAGCTTACATACGAAAGTTGAAACATATGGGTCAAATTTGTTTTTGTGAAGGATAATGAGATAAGGTAATAGAAAACAAGCACGATGAGATATGGTTAGGTATTATACATATAGGATATACTCCATCAACAATCAAGTTCCAACAACAGGATTTCCAAATATTAATAATTATGTTTCTGTGTTTTGTTGAAAATGGTGGTATCATCATCATTGGGAAACCTATGAGAAGAGTTGACAGAACTTTATTTTGCTTGAATTGCATTGGTATCTTATGTAAGTATAATTTCCATTATGGCCATGCTATTTAGGAGCTACCAAAATTTCTTCTTTCATTTAATGAAGCAAATTGAAGCAAAGACCAAGTATATGCATAACATTATACATGGCTGCATGAAACTGTTATAGGCTGTCATTTAAGAATGGGAGACAATAGCAGGAAAATCTGGAACTCAATGGTAATGGTGATTTTGATGAGAGGCTGACATAAGCAATTATTCAGATCCAGTGGAGATGGATTATAGGTCGACTCTTACCTGGAAAATTGCAAAGTCTGCATCATCAAGTTTTGTAACTTTCATAGGGCTTATTTATAATTGACGGTTATAGAATTTGGCTCATAACGGGCATTCTTTAGCTTTGCTTGCAACCTTATCATTTTCAGGAATAAGAAAGGATAAGCAGAGGAGAGAAAATAAGTTATTTTAAATCATGTTGTCGTTTTACTTGATGGATATAACAATACAATCCTAAAGTATGCAGTTACCTTATTTAGACAGGTTGTTTTTATAATAAAGGTATTCTAGGTAATGTTCTCTTACCTTAGAGGGAGGATTATAAATATAGGGTGCATTCAAAAGGTCAAAGTATTCTCTCATTCTTGCTGGTTGAACTTTGAAGGAGAGATGTCTTGGAAGTCAAGTGTTTCAAGGAAATGTCATGTCGGTAGGAGCTATGTATTGTTGGAATGACTTGACAGAATACTGAAAGGAGAACCTGTGCCAAATGGTGACTTGGTGCAACTGCTGATGTTCGGCAAGGAGAAGATATGCCGTACCTGCTGAAGAGTCATGTTTACCATGGGTTGTTGAATGCTAGATGCAGAAGTTATAACCTGTAGATCTGTGTGGGCAGGGGAACCATAAACATAGAGTCCCTGAGAAAGATGCAATTGAATCTGCTTCAGAGTTGAATTGTTTGTAGTAGTGGCTGGAACAGGATAAGGAGTGGGATGTGGATTTATTACTTGGAGTGGCACCTCCCTACTGAAGTTTGAATCCTATGGGGAAGGCTGTTGCTGAGTGGGAGGGATGAGTACTAAAGCAGAACATAGATTTCGGAATTTGTGGAGATTGACTTGTTCAATAGGTTGTCACCATCATTGAGGGGGAGAGATATGATTTGTAGCTTTTACCATCCTTTTGAAGTCTACATGTGTTGAAACACCCATCATATTGTGCCCTTCTATCAAACTGGTAGGGCTTGTGAAAAACCATGTCACAACAATTTAGCGGTGTAATGTCACAATCAACCTAAGTCACATGACATTGGGACACGTAAACACGGGTGTCCAACATGGGACATGTATACACCCAAAACGTGAAATAGAACTACACATGTAGGGACACATTTATTGATTCATCAAGACACAATTTGCACACAATTTTTGAATTGTTTTTAACATTTTTTGGTGTCTCAAGTGTATGTCAGTTTATGTAACATTTGAGTATAGTCTAGGCATGGGACATGTGTCTTGCATAGGTTAAGTATACCATGAGTGTCTAACACTCGAACAACAAGTGTTCCAATGTCTGACACATTAGACATGTAGAGCTTGGAGGGCATGTCTTGTTTTATAACCAGTGTTGCAGGAAGCTTCCCCCCCCACACTTCAAAGCCCCGAAGCTCGCTTTGAGCGGGTGCGTCCATGAAGCCCCATTGAAAAGGCGCTTCAAAAATTCGGAAGCGCGCTTCAAAGCATTTTAAGGCGCTCCCTGGTGTTTTGGAAGCGTACTGCTCCGAAGCGCACTTCAGAAAGTTTAAAGTGTGCTTCCTACTTTCTGAAGCGCGATTCTTGGGACACTTCACGCGTGCTTCGGGGAAGGCCCATGCACTTCTTAAGGGACCCGCAGACTTAACAAAAAAATACATTTTTTTTAATCTTTTTTGAGGGAGGGTGGGGCCTAGCTTAGGCTTAGGGTTGAGGGGAAAGAAAGGAGGAGAATAAAGGAGCTCTTTCCCCTCCATTCTCCTCATTCTTTCATCTTGAGCTTGGAGGAGAGAGCAAAGGAGAGCTTGAGAATGCAGATTTGTGAGAGCTTGGAGGAGAAAGCAAAGGAGAGCTTGGAAGAGTGAGCAAAGAGGAGTTTGGAGGAGAGAACAAAGGCAACCATCTTCCAAGGGTTTCAACTTTCAAGTTTCAAGAGCTAAAGAGGTAAGCCCAAACCCCAACTCCCTCATTTGCTTGGGTTAACTTTGTTTATGTTTTTTTCCTCCTCTCCTACTCTTTCCCATTCCTTCTTCTCCCTCATTTTATTGCAGGTTGTTCATCTGAAACTTGAAGAAAATGGTTTTCTTTTGGTTTATCATTCCTTTTTTGATTCTCATGGTGATGGTGGGGAGAAGGCATTGAAGGGAAGAAGATGATAGTGGTGATTCTCATGATGACCCACAATATGAAGTTGGTGAAGGGTTTGAAGAGGAGGAAGAGGGAAATGAAGAGGGCAATGCAAGACGCAAAGATTTATTGAGACTCTTGTGGCTATTTGTAACAAAATTTGAGGAGGGGAGAGGTGGTGGAAGCATTAAAGTTTTATGTCCTCATGATTGTCATGATGGAAAACCTTATACTGGTTCATATACTCGTCTGAGGAGGCATCTTTGTGGTGTAACGAAGAGTGATGACAAGAAAGGGTCCACTGGGATCACAGTTTGCCTAAGATATCTAAGGAGCAGAGAGAAAAATATATAAAGATAGAGAAAGCTGCACAAAAAAAGTATGGTAAAAAACTAAAGCTTCAATTCGATGCTTCATCTAGATTTCCTGGCAACACATCTCCATCTCTCGTGGTTCTTGAACCTTTGGATCTAGAAGACCAATAGCAGATTTCCTTGATATTGGAGGTAGGGATGAGGTGGATGAAAAAGTGGTCCGGTTTCTATATGCTTGTGGTATCCCATTTAATGTGCTTCGCTCCCCTTATTGGCATGATCTTGTCAAGGCAATCAACGAAGCCCCCAAAGGATACAAGAGCCCCAACTATGAGAAAGCTAGAACTGTGTTACTTGACATGGAAAAAACAAAAATTCAAAGAACTGTAACACGGTTTACAAATGAGTGGGAAGACATTGGGGTATCCATTGTATCAGATGGTTGGACAAATGTTAGAAACCAACATTTGATCAATGTTCATGGTGTTTCTTCTACCGGTGCAGTGTTTCTTGTAGCACATGACTCCTCTTCAATTATTGCATCTTCCCAAAACATTTTAGATCTCCTCTTGAAAACAATTAATGATGTTGGTACTTCTAATGTGATTGAAGTAATCATTGATAATGCAACAAATTGTAAGGGAGCTGGTAAAATCATTGAGCGAGTTCATCCACACATCTTTTGGTCTGGGTGTTTGGTGCACACCTTGAACCTTTTGATGCATGATATTGTCAAGCATAGAGAGTGTGGATGGATTAATCATTGGTGCAAGAGAGGGAAGCAACTCATCAAATTGATCTTTGGGCATACAAGGGTCAATTACTTATACAACACTCACTCTAGGTTGCAGCTACTTAAGATTGCAAACACTAGATTTTCTAGCTATTACCTCACCTTTAGGTGCCTGTTGAAGGTGAGACAAGCTTTGGGTGCTATGGTGATAAGTGATGCATGGGATGAATTGAGCAATGATAGAGAAGGTGCAACAACAATGAAGGAGACAGTCCTTGACAGTTAGTTTTGGTCACAGGTTCGATTTGTTTTGCAATTCACCAAGCCAATTTATCACATGATCAAGTTTGCAGATTTAGATCGGCCAATCATTGGGGAGGTGTCTGAGCAAATGGATAGCATGCTAGGGAAGATTAAAGACATTGTTGAGCCTAGAGATGTCAACCTCTATAACCATATTCACGTAGAGGTGGAAAAATGGTGCGAAATTCTAAATATTCCACCACATGCCTTAGCATATGTGTTAACACCTAAATACTATCATGTATCATGGCTTTCATCACCAACACCGAGAGGTGGGACCAAGAAAAGACCACACCAAGATCTAGAGGTTCAAGCAGGTTGTATGAAAGCATCAGATAAATCGATCCTCGATGAGGAGGAGTGTGACAACATAAGGAGACAATTGAGCCATTACATCCTTAGCAATGGTGCCTTTGGGACCAACCATGCAATTAAAGATTGAGGGAATCTGAGTTCTCTCGAGGGGTGGAACATGCATGGCATGTCAATTATGCAATAAGAAGGTCAATCTGAGCCCCTGTTGTATTTTCAACCCTGGGACCATGTGCATCGGGATTCGTGCACTACCTCGAAAAATGTGAAAGTTGTGAATTGTGAGATTGGCATGCTGAGAACTATAAAATGATAAATGCACCAAGGCCAAGAGATGCATACAGACTCTAGACACATGGCCATGTGGGAAATGACATAGGTGCGCAAGACCATGGGCGTGCTAGCCCTACAAAGTGCGATCACCCCTACAAAGAACCTGGCTCCCGTAAATCATGTGTCCCATTAGATCCATCCCAATGCCTCCAATACTATCCAGGATGAAATACGATGAGTATGGGGACTAGAAGGACTGGGCATGGTCGACCACAAAGGCCTAAGACACCACATACAAAGGCATCCACATGGCCTACAAGGCTTTAAGTTGCATCTTCCTGGGCTTACAATGGTGTAGCCAATGAAAAACATAGAGGGTACCTCCGAGGAGGTAATAGTACGTATAGTATATATTCTAACATAAGCCATGTGGACATGCCTACACTTGGCTAACATATTGAGTACACTTATCTCTGATTTTTATAGTAATAGTGACCATCAGATATTTTATAAGTAAGATGCATTGCCTTTTTCTCTATTACTGTGGTGCAGAAGTTTCCTTATTTACTGCATAGAAATCATCTCTAGATGTATTTTCAATTTGATTCCAATACATAAATTGAAGCTAGAATCAGAACATTGTCTGCGAAAAGTTTAAAAGAATAGTTTTGTTGGCAAATTTTGTACAGGCTTTGGCTCAAGATCAGCTGCGGGCTTTATTGGAAATGACCGGAGGGTTGGAATTTACCTTAAATATGGGTGTTTATGATGGCGATACTTCTCAAAGTCATCGAATTTGGCTCCGTGAAAATGCTAGATTGGTATGAATGTCTTTGTAGGTCTTTTTGGTGTTTATTATGTGCTTGTTGACTCTTGTGTTATTATTTTCTTTACTCATTTGCCTTGAACTTTTGCATTGCATTTTTTGCCACCAAGCGAAAGTTTCTTATGCATGTTACAAGTTAATGAGAAGGTCAAGCTATTTTGCAGCTAATTACAAATCCAGATATGTTGCATATGTCAATATTGCCATCTCACAAGCAGTTTGAGCGTATTTTTTCCAATCTCAGGTATGGGAGTACCTACGAGCTCATAACTTACTGTTTTTAGTTTTCTTTTTCTTGTTTCCCTACAAGAGAATTTGTGGCAATCAGTAAAAATACCTTTTCTAATCTGTACAGTTGTTTATAGAGTCCTCTGCCTTGGCAGATAAAACATCCTATTATTGATCCACAAAGAAAAACTAACATTTTGTTTGTTAATGCTAACTTCTTTAAGCTAGCAATGCTACGTTACATTATTTCAATTGTTGATGGTCTTGTTTATTCTGTTTCTCCTCGACATCCAATACTATATCTTCTTTTCTCATTTGGTTTGATAGGGGGAAATTCTCTTCTTCATTTTGTTCTTGTGATATTTCTATGCCATTCTTCTGTAGCCAATACCATCAAATTTATTATCTTCTCGAATGTTTCATAAACCAGGTTTGTAATCATTGATGAAGCCCATGCATATAAAGGAGCATTTGGATGTCACACTGCACTCATTTTGCGAAGAATGCGCCGGATATGTCATCATTGTATGCTCTTAGCTTGGATTGTAGATAAAATTATGATTTTACAGAGTTTGTGAATTATTCGGTAAAGTTTGTTTGAAATTTTTCTCTAAAGTCATTTCAATCTTTTGATGCCATGAGAATTGTGCAGTGTATGGAACTAATCCAACTTTCATCATAAGTAGTGCAACTTTTGCAAATCCTCGTGAACACGCCATGGTATGTATGGAAACTAGTTTTTAACTTTGTAAGCTGTAACACATAGTGATTTCCAAGGAGTAAAGGATCATGAATTACTTAGTTTAGCACTAAAAAATGTTCACTCATCTTGTAATTTTTATAGTCTAATTGGTGATTTGTAGCAACCAGTGGACGTTAGTAATATAATTAAAAATAAATTAAATTAAAATTTGAGGGGTCCTCTATGGTTTCCTTTGAACTTTTAAGATGTAGAGAGAAATAATGTTGGGGTCCCTGGCTTGTACATGTAAAATGCATTAATAAGAATGACTTATTTTTTCATAAGGAAACAGAATTGGTGACATCAAACATTTTATCCTTTTGTGGTTTTTAAATGGTATTTTATTTTTCTCAGTACACTAACTTCTGTTTGTAATCTGTTGTCTTAGGAACTTGCTAATCTGCGAGAAGTAGAAGTGGTGCTAGAGGATGGAAGTCCTTGTGGGTCAAAGCTTTTCCTCCTCTGGAATCCTTCAGTCTGTTTGGACCATGTTTGTGTCACTTTGCTCATGCTCTATTTCTAAGTCTAGGTGGTGTGTTGCATGAAACAGAAATGATTGAGTTTTTTTTCACCTTTAGTGTTTGCTTGGCTGTTCCTGTGTTTGCAGCTCTCCAAAAGAAATAGATACAAAAGAAATCCATTTGTTGAGTGCTTTGTTGTTTAAAATGAAAGGATTCGTTGGATTACATATATTTATTTCTTTACCTTGCAGCAACAATCAGCAATGCAGAAGCCAAAGACACGAAAATATGTCAAAATGCAGGATCCAGTTACTACAGACACAAATTTGAAACGTTCCAGGTCTTTTTTTGTCCCTAGCTTTTTCTTAGTGAGAGGCAGTCAGAGAATATGAATGCAATGCATTTACCATGCACAATTTGCTAGGATACAAATTGTATGCTGCCCCTGTATTAAGCAAGGAATTCCTTAATTATGCTGTTTGGACAAGTAAATTGAAAGGTCTTAATGGCATGCCAGCGATGCTAGCACTCATTAAAAATGAGATTAATTGGATTTAGAGTTCCTTCACCTTTAACTATTACCTTTTCCAAAAATAAAACAGAACTTGAATAGAGGAAGAGGGCATCTGCAGATCAGAATTACCAAATTAAAAGAATGCTACTTTGTAGGATTAAGGTTTTGAACATAATTTCTCCACCCAGATTGCATGGTTTCGAAAGAGAAGAACATAGTTAGAATGTGTGCATGTGACATTCATAACTCACACATACACATGAATAGAAAGAAATGCTAGGGATTGTACTCAACACAATGGTCATGTTACCACCTGAATATGGAAGAAGCTTAGGAATTGGAGCTAAAATGGACATTTCCACATATTTTGATGCATAATCTTTCATTGAGGATCCTTGTGAGGCACTTTCACTTTTCTTAGGAAAATTTACATATTTGGAGGTGTTATCTCCCAAATTGTAGTTGGTGATAAAATCCCTAATCGAAAAGGCACAACCCAAGAGGGAACTACTAGGATGGTCACCATTGTCACCTGAGCAACCTATCCTCTTCACTTTAGGCCGACTCTCCTTCGGCTCAAGGGGGTTATCCCTAGTAGTTTTATTAAAGCTAAGCAACAAGGCACAAGGTGAAGTGAGAGTAGCTTTAGTAAAACAACTCCTGCCAGAACGCGCTGAGAAATCTACTGTCCCGATCACTGACTATGTATCTCGGAAAACCATGTAGTATGAACACCTCCCTGAAGAATATGTCTGCCACCTGAGATGCACTATACTCTGAAGGAATGGCAAAGAAGTGTGCAAACTTGGTCAATCTGTCCACCACCACATAGATACAGTGCCTGCCCTGTACCTTCGACAACCTTGTGATGAAGTCCAATGAGATGCTCTTCCACTTCTTCTCTGGAATAGGTAATGATTGAAGCAACCTTGCAGGATGTGTAGGCTCTGGTTTGTTTTGTTGACAAGTCATGCATTCCCTCACATACCGCAACACATCCTCCTTGAGACCCTTCCAAGAGAATCTCTCCCTCACCTACCTGTAAGTCTTCAGATATCCCGGGTGCCCTACCAATGGTGCGTCATGCACTACTCTCAGGATCTTATCCTTGAATGTGGACTTAGGGATAAGGTAGATCCTATCCTTGTAGTAGATGATGTCATACACTACTCTGTTCCTTTCATCTTGAATGATGCCCTCCATAAGCTCACAAGCGAATGTATTCTTGAAGTACTCCACAAGGAGAATGGACTTCCAGTCTGCTGAGATCTTTGTCATGGAAAAGGTTGTAGGTATCCTAGAAAGGGTGTCAACAACTACATTCTTTTTGCCCTTTAGATACTCAATGTCAAAGTCATATGCCTGCAACTTGCTCACCCATTTCCAGTGCCTCTCGCTCAAGTCTTTCTGCTCCAAGACATACCTGTAAAGTTCCCAAGCCAATTTTTTGCTTGGAAACACTGATTGTCTAACTGTTGTTTGTTGTCTTGTGTATTTGCAGGTTTACTTAGTGAAGTTGCGCATTAGGTTTGGAGCATGAAGATTATATTGCAAGAACATATAGATCTGAACATATAGCAATAAGGAAATGACAAAATAGAACAAGAACTCCAATATAGAACCAATAATGTCAGATCTGACCTTTATTTAGATAATAGACAGATCCTGCTACAATAGATCTACAGATCTGGAAGAATACCAAAACAATGTCCAGGCTGGAATAATAACTGCTTCAAAATACTCAAGACTGAAGATAATAGCCTCCAAAGGCAATACAATGAGCTGATGAAAAGCACAAGATCGATTTCTTTCTTTCCAAGAGTCAGATCCAAACCCCCCTAGTTGAGTTGCGCCCTTCTGGATTGCTGAATACACTCAATATTTCGGCCCTACTGCTAGAGACCTCCAAATGCTATGAAACTGGCTGGAATAGTAGATTAGGGAAATATAAACCCCCTGGTGAAGTCTCAGGCTGAATGGTGAAGATCTGGTCCTCCAATAGACGAAACCTCACACTGAGTTGCGCCCTCTTGGAGGCTGGATGGCTGAAGATACCCAATATTTCAGCCGCACTGCTAGAGACATCCAAATGCTATGGAAATGGCTGGAGTGGTAGATCGGGGCTGTTATCGCACAGTTTGTAGCTAGGTCAAAAGGATAAAGGATAGAGATCAAATTGGCGTAACAGGAACCTTCCCCACCCAATATCACCTCAATGGGGAGGTTCTTTCTATTTAGGGAGGTTAACCCAGGGGAGACGTCCCCGGTAACCTGGGGTTTTGAGGAGGCTGAAGTATAAAGGACAAGGCAAAAGTTCCTCCTCACAGATTACCACCAAGGTCAGAAAGTCGGCTAATCAGCCAATAAAGAAGTGTATGCCCAAATGAGAACACTTGCCCGGAACAAGACAATAGCAAATAATATCTGCAGGCTATAATTCAGTGGGTTAGTACTTCATGTGACTATCTGAAAATAATATATAAGCAATGAAACAACAGATATTAATGAGATCAACGTTTTATCAATATAGCAATGTAGAAGTATCAATTCACCAATAACTATTGAGATGATGTAATCAACAATGTATCTAATCAATCTTTTACTTAATAAATGCTTTCAATCATCATCTAATTGTTTATCATTCAAAGATGCTACGTCGAGATGGAATAACCAAGTGTGACGTCAGCCTAGTTAGGGTTTCAAAATTTAAAGTTATGAGAGTTGGTTTGAGCACTATCACTTCAACGTTGTGTGTCTAAGATCAGTGCCTGAGGGTAGATGGAGTCAATTAAGGAGAGGACGCAAAGTTGAAGGGATGAAGGCTAAGGACAAGAGGGAAGGGTTCTAGAGTGCTGCAATGGCAGGGCCCTAGAATCAAAACCCTAGGGGAAAGGGGAAAGACGCTCACTCCGGTGTTGCTTAAGCAAGGCCTCGTGCTCTTTCCTCCTTCTTTAGGTCAAACTTGGCAAAACGGCTAGCAATTGAGAAGAGCTAAAACAAGAGGATCAGATGAGGGAGAGTGTTGCAATGGCAAGGCTCTATCACTAAAACCCTAGAAGATGGATGGCCCTAGGTGTAGATAACCTAGGCCTAGGACGTCACCTCCTTAACCTTTAAAATCAAAGCTAGCTTAAGGGAAGAAGTTGGAAGAGTGTAGCAAAGGCTAGGCTCTTTCTTCCTTCTTCAATGGCTGAAAATTTCTCTCTAAGGGGACATGAAACAAGGACCTACTTGTGTGCTTGTCACCTAGGGTTTTAAAATCAACAAATTTATAAGTAAATGCAAGAATATAAAGCTACAACCATTCAATTAAGAAGTTTTGCAAGAAAAACACTTACATATCATGATGAAAAGCATATGCCAACCCTAGTTGTAAACCTTCCTTCAAGAGAAATGCCAAACATGCCAAGAAAATCCTTCCATCAACAAGTGTGCCTCACTTTAAAAGACCAAATACCCAAGTAGGGCGCAAAAATTAGACCTCACAAGAGAGTGAGTTGTGTGTTCTTTTCAAATGAGGGAAAAACATCCTCAATATATAGTGTATCATGACCTATAATTAAATTTAGGTCATTAAAAATAGCCGACAAGGATACAAACCAAAATCATACTGTTTTTACATTAAATGCTAAGTAAAAGACCTAAATGAGCAAAAAGTGAGACGTCAAGCCCCTTTGAGGGAGACGTTAGGCCCTTTTGGGGCTAGTCCAGCATCCAAAAGTTAGACGTTAGCCCT
>ML779908.1:1128124-1143889 GCA_009831015.1 Picea engelmannii | reverse complement strand
GTTATCCCTAAACTGGGGGATAACAGTGCCCATTTGCTACTACCACGTTGAACCCCTCAAAGTCCTCTGTGGCAATGTGTCTCCTATCGACAAGTGCTGCATCGATGAAGTTGTGGGTGGCCTCACCATCGATCAATGTTGTAACTCTTTGTCTCTGCAAAATGCCTTTGATCCTGAAGGTATTATACCTGGGAACTCCTGAAAGTGTGGCAATGGTCACTCTCTCGACACCCTCCTGCAGTCGATTTTCCTATGGAATCTCAAGATGTGTCGGTTTTACCTCACCACTGCTCTGTCCACTATCCCGTGCGTGATCTATCTCATCCTCACCATCATCCTCCTCATCAGAAAGCACCTCTATGTAATGTACTTTCACTTTTCCCATACATTGATGACCTAGCTCCCAAGGTTCTTTGCAGCTAAAGAAAATCTTCTTCCTCCTTAGCTCTCTCTGAGTCTCTTCATCTATCCTATCCTTCGCTGCCCATGGCTTGTGTATAGGCTTTGTCTCTTTACTCTTTTGTGGAATGAAGGGTTTCACTGGTGCCTACTTGGGGATTGTGTCTTCCATGTCTTGGTTCCTCATGATGGTGTCTTGTAGTGTGGATGGCCTAAAGGCCTTCACCCACCCTCTCAAGGGTTCAACTTAACCCTCGGTGAATAACATCACCAACCTTTGCTCCAAGATGTCTGTTAGCATGATCGCCATCCTCTGGAACTTTGTGATGTATGCCTCTAGTGTGCCTGTCTATCTCAACTACACCAACTCCTTGAAGTGGATCTCGAGATCCTTCTTGTCAAACTTGTCAATCAAGCTTTGGGTGAAGTCCACATATGTCGTGATGCTGACATGCCCTAAAGTCACTAGCATGTGGTATCACTCATGAGCCTCTCCATCCAAGTGTAGGGTGGAAAACTTAATTGCCTCTTCCTCTGTCATCAGGTTAAGTTGGAAATAAGTGTCCAACTTATGTACCCAAGCTCTGACTTTTCTCCTGACAGATCCATCAAAAGATGGGATAACAACTTCCCCACCTTGTGCAAAAGATCATAGTTCTGCTGGTTTTGTGTTGTCCTAGGCCTGTTCTTGTACTTGATGTTGCAGTAGACTTGGTAAGACATGGCTGCCTAGATTTGTTCCCCTAATGCCTAATACTCCTTGAAATAAATGGTAAAATCATCATCCTGACCCTGTTGCCCTTGTGCTCCTGTAGGATGCTCCTCATGGAATGGTAGCAGTAATGGCCTAGGCATCCTCCTGCTCCTTGTCTATGGAGCGTTCTGTGTTGGAATATGGGTATTGCTACCCTTTGCATGACTTCCATTGGGACCTCCCTAGTTTTGATTTGCTTGGTTGCTAATAATTAATTGTGTCAAGAGTTGTGCTAATTGTTGTTAACCATTGGATAAACCCTTTAAGATCTGTAAGGCCCTATCCTCATTATTGTCCCCCATGACTCCTTCTACTTCTTCCCCCTTTGATGACACTGATCCTGTGAAGAGTTGTCCTCCACGCCGTCTAGTTCTTTTGTAAGTGATAGGTTCTTTGCTTTTAGGCATCAATACCTCATGCAATTCACAGGATGGCAAGATCACCAACTCTGATACCACTGTAATATCCCCACTGCTTATTAGGCTAGGATATTATGTTTGTCGTCCAATTATGTTATATCTGGTTGTGTACTTCCATCAAATACTTTGCATTACAAATGTTTTATGCTGGTTGACAACTTTTTACAAACAATTTGCATGTATTCTAACAATAGACATTTCATCAAACATATTGCATGCATCCAGAGTACTCATGAAATAGAAGAGACAATACGAGTATTTTATTATGGATCAAAACCCCAACAACAATACAATCTCTAATGGCTTCTATGGTAGCTGCAATACATCAATAAAACACACAATAGGCAAACCAAAAACCTGGAATAGTGCCACTGTCTCAATAGTTGATGTCGAATTGCTCCAAGGGCTCCCCAAACCTCCTCCCGTCACTCCAAAGGCCAAGAATAGGGCTACGACCCTCCTCCCAACTCACATGACTCTGCAATAGCCCTACGACTCGCTTCCTAACCCTCGCGGCTTAGCCAGGGGGCTCATGGCCCTCCTCCAAATCTTGCGGCTCAGCAAATGGGGTTCACGACCCTCCTCTAGTGCCTCCTCTACACCCCAATCCTCACGGCTTTGCAATAGGAAGGGATCGACCCTCCTAGGAAACCCCCAACGAGCCTTCGAAGCACCACAAACCTCCACAAAGCTCTTACGGCCTCTCCAAATGCCCATGGTCCTATAGAGAAAATGAATTGACCCTCCAAGAAAGCCCCACAAACCTCCCTAAGCAAGTCGTTGCTCCTCTAGATGAAAGACAAACCACAAGATGAAGCTCCAATGGAAATCACAGATGGATTCCCCTCTTTGTCTAGCTAGGGTGGATATTGCAGCATCGAAACCAAACCACAATGGAAGGGTTATGCCAAAACCCCAACGAAAACCTTGGCTCACAAGAGCACTCCAAACAAGATATCAATCCAAAACATGATGAGAAAGTGAAGCGCTACCCCTCCTTTTATTCTTCTCCTATGCCCTTCTAGAACTTTCCCCTTTGACTTAATCCACATGACCCTCATTCCCCTTTTAATTTTCACTTAAAGATTAAAGTCACTTTTTACTAATGTTTAAGTGATCATTAATCTAAAAGTTACCTTATTAGTTTTTCACTTAAATGTCACTTCAAAAATATAACACCTCCTAGCTAAGTGACATTAATTAAACCCCCTAACTCTCTTTTCTTTACTGACTATAGCCTACGAGAGTCATATAGGCTACTAAGTCATCCTCCCATCCTGATCAAGTGGAAAGGGACATTACAATCCTCCCTTCTCGAGATTGCTTGTCCTCAAGCAACTCCAAACTAGGATGCTGTAAGATCTGCTCTCCCTCCCATGTGGCATCCTCTGCAGGAAAATCTCTCCAATTGACCAAGTACTACTGAATCACTCTGCTCCTCAGCTGTCTCTTTCTGACATCAATAATTTTCTTCGGAGTCAAAACCAAATGCCCTTCCTCGCCCAGTGGAGGAAGGTCTGCTGAAGTGGTGACCTGCTGTCCCAATGCCTTCTTGAGGCAAGATACATGGAAGACGTTATGGATCCTGCTACCCTCTGGCAACTCCAACTCATACGCCACCTCTCCAACTCTCCTGATCACCCTGTATGGTCCATAGAAGTGAGGCTTCAGTTTCTTTGCGTCACTCTTGTTCAGTGAGGAATGTCTGTATGGCTGCAACCTTAGAAAGACCAAATCCCCAGCCTCAAAGCTGCGCTCCACCCTATGTTTGTTTGCATACATCTTCTGCTGATTGTGTGCCTGTCTGCGTACATCTCTAGAGGCATGAACATACATGCTACTCTCCAACTTGATTAAGTGTTAAGGATTTATGTGTGCATCATGGCTATGGGCTTTTGAATCTCCTTTTCTTGGCTCATCTATGTTGTCTGTGGTAGGTCAAGAGGTATTTTTCATGATTTCTTTATTATTTATTGACAACTATATGTTGTTGGACTTTCCTTCAGTCTGACTTCATTTTTTTGTCTCTCTTTGGTAATCCAACAACCCACATCATCAGCTGGATTCTTTTCCAGGTTTTGATTCATCGACTTGGGGTTAGGGGCATTTGAAGCAAGATTAGTTGACGGGCTTTTATCCTGCACGTTGGTCACTAGCTGTAATGTGTTGTATACATGCCATCTTCTATATGTGACAGGTGATGAATGGAGGCACCATATATTGGCTAGCATGCCCACTGCAGTGACACTTATTCCTCGCACAGATTAAGAAAATATAAAAAGGGACTGGGCAATAGGGTTGCCACCTGTAGGTTCTAACTTGAGTTGTTCTTTGTTAATAATGTTTGTTTTTCTTTTGCTTAGTTTCAAAGTTTTTCTTGGTTCTTTTTGTTTCTGCTTCCCACGCTAAAAGACTGCTACCAGGAATGGGGCATGCTTTTTAGCTATGCCAATGCATATTATGTCTCCACCATACAGAGGAGCACTCACTGTAAGTTACAATGATTTAGATTAACATATACACTTAAAGGAGTGTGGCAAACAAACTTGTTTGACAACTATAAGAATATCCAATTTAAGTAGGATAGAATAAAGAAATCCACAACGATAAATAATATATTAAATAATGTATGAATATACGAATATATGAAATGTTTACAAATGAGAAATGATGACTGTATATATACCCACGCATGGGTGCCCTTTTATAAGAGACATGACCTTTCATATGAGGTCTCTTCATTAGTAATTAATTGTTAATTATTAGTTATTCGTTTATTATTTATATTTATATATTTTATATATATTTATGTTTGTTACAAGGAGAAGGCATATGCATGTATAACTCTTCATTTATGCTGATGCAGTAAATCCTGCTATGTAGCTATTTGTTTTTTGTACTATAATTAGTGAAATATCAGTTTCCCAATCATGGTCTAGTGGAAGGTTGATAAATTCTGTTTCATCATTATCATTCTTTACAATATAAGCTGGCATTTTCGAGATGTCCAGAAAACATTGTAATGCTCTTGCTAAGTAGAAGAGTGCAGATGGAACTTATATCTGCTTTACTCAATTTTTTGTCGGTTTGTCTTTACTTTTGAAAGATTGGACTGTTAGAAAGAGGGATTTATTTGCACTGACAAGTTACAGTTTTGAAATTTGTCTAGTCCCATTGTAGAGGCTTCACGTATCTTTGCAGAGTTGGTTCAGCATGGTTTGCGCTCCATAGCCTTCTGCAACACTCGTAAACTCAGCGAGCTTGTCCTCAATTATACGTATGCTTCTCTTATTTGTTGAATTTTCATTCTGAATATTCCCTCGTAGATAATGAGAGATACAAGTTGGTAAAAATACTAGTCATTTTTTGCCCCATTTCAAGTAGCTGTTTAACAAAATTCTGCTCTTCTTAAATTTTCTCTAACAGGAAGGGTTTATTTTGTTTTCTGATACTTATAATACATCTTCAGCAAATTTGCAGAAGCAAGTGGTATGTTTCTCTGTACAATAATTGTTTTGATCCTTGTTTTTATAACAGGCGCGAGATTCTAAAGGAGACTGCATCACATCTGGTCAATTTAATTTGTGTGTATCGAGCCGGCTATACTTCTCAGGTATTGAATTATTATTCTTATTATCCAGTTTTTTAATATGGTATTGTAATTAGAGGCTTGTTTCATGATATCAGATTGTAGTTTTTATGAATACAACCTCATCCTGTCACATATGTTGGAGTATCAACACCCCAATAATATTTAGGAGTAATAAATGCTTGTATACTGATCTCTTTATATTAGTGACATATGACCAATGGAACATTTAGATGTTGTGGTTAGGGGTTAGGTGATTAAATCACCTAATCACTTGGGGATCTTATAAATTGTAGTGAGACAGATGTCATAGTATGTGAGAGATGTATCGTTGCAGCAATAATGATAAAGTCAATTCTTTATTTTTTCTTTCCACCATTGTCTCTATGAATATGCACTCTATGTTCTTCCATGGTATTAGAGATATTGGTATTGGAGCAATGATTGAACAACAACAAACAAGCACATTTCGGGGTAACCTCTCTTAAGTATGGGGTGTTTCCCAGGTGGGATCTAATCCAAGTCATGTAAGTGTATGAAGTGGCATGGGGTAAGTGTTTGGGCATGGGGCGCATGTAATAACAGGGAAATGTAAAGTCTTACCTGTGGGTGCCTTTATAGAGGGTGAGCTGCACCTTGTCATAGATGCAATTGTTTCCTAGCCCATTCATTGCCTTTTATTCTTAGCTTTATTTCTTTTGATCTTTTGCTTTTGTGCTTCAAGGGAATAGTTGAGGGCCATTGTCCTGGCTTGATGACCAGAGGTGACAACGTTATCCACAAACATTTCACGGAAATGGGAAGGTTGGCTCGTGATGAGACCCCCTTTCTCTTGGCTATGCCACCAAGAGCCACTACYCTGGTTTGGTGACCAGAGAGGTGGTAGTGTCATACCGCTACATGCCCATGGTCATAATAGGYCGGCTTGTGATGAGACCTCCTATCCATCAACTAGTACCTTGAGTGTTTATGTATCTTATGGTCCCCTTTTCTTACTGAGAAGCTTTTCATTGCTTTCTCGRGGATCCCTGGGCGAAGCATCTCAAAGGTTTCAACATTAGCTTTTAACTCTTGCYAACTACTTTTATCGTCTGGGCCTTTTAGCCCCTTCTTCCCATGAGGTAAGGTACAACCCTTCCTAGTGTAGCCAATCCCAATGCCCAAGCAAGGATAAGGGAGATGAAAGGAATAAAGATGGAAAATGGTAAGTATGGAGGGAACGAACGATGACTTTTCACAGACCCACCCAGTAGCAACCCATCCTAAAGAGAAATCAACTTACTAGGGCACCATGTTATCCTTCCAAGTATGAACAAGGCACAGAGCATAATTTCCAAGCAAACGTCATGAAATGAAGAAAGATTCAATACAACATATTCATCTGCTTCAAAAATCAGAGTGATACATACCATGATACTCATACTCATTACCTCATGGAGGAAGACTCACCGCTAGTTCAGGACATTGTTGGTGGGATGGATACTGTAGCTGGTGTTAAGTGGACTGCACTGAAGAAAAGAGGGGCCCTCCGGGGCCATGCTCAAGTCGTTTGGCTCTCGGTACTCCAAGACTTGGCAGGAGCATATGAGGCACTTGGATGAGGTATTGAGCATCATGGAGGCACAATCATTATACGCCAAAGAGTCCGAGTGTGAGTTTGGTATGACAGAGCTACTTTACTTGGGCCACATCATCAATGCACAGGGGGTACAGGTACACCAAGAGAAGATTAGGGCCATTCTGGATTGGCCAACGATTAGGAATGTGATAGAGTTGAGGAGTTTCTTTGGGTTGTGCAGCTATTATAGGCGGTGTGTCCGAGGTTTTTCTCAGCTTGGAGCACCACTGATGGATCTTACTAAGCATGGGGCTTTCATCTGGACCAAGGAGTCACATAAAGCCTTTGATCACATGATGGAAGTCATGGGCACTTTTCCAGTGTTAGCATTACCAGACTTCACCTTACCATTCGTACTAGAGTGTGACGCATCTAACGAGGGTATCGGGGAAGTTTTGATGCAGGGAGGACACCCCATTGTATTCGAGAGCAGGAAGCTCAGTCAACCCGAGAGGTTGTACTCCATTTATGACAAGGAAATGCTGGCAATCATGCATGCCTTGACCAAATTCAGACAATATTTGGTGGGAAGCAAATTCGTGGTCAAGATAGATCACAAAATCCTCTTGGTGGGAAGTATTTCCTTGAGCAGAAGGACCTCAGTGAGCGGCAACATAAATGGGTGATGAAGGTACAGGCATTCGACTTCGACATAGAGTATGTCAAGGGGAAGAACATTGTGGCCAATGCACTATCGAGGAGACCTGTGACATGTTCTTTGATGGAGATTTCAATAGATTGGAAATCCCACTCGTTAGTGGAATATTCTAAGAACAAGTTCGCTTGTGAGGTTATGGATGGGCATATACAGGATGACAGGTATAGGGTCATTGACGATGTCATATTCTACAAGGACATAGTCTACTTGGTGCTAGATTCGGGGCTCAAGAAGAAGATCCTCACAACAGTTGATGATTCACCACTACCCGACCATCAGGGGTTTTTCAAAACCTACTGATAGATCAGGGAGAGGTTCTCATGGAAGGGCCTCAAACAAGACGTTATGAGACACATCAGTGAGTGTGTGACTTGCGCTCAGAACAAATCAAAGCATAGTCTTTCAGTAGGGCTACTTCAACCACTCTCTATTCCAGAGCATAAATGGGAAAGTATATCGATGGACTTCATCACATGCCTAGCCAAGGTTCAGGGTAAGGACTGTATCTATGTAGTGGTCAACAAGTTGACCAAGTTTGCTCACTTCTATGCCATACCGACAGAGTACAACGCCGTTCAGGTAGCCGAGCTATTCTTCAGGGAGGTCTTCAGACTTCATGGGTTGTCAAGGAACATCATCAGTGACAGGGACAGTCGGTTCATTGGGACATTCTGGAGAGAGTTGTTTAGATTGGTGGGGACAGAGGTGGCACCCAACACCAACTATCACCCTCAGACAGACAGGCAGACCGAGATCGTCAACAAGTGGGTTGAAGGATATTTGAGGAACTATGTAAGTGGACAACATAGAACATGGGTCAAGTGGCTACATTTAGGAGAGCATTGCTACAACACCACTTTCCACATGTCCATTGGTATGACACCCTTCCGAGCATTGTACGGATATGATGCTCCCACTTTGGTAGACTTAGTTTTCGGGGAGAGCAGAGCACCCAAGGCCAAGGATTGGATCATAGAGAGTTAGGAGATTCTCAATTTGCTGAAAGAGAACCTGCAGACGACACAAAATTGACAGAAGATGAGTGCCGACATGCACAGGATAGAGCGTAGCATTGAGGTTGGGGATCTGGTTTTCTTGAGACTCCAACCTTACAAACAATCATCTTTGAAGAAGAGTGGGGCCAAGAAGCTCAAGCCCAAATTTTATGGCCCTTACAGGATCATGCGTCGAGTAGGCGAGGTTGCTTATTAGCTAGACCTTCTAGAGGGGAGCAAGATTCATAACGTGTTCCACGTATCTTGCCTCAAAAAGGCAGTGGGACAATTCATTAGCACATCAGAGGAGCTTCCCCCATTGGATGAGGAGGGACAGTTGGAGTTGGTTATGGAGGAGGTACTGGAGTTCCGGGAGCGAAAACTAAGGAGTAGGGTCATCAGAGAGTGTTTGATTAGATGGAGAGGGCTTCCAGTAGAGGACGCTACTTGGGAGAGCGAGCAGGTGTTGCAACACCTTGGATTGGTATTGCTTGAGGATAAGCAATTTCGGGAAGGGAGGACTATAATGTCCCTTTCCAAATAGGAGCTCCAGAGAGGAGGCTTAATGGTCTAAACCGCCCCGTTAGACTATAGCCAGGGCCAGAAAGGGGTAAACAGGGTTACTAGAGGTCACTCTAGTCAAAGGTGTTATGTTGGAAAAGCGACATTGAGCTAAAAGTGGTTAAAAGCGCTTTTAAGCCAATTTGAGCTAAAAGTGGTTAAAAGCGCTTTTAAGCCAATTTTGAGCTAAAAATAGAACAAACGAGCTAAAATTAGAAGTCAACAACGAATTAGGGTTTCGGGAAGCTATAAGAGAAGGTTCAACGACCTAATTCAAGATTATGTAGATTTTGACTTGTCATTGAGGAGAGAGGCACATCTCAGGAGAGATAGTGCATTGGATTACAGGAGGAAGACACCAATTGGCTGATTTCGATGTCGAGAGACACACCCTCGTCACCGGGAAGATCACACAAGTCTTCCATCATTCTTCAACAGTAGTTACATAGGTTCTAACAACAAGGGTATGCTTATTCAGGGTGAGGGCGCAACTTCTGAGGAGGTTCAGTGGATTGAATTGTCCCATCTAGGGAGAGTTTAGAGATTCCCCTCCGACCTAGTTGAGAGGAAGACAAGGTGCATCTTTTGCCTGGTTCCTCGTTAGATTCCGACGAAGGAATCATCTGGGGCGCATTTTCCAGACATTGGGAGTGCGATACTTTGGGCAGACACATCCGAGGTTCCCGAGCAATCATCAGATCAGATCCAGGGAAATCCTTCCGACCCATTTCACAGTAGATCGAGGCGATCAATTTGAGACACACATCAACCGATTCCGATAGTGGAATCACTAGGGTGTAGTTTTCCAGAGCAGAGGGTGCATATTTCCCCCAGGGGGATCCATCCGGGGACCAGATACACCAATTGAGTTCCGGACAGTCACCAAGACTGTGAGGCAAAGCAGGGCACATTGTTTGGGATAGTTTCCAGGCATTTTCGAGAGGTTTATCCACCAGGGCGAACTTTCCGGACTTGCAGCAGTTACCGTGCGAGCTGCCATAGTTCCAACTCATCCATTGATCCTGCAGTGCTCATCTGTTATCGGGTATTATCATTTAGTTTTCTTATTGTATCCCGGCTAAGATCCTTTTGTAATTTGATCTAGCCAAGTGATTCATTTTTATTTAGCCGCATTTTGCATTGTACTCACAGAGATATCATAATATAAGATTTGCAGTCTTTTGTCTCATTTATCATCTATATAGTCATTTATATGCTGTAAACAATGAATTATCTACAGTAGATACATCATATTATCCGTGTTTTCCAGACTAGCCAAGTTAGGAACATTACAAAATTGACTATTTTACTGTTGTCATAATTCTACTACTGCTGAAAACTACATATTTCATTGTTGAAATAATCTCTATACTATTAGAGATCATTCATTTTACCACTGCAATAATTTATTTTCTGCTGTTATCACTTACTTTATTGTTGTTATTTCACATATTAAGTTTTATCTCAGCCTTAGACCTTTTCTTTATTTCTAGTGTTTTGGGTAGTGTTGATAACATCAACAATTTTTCGCCAATGTGGCGAAAAATCACGATTTTTTCAGGCCGCCAATTTTCCAGCCCAAAAAAATCAAGATTTTCATTGCTGTTTTTTTTCATTTTTTTGTATTTTAGGACATTTTGTATATTTTAATGTTTGTCGTGGTTTGCCGATTTTTTCGCCGATGTTTCCGAGAAGATGTTTTCTGGACCCTCGTCGATTTTTAGCCGATGTCGATGTTATCAACACTGGTTTTGGAGAGCCTCTTTATTTGGCTTGATCCCTTAACACTCTAAATCTGGAAATTGTCTTTATCCGCCACCTCTCTATGACTTTGCTTATCCTTATCTTAGTGGTAGTGTAAGTAATCACCTCAGTGGGCCCTAGATTTTATTGTGTCTTGTCTAAGGATTCTTGGAGGCTGCCGGGGAAGCCTCCCTTGTGTTGGATACTATTCTTTCATTAAAGAGAGGGAAGTTGTTGCCTAGGTGATAGTGGTGCCATCTTCCATGTTCGACCAGTCTTAGTGCCTTGTGAAGACTTTGCACTTGGTGCTAAGACGTCGTACGTCTCGGCCCTTGCTGAGTCACAAGTTATTGGTATATCTGGCTTGCGGGCTGTTGGATATACTCTTGGGTTTATAGTGGCAGCCAGCGGATTTGAACCTGGGCCATGCCCAGGTAATCCTGATGTGTTACAGATTTCCCCATGGTTAAAAAAAACAACAACCATAATAGGTGATGTCTAGGCAAAAGTTTTCACTAAAAAATAAATGCCTACATCAAAACTTCCTATAGATCTCCTTCTCTATAATTATCAAACTCGGGATTAGTCATATATGATCATGACTTGATTGTGTAAGCACTTCATCAATAACTTGATAAATATTTGCTGCTACATCCTAATTCTAAACATCGCCTATGTTGATTCCCTATGTTCTTAGCATGGGGCGATGGAGGTCAAATCTAGATGAGTAATCCAAAGTTTCTTTGTACCATGATTTGGATTACACCTTTACTTTGCTGTTTTCTTTTTCTGTGATCTTTTGGCTTGTATTTCATGAAATTGTAGCATCGTATGTAAGCATTTTTTACCAGTAGGCCAGTTGGCCTTGCAGGTGGTTTCATAAAATCATATCTATCTATCTATTTTTCACCCTAAATTTTGACATCTTTTCGTTTCGACTGTCATTACCAATGTGCATGATGGAACAGGAAAGGAGAAAGATTGAGAGTGGTCTCTTTGGGGGAACTCTTCTTGGTGTTGCTGCAACCAATGCTTTAGAGCTTGGAATTGATGTGGGGAACCTTGATGCAACTTTGCACCTTGGCTTTCCAGGTAGTGTTGCAAGGTCAGTGAAGTAGTTGCGTTTTTAGGTAGCTAAGTTTAATAGAAATATGCTAGGATGAATGATAGCTTTATTATTAACAAGTCTGGAATTTGGAATTGTTTTATTTTATAATAAAACTTGTATTCATGAGTGCAGTTTGTGGCAGCAAGCTGGAAGAGCAGGGAGAAGAGAAAAGGCTTCACTGTCTGTTTATGTAGCATTTGAAGGACCTCTTGATCAACACTTCATGAGACACCCTCCTAAGCTTTTTTCAAGACCAATTGAACATTCTCAAGTTGATGCTTATAACCCACAGGTCCGTACTTGGATTAATTTCTCATTCATTTTGAAGTATGCACTTCATGTCCTTCATATGGTGATGCCATGGTAAATTGAAAATGAGAATAAAATGATTGCCACAGCTACCATGTGAAGTTAGCTATTTAATGCATTTGGCAGTTTTGTTTGATTCTTGGACTGTGAATCAGTACAGGTGGTAAAACAACATTTAGCTTGTGCTGCTCTAGAATACCCTTTACACTTGCAACATGATGTTGAATACTTTGGTTCTGTATTACATGAAGCCACCTTAGATCTTATGAAGAAAGGATATCTAGTTAGGCATCCGAATGGTGGTCCTCAAGATGAATCCTGGCATTACATTGGGAAAGAGGTATGGCGTTTGCTTAGTTTATTATGCATTATGTGTTGATTCTTTGGTGGATGTTTTAGTATTTTGTACTTCCTGTATAAAAAGATATATCCACTTCACAGGTTTGTGTTAATTTGAATACATTTTCAAGATCTGATTTCTTTGGTTGATCAGAAACACCCTTCCTATATGGTCAGCATTCGGGCAATAGATCCAGATAAGTACACTGTTATTAATCAAGCTACAAATGAAGTAATAGAAGAGATTGAAGAAAGTAAAGCATTCTTTGAGGTATGCCATTAATAATAAACCTACTAAGTTCGTAGATTTGAGAAGTAAACAGTAATTTCTTTATGGAAAGATGTTTGAAGACTTGCAAATTTTCATGGATATTCTTGATGCTCAGAATTTGAGGAACAATTAAACGTTGATGCATATGCCACCTATTCTGAATTGTTGTTTTTGGATCTGATGTCTTGTTTATGAGAGAAATGTATCAGTGTAGGTGTGTGAATTTTCATTATTGGTTATTTTGTATTAATAAATTCTATGAGTAGGCAGATCAGGAAATTGTTTGATGACCAGGGGATGTAATACAAGCTAAGGGGTAAGTTGTTGGGGATGATAGACAGAATTATCAGATTATTGTCATTAAACTTCATTGTGATGATTTTTATAATGGTTAAGCTTATATGATATGCATACATTGAGCAATAGAATATTAGTTGGGCCTCATGAGTCATGAGTTATGCTGGTGCTTAAGAATCTTTTGAAGTTTGTACATTTTGATAGTCAATGGTGAAACTTGAAGCAAACTAAAAATAGAGATCTAGTAAGCAAGGTCCTCAAGTTTGCCTGACAATTGCACAGCTTAACAAAGGGAAAATCTTGTCTGGAAAAATCAGCAGTAGCAAACAAGTGTTTTTCCTCATGTAAATCAATGTACTCTTCTTGCTGCTCAAAACTTCTGGTACTGTTGGAAAAATCAAACTATAAATTCATCTTATATTCCTCATTATCAGTGTCATAATTAAGGCCTTCAAGTTACCAATCATCAGAAGCATGAGGTGCATAAATGCTCTCCTAATCTGCCACTTCCTCATCATGATTGAAATAATTAAAGGAAGGAATATTCACATTAATTTCCAGAGGTTCAAGAAGTTCTTCATGTGGCTATATTTGAATTGGCAACATCAATAAAGGGACGATAAACACTCTAGCTGATTCAAGTCTTCATGGCTGATTTCTTGACCCTCTTCTTCAAATTTGAAATCTAGACTATGAAGGGTCAACAACTCATGCCTCAAGTCCGGTCCTTCCTCATGATCGGGTGCATTATCAGAATCAAAGTTAAGAGCTCTGGTGGTAGCTTCCTTCAGAAATTTTGAACCGATTCCCTTCTCATGCTCATTACCAGCGGAATCCAAACCCTTGTCTTTAATACTGTCTCTAGTTTTGCAACAGACCATCCTCTGGATTCAGTTACTGATATCTGTCAAGGGCTTAATTCTTTGGAAATACATCAACCAGGAAGTCCAATTGTCGGATTGGAAAGGTGGCTTCACCAACTTTTTGCACTTTGACCCTGTATTATCAGCTCAGGGCTGAATTTTTACATTCTGTGCCATTTGATAGATAGAAACACCATAATTTGTTTGGGTTAGCGATTCTTCCACGGATGGGCACTGGGTATTTGGAATTTCTTTCTCACATTCAATGATAGCCAGGTCTGTGGGATCACCAAAACAAAGAAGAGGCCCGTGCGAATCAGTATTGGCATGAATAAAAAACACTGAAATGCTGGCTGTATCATCCTTTCCTCGGGGTGTAAGAGATGGGACTGAAACCCCTTTCGGATTCTGATCTTTATACTTCTGAGCACTGAGATCCGAGTTATGATTATGGAGGCTTCCTGTTCACCTGAGTTAGCGTGAGCCTCGTGTTCCTCTTTATCAAAAACAGGGGGACTGCTGAAACATGTGATGTAAGACATGTGACCTTTCCCGGTTTCATCATTTGTAGGGTCAAGGAGGCCAGCACATTTTTTTTTGTTTTCAAGGAGTTGTTCAAACTCAATCATAAGGTCACAAGAGAAACTGTGTATATTGTTTCCATCAAAGTCAGAGTGTTGTGTTGAGGTCTCCATGTGAGTTGTAAAACTACCATGGGAGGACACTCTTAACCCATATTACATGTGACAAAGACCAAGACAAGTAATATTTCCTAGATCACTGAGTTAGATGTAGGTGAAGTGGTGAATAATATGCAATAGGGAAATGGGGAAAGTCATTTAGTGACCCTCGTAGTCATATGAGATGATGTATAGGTCTTCATTCTTATCCAACTAGCTTTCAAGAGCTAGGAGTCTTCAATAACTTCATGCACAAGCCTTTTGGGAGGGCACTAGCTTTCAGTTGCCATTTCCTCGACAGAGTTTCTTACTACCCCTTACTTTGCCTTTTTCTTTCTTTATTTCATTTGTCAAGTCCCTTTTTCTTTAAATATTCATAGATAAGCATGGGACTAGGGGCATTGGCCTCATAGTGAGGTGGCATAGCTCAAGCTTCATTGTGTTTGGATTTTAACTTTTTACTTTCTCTTCACCTCTAGTCTTATGTCTTTGATTTAACTTAGGCTTTCTTTAGCTAGACCTTGTTGGATGACTTATGATAAATCAAACATGAAGGGATGATATATCTTTTATGACTGAGATGGAGGTGAATGGGAAAGGTGTAAAGTGTTATGTATGGTTGAGATATGGACACGCTACATCAACTTGATCGCTAGTAGTACGACTTGACTCAAGACCCATGACATGTTTAAAAGATAATCATGCCCCCCATGGTAAGACAAGGCGAAAGATACAATTATTAATGTTATGGAGTTGTTATTAGATAGCACTTCAATGTTCACCATGTTCATGACCAACTTGGAAGTCATAGCACTATTTCTAAGTATCGAACCAATGGATTCAGAGCAGAGCACCACATATGAAGTATAGTATCTTAAACCAAAGTATCATGACTATGTATACCGAAAGCATAGTGTACTAAGTGAATCTATCATGTGAAGTGTAAGGTGGGAGAGAACTAATATAGCATGGTTGAGGCACCTAAGTGTAATGTGAGGGAAAAATCATCATGCAACTAAAGAAGAATGAGGAGAATGTTTGCATCTAAATGGAACAATCAAGGGATATTGTGCAATCTAGAACACACCATATTGACTGACGGGTGGCTCTGGGACTGTTACCCCTGAAGGGGCAACAAACAAAAACGGTCACAACCTAAACT
>ML779908.1:1062908-1075649 GCA_009831015.1 Picea engelmannii | reverse complement strand
GAGAAATAAATTGTTGCCTTGGTAAACGTACAAATTTCAAGTTTTGAAGTTGTCTCTTTTGGATAATGATCTTGATGCCTTGGAGATTCTTCCTCCCTTAGGGCATCCTCTTTCTCCCACAAATTATTATTGCTGTAGTAAAACTAACCTACATCCATTAGGGCTTCTTTAAACTTTGACCCTAACCGCTAATATCTCACAAACTAACCCTAGACTAACCCTCTAACTTTGTTAGTTTAACCTACTAACCTAGGTGCATCTATTGGGCTAGCTTTTGGCACTTTTTGATGGTCAGATTTGCTGTTGTACTTCATTGAATGCTACAGCCATAAGGCTGAAATACTGCTGCAGAATTTTACTTTTATGACAGCCATCTTTATTCAGTCTTGAAGTGTTGTTTTCGGTCCACATTGGTTACTAGTTTTATTGTTGACATTGCTAACTAATATAGACCTTTTACTTGCTGATTTACTGACTTGTATGCTGCTGTATTTTAGGGACAGCAAGATTAACTTGCTGATCCATCACTATACTTGGTTGGAAAAGTGTCTTTCCTTGTGTCTCGGGAAGGTACAGGTGCACCGACAACTATCTCTTTACTCGATATCTATTTACCTCTCTTTACTTACCATTTTCAACCAATTTATTCTTCCGCCACTTGACCTTTCGGGGGACTTCTCCTTACACCTTCCTTCATCCTTCTCATTCTCCCCAGGCTCTCCGAGATCACCTCCTAGGAGTGACCTTAGTCACCCCCCAAGTGCAGGACCTACATCGAGGTGACATTGAGTGTAGTGTCCCATAGTTGTAGCACATGCTTTTGTGGTTGGGTCAGGTTTTTCCCAACCTATAACTTGTGCTATAACATGACCCATTTGTTCAAGGGATTTGTGCAAGAAGTAAATTGCCCAAGTTTGACAAGTTATGGTCAAATTGTACCCAAGAAGAATCCAAACTAATATCCAACTCGCAGAAGACAAATGATGACGAAAATCAAGCTCTTGCTACTCATGTGAAGAAAATGAAAGAAAGGGGAGAAGTCAGTCCAAAGAAAACTAAAAGACCACATTATAAGAGGGATGCGTCAAAAGTTAGATACTACAACTGCAAGAAGATGGGACATTATGGTGCTCAATGTCCTCATAGAAATGAAAAAAGAAAGAGGAAACACCACGCATATGCAGCAGATACAGAAGAGCCCACATCCTAGAAGAAGGAAAAAGAGTCAAAGGATGAAGAATTTGTATTTATTTCAACACTCACAGGTACTATCACTCAAGTGATACTTGGCTCGTAGACAACGGTGCTTCCAAGCACATGACCAGATTCAGAAGTTCCCTTACAAACTTAACAGAAAAGAGTTCATCCCTTCAAGTGGAGCTTGGGGATGATTCTAGACACGTAGTCAAAGGAGTTAAATAAGTCTCCTTTCTACTTGACTCAGGTAACCCTAATTCAACTAAAGATGTTTTGTTTGTACAAGGCTTGAAGAAAGAATCTTCTTTCTGTAAGGACCGAGAGGAGCAGGAGGCTCCAAGAGATGCAGTCATGGTTGACTCTACTCCAGAGGAACCCATTTCAGAAGTTTAGAATAAGATGGTAGAGTCAGAGAGACTTGAAGATCCACCTAGAGAAGTTGCAGTCATCAGGAAGAGACCGACTTGGCTTCGGAACACCTTGCAGGAAGCTAAAGGACATGCAGTTCCCAAAGGCTCTTTCAAAGAGAGCAAGAGACCACACAAGTTTTCCAGCTATGTGGCATTGATGAGTAAAGGTATTGATTTAGAACCTTCCACCTTTGAAGAAGTTGCTAAGCAACAAGTATGGAAGGATGCCATGATGGAGGAGTACCAGTCCATCATGAAGAATGATGGGTGGGAAGTGGTTCCGAGACCAGAAGGGAATTTAGTAGTGACTTCCAAGTGGATCTACAAAATCAAGCACGTTGTAGACGACGACGTAGAGAAGTGCAAAGCGAGATTTGTGGCTAGAGGGTTCTCCCACAAAGAAAAAGTCTATGATGAGACGTTTGCTCCAATAGCAAAGTACACTTCCATCAGATTGATTATTGCTATTGCTTTTGCAATGGGATGGAAATTACACCATATGGATGTCAAGACTGCTTTCTTGAATGGTGTAATTGAGGAAGAAGTGTACTTAGAGCAACCACAAGGGTTTTTGATTCATAGAAAGGAGTCCCATGTGTGCAAACTGAAGAAGGCTTTGTACGGACTAAAGCAGGCACCCAGGGCATGGTATGCCAGGATAGACAACTATCTAATGAACTTGGGTTTTACCAAGAGTGATGTAGATCTCAACCTTTACTACAAGGTTGAGAATGGTTACTCATTGATCTTGGTCCTATATGTGGATGACTTGTTTCTAACAGGAGATGAGAAGCTCATAGTTGGGTGCAAGAGGGAGCTCACTTTAGACTTCGAGATCAAGGATCTAGGTCTGATGCATTATTTCTTGGGATTGGAGGTGTGGCAGAGGCCAGATGAGATTTTCCTTAGCCAAGGAAAATACACTGTTGAGATCCTGTAAAGATTCACGATGATGGACTGCAAGTGCATGGCCACACCTATGATGACGAATGTGAAGCTCTTGAGTGATTCATCTTCAGATTTGGTGGATCCCACAATGTACAAACAGTTAATCGGATCATTGATGTACCTGGTTAACACCAAGTTGGACATATGTTTTGCAATGAACACTTTGAGTCAGTGCACTAAGGGGTTTCTTCAAGTGTTATGCCCAAAATGACCTCCTTAGTGAATTTAATTAAACTATGCTCCATAATAACTCAAAATTACGGAAATTGTCGGAATGCAATGAAACTATAATGTTCCCAAGCTAGGATGCTAGGAACATTGTGTTTTTCATGAATTTTTATGTGTTTTCTGGTTGTGACATTTCATCAAACACTTTGCAAATTTATGTCTCATGAGTTGAGCTAGGGTTTATAATGATGATTCTTAATTTGTTTGAAGCCAATAATCAAAGAGATATAGCAATGGAATGTACTCAACAAGATGCAAGATCAACAATACAAGAAATAACCAAAAATACCTCAGATCTGGTTTTATTCATAGTAGTAGAAGATCTTGATACAATAGATCTACCAATCTGGAACAATAGAGCTGAGAACTCATAACATAATGATAATAGCCCCAAAAGAGATGATAAAAGCCTCCAAAGGCCAAATAGCTGCATGAAAGGAATGACGGGACAAGATCCTGGCCCTTCGAAGCACCAAACCCTCAAGCTGGGAGACTTGCGCACTAGCTTATGGTTGTAGCTGCATGGATATTTCTGCCCTCTTCCTCCTAGGCACCAATAGCAACCAAAATACTCTAGAAGAGTAGATCTGGAGTCTAGAAACAAGATAGGATAGTCCCCTTGTTGAAGAATGAGGCTTGGGCCCTTCCCATGAGTAGATCCACTCCAAAGATTGTGCCCTTCCTCTGGGAGAAATCATCCTATTCACAATAAATCAATAATCCACCAAAACACCTCCCAGATGAGCCAAGAAAGGCGCTATGGCCTCTACCACAATAACTCAATAGCCAAACCCCCCTAATCTCCTTCTCCTTGGCCAAACCGAATTGAACTAACTCCACAAGTGTGCCCCCCTTGCTGGAAACCCTCAATGTTGTGCACCCTTCTCTTTTGAACCTGTCACTGATGTAGAATCCACCTGTGACTGAGTAGATCCGATGTAGAATGGCGAGGGAGGAATCTTTCACCATCGTGACCAAGCCTGGACCAAGTTGGGTGGGATCTTTCACTACCGAGCTGATCTCTAGGGTTTGTTAAGTCAAAACCCCCAAGTGCATGGGATCACTAGCAAGAAGCCAGATATCAAATGATAAACAACATAATGAGAGAATAGAGGCCCCTGTCTCTCTTTTATCCTCCCCGCTCCTCTTGTCTCTCCAATTGACTTTTACTTTATTTAATTATTAATTAATTAATTAACTATTTTACCTCTAAAAAGTATTTTATCCCTCCTTGTGGCTTCCCTGGGCACTGAAAGTCACTTCTCATCATCCTATCCTGTAGTGTTATTCCTCTCGATTACAATGAGCTATTACACTAAGAGGCTCCTCCAAGTATTATTCCCAATATAACCTCCTTAATGAATTTAATTAACATATAGCCCAAAATAACTCAAAATTACGGAAATCGTCGGAATGCAACGGAACTAAAGCCAAGTTGTGCGTAATGGATCATGATGATGAAATAAGATGAGTGATGCAAGTTGGACCCCAAAAAAACCCTCAATAGCTCATGTACTCGTTATAACCTCCATCTGGCTACTCTGGTCATAATAACACTCTGTAATATAATGATGTCCCAAAGTAAGGACATTACAGTCGTCCCTGCTAGAATATTGCTTGTCCTCAAGCAATAACTGAATCAATCCATATATAATACCGGGGTCCCATGTCCACTTGTGGGACACACAATAGGCTCCATCCAAAGTTGAACTATCACACACTCTATCCCCTGGGTCCCATATCAGGACGTGAACTGCAATACCCTGTGAAGCATAATCCTGTAACATATCAACACCATGAGTCTCCTGCAAATGACACATGGCCTCAACCCGGAATGAGCCCATCCTCCAAGTCCATACCAAGCTCAACATGGCCTCCACCAACTGCACAAGTTGCTGCCATAGTGAGGTACTGCAAGACCTCAATGAATCACCCTCAAGTGGCGTGCTCTCCTCAATACTAAAGCTCAATTGAAAGTCAAAATAACTTTCCCCTGCAAAGGTCCACTCATTAGTCAATGAAATGATCATCCCTGCAATTCTCGGTCCCATGCTAGTCTCTGCCAAAGATCACCATGCTGGCGTTGCATTACTCTGATCATGATTGTCTGCTCACCGTATACATACTGGATCCCCCACTCCTGGATCCTCATGCTGGAATACTTGTGGAAATTGGACCTGTTATCCAGAAGTTGCATCGGTAAAGTACCTATGTGGAAGCAATATCTTCCCAACCATCTCCATACTTGATCATGAGTATCAAAAAGGAGAAACTGTCTCGTTCCATAGGACAAGCCCCTGCAAGCCCTCTCAAAACCAACCCAGAGTGAAGTATGTGTCTCTCTAGCGCAACCCGGGCCATCATAAAGTGAAACAACCTACTAACCAAATGGACCCTTGGATCCCGTGGAAAACTTGGAAGTTTATTACTTCCAATCCCCACTAACTGCTTATGTGTCATACTGATAGTTGTCGGAAGCCCTCCATGCTCATCCTCATGAGAATCTGAATCTGTGTCGCTCTCTGAGATATCAACTATCCAAGGGCCTACGATGCTCACCATCACGCCCAAGGTCTCAATTGTCTGCCTCTGATGATCCACCCCTGTCCTGCTGTATGCAATAAGAGCACTCCTGTCAGGTGGTCTCGGCCTATCAACTCTCCCTGTTACCTGTCGCTATCTATCCCCCCCTATGTTGTTGTCAATGATGAAAGTGTTGTGAAAGGAGACGTAGGACTGGAAAATATCATATGCTTTGGTCAATCCCAAGGATTCAACCAAAAGCTCGTCCATCGGTACCCATGGTAAATACTCACCTGTAGTCATCACTAAACCCCAATCATCAGGTACAACCAGGGGTAACTCCTCAAATTATTGGTCAACCACTCTCCATCCATCATCGCTCTTGCAACTGCTGATATTGTAAAGGTGATCTCCTAGATCTATACACTGCTACAAGGGAGAGGAATCTCCATGCTCTACTAAGTACTTCTCCTCCCTGCAATCCAATGCATCCCTTTGAATCCCACTGTACACCTCAGCATGTCTTTGTGAATTATCACTCACCATTGTATGCTCCTGTATACTCATGTAATCTCCTGTATACTCCTGCAGCCTCATGGATCTTGGGTGTACTACTGGGTCAACCTCTACATGAAGGTGAGCCAATCCTGGAACGCAAATGGAAGTGTCCTCATAACTACCCCTGGCTTTGGAGTCCTCGTGTGTGTGTGAGTGCTCGACTGACTACAAGATCCTCGTGGAGGGTATCTCTTGTGATACATGGACATCCTCCTGTGTCTCTGGATCATATCTCTCAATCGTCATCAGTGATCCTGGGTACTCATTGTTGATTTTTCATAAGCTAGGTTAAGCATGAAGTTCATTCTATTTTTAGCATTTCACTTAACCATAAACAATAATGTTGCAGCAACCAAGATCACAAGAAAAAACACCATGCACAAGAACACAAGTATCATGGGAAACCCTTCTCAACAAGGGAATAAAACCCAGCCAAATCCTTTGCTATATTCTTCAAGAGAAAGACCTTCACCACCAAGAAAGTCCTAGCACACAAGAGGGTGCTTAAGCCCTAGAAGACTAGCGCCCAAGAGAGGTGCACACCTTTTCCAAGTAGATGTATTTGCTGTAATTTCCAAGCACACAAGAAAGATATGATTCCACAATGGGGAATCATCTCTTACTTATATTAGACTTGTCCAATCAACAAAGGCGTCTATTGGCTCAACAGGGCCGACCTCTCTAAGTCATATTATAATAATAATAATAATTATTATTACTATTATTATTATTATTAACCATATTAATTATTTTTTACATTTATTATTAATCACATTAAGGTGGGGCCGACCTGTACCCTTTACATAACAATTAGGGTTACAGGCAGGTCTGTCTCTTGAACAACATATAGCAAAGGATCTGATACACCCACTAGTGGTCATCCACTAGGGGCACATCCATAGGGATGTCATAGCTCTGGCTCACTGCATTACATAGAAGAACTAGATCTACACAAGTTCATTTGTGCTCATCCACAGGCACGTCCACTCTACAGATCTTCTTTCCCACTGCCTCACACAGGAGAATCATCTGGAGTTTTCTCGTCAACTCTGCTTGCTCAAAGGAGGCTAACACATCATCTTCATTTTTTTTCACATGATGATGCACCTAGCACTTTGGGATTTCACACGTTCACCTTGTGCTCAGCCACAGGCACGTCCAACTCATCAGATCGTCTTTCCCACTGGATAATCATCTGGAGTTCTTCTCACTCTCTTAATGGAAGAGGTCATCTCTATGTTCCTAGCTCTGTCTCAGGCAGGAACCACGTACCCCTTATAGGGCCCTTCTCTTAGGTTTGTAAGTTGAGAGAAAGGCTTCACATAGCTACAATGATCCACACCTCACAGGTTTGTAAGCTGGAGAATGTCTCACATAGTTGCATTTATCAACACTCCCTAAGGAGACATTCTTTATCGTGCCAAGTCTCACATGGATGTATTTTGATTTTTGTCTTGGTTGGAGTCATCTACTCTCCCTCTCAACTAGGGAGCCATCTTTCACGAAGTTAATTTTGGTGAAGATGTCTGCAATCTGCTCATGTGTAGGAAGGTACTGCATGTGTACGATTTTCCTCTGCATCGTATCTCTGATATAAGGATATTTTATCTCATCGTGTTTCTTTCCATCAGGAAACATTGGGTTCTTAAGGAGCTTTTACACAAGGCTCTTAGTTATCATCATAGGATCCATCTCATGGTCAAGTAAATCTGTCAAAAGCTTGTGAAGCCACATTGCTTCGCACACTCAGTGTTATATACTCTGCCTCTGTGGTACTCAAGGCCACGGAGTTTCGTTTCCTGCTGCATTAGGAAACCATGGCAAACTTCAGGGTAATACAACAATCGGACGTGCTGTTCCGGTTCACTGTACTCTCTGCTCAATCTGTATCGGCATATCCTGCAAACTCAAGTTCACACTAGAGGCATATCTTAGGCCATATTCAATTGTGCCTCGTATATATCTCAATACATGCTTTACTACTATCCAGTGAGTCTGTCTCGGCTGACTCATGGATTGACTAAGCACATTCACTGCATAGCATGAATCAGTCTTGGTGTTAACCAGATACATCAATGATCCAATCAGTTGTGGATCAATCTCGTCTGAATCATCATCATTCATTTTCTTCAAATCTATCACGGTGGTTTTACATTCTATCATACTGAACTTCTTTAATATTCCCATTGTGTGTTTTCCTTGACTTAGGAAAATCTCATCATTCTTCTGTCACACTTCTTGTCCCAAGAAGTGGTGCATCATACTCATATCCTTCATCTCGAAATCAGAAGTCAAAGCTTACTTGTATCCAACAACAAGGCTTTTTGAATAAGTTATAAAAATCAGGCTCTCGTCACCAACACTGTAATAATATAGGGATCAACAACACTCTTACTAAAAACCAAACTCATCAAGAATCCATCCATCTGATATAGTTTCCAACTCATGGATAGTAGTATGGATGGAAGTGGATCGGGCTTACTAGATCAAGTGTCTCATCATAGACAACTCCCTATGTTTGTGAGGGCTATAGATCTTGCTTTGTATTTCTCGACACTTCTATCAGTTGCATGCTTGATCTTATAGATCCACTTGGAAGTTACCACAAACTTCCCTTCTAGTCCTTGAATAATATCTTATACATCATTCTTTAAGATATACTGGTATTCTTCTGTTTATGGCATCTTGCCATACCTGTTCTCTTGTTGTTTCTCTAAGACAAAGAGGCCCAACATCAATGAAGTGGCTCATGATTGAAGGATAGCTTGAAAATCTCTTTCGCTTTCTCAGGATGTGCCTTGAGAGGCTTGTATGTTTCTTTGCCTCTAGGTAGCCCTTTTATGTCCTACTGAACATATCAACTGGAGCAACTGGATCAATTGGAATAATGTTTGTCTCCCTCTGAACTGCTGAAGGGGGAGAAGGCATTCTCTCACTGTTTGAGATTCTCTGGAATTTTGAAAAGCTATCTCTTCTTCAAGGGTAACATCGTTTCTGTTTGTTCTTGTATGATGAGCGAATTAAATATGGTTTGGACTCCCGTTCTAGGGAGAATGGTCCAAATCTTGAGAGCTCCCGTAATAGAAATAATATTCATCATTTATTTGAAAAATGCAATCAACTATAAAATTAGAGATCAATTAATTTACCTAGTTGTAGTCATGTCCTTTTAGAGGAAGTACTTCTCATCTCTCTTCTCTTCACTCTTTTGAGGTGGATCTAGATCAATGTTAGCGGTGGAAGCATATTGTCTTCCCTTCTTCCTGGTTGGACAGTTTCTTGCAATGTGTCCATACTTGTCACATCTGAAGCACTGAATTTCTGAAACATCTCTTCTTTGATAACCTGGATTGGATGAAGACTTTTCACCCTTAAATGTTTGCCTGAAATTTCTTTTGAATTTTCCTCCCTTCTTTGTATGAAGTGCAAGAGCCTGGTTTTCTTCCGAGGAATCTTCCACTCCTCTATTTCTAAGTCTAAGTTCTTCTTGAGTGCAATCTGTCCATAGACGCTCAAAGGTTGGTAGAGCTTCTCTTCCACTGATACTCTGAATGAAAGGCTCCCATGATTTTGGAAGATTCTAGAGAGTGGTTAAGACAAGTTCTCTATCAGACATGATTTCCCCAATGGTCTCTAGTTGTTCTTTCATCTCTGACAACTTCATAAAGAAGAGTGCAACTATGTCATCCTTCGTCATCTTGGTACTTTGAAGTTGGCTCTTTAAGATAAGAGCTCTGAGAGTGTTGTCACTTTCAAACATTCATTTTAATGTTTTATACATATCATAGGTTGTCTTCAGATTTGCAATATGGGGTAAGAGGTGATCTCTTACTGAGTAGATGATTATTTTTCTTGCTTTGACATCTTCTTCTTTTCATATCTTCTTTTCTATATCGATAGTCTGGTAGTGTTTTAGTTGTTACATCCAAGAGATCATCTTCTGCAAGAGTGACTAGAAGCTTTGATTTCCAGGGGTTGAAGTTGCTTGCTCCATCAAGCCTATCTTCTACTAATGTTTTGTTCTTCATTTGATTTGTTTCTTCGAACACTTGCCAACTGGATTTTGAAAAACTAATGATTCGGTTGAATTAGCAACCTTGGATTATTTGGACTTATGACTGCCAATAATCAATTTGGTAGTATCATCGAGATGCTTGTTGATTCAAGAAAAATGTTTCTTCAGAAACCCTAGAATTAATATTCTACAGGAATTTTCGGTACCCTTGAAACCCTAGGTCCAAAAATCAAAATTTCTTGGAATTTCGTTTTGAGAGCTTCTCGAGATGCGTTGGAAGAGGTCGTACTCTTCTATGCCAAAAGTAGCCCCAGCGTCCAAGTAATAAGGGTTGAATCACCACTGAGAAGGAGGTCGTACGAATTTTTCTGGAAAACCTAGGAGTGTCGTACGGTTCTGCAGAAGAGGAGAGATGGTTGATAAAAGCTTGTAGTTTGTGCAATGGGTTCTTCAAGATCTATGCTCTGATACCATGTTGATTTTTCATAAGCTAGGTTAACCATGAAGTTCATTCCATTTTTAGCATTTCACTTAACCATAAACAATAATGTTGCAACAACCAAGATCACAAGAAGAAACACCATGCACAAGAACACAAGAAGTATCTTGGGAAACCCTTTTCAACAAGGGAAAAAAACCCAACCAAATCCTTTGTTGTATTCTTCAAGAGAAATACCTTCACCACCAAGAAAGACCTAGCACACAAGAGGGTGCTTAAGCCCTAGAAGACTAGTGCCCAAGAGAGGTGCACACCTTTTCCAAGTAGATGTATTTGTTGTAATTTCCAAACACACAAGAAATATATGATTCCACATTGGGGAATTATCTCTTACTTATATTAGACTTGTCCAATCAACAAAGGCGTCTATTGGCTCAACAAGGTCGACCTCTCTAAGTCATATTATAATAATAATAATAATTATTATTATTATTAACCATATTAATTATCTTTTACATTTATTATTAATCACATTAAGGTGGGGCCGACCTGTACCCTTTACATAACAATTAGGGTTACAGGCAGGCCTGACTCTTGAACAACATATAACAAAGGATATGATACACCCACTAGTGGTCATCCACTAGGGGCACATCCATAGGGATGTCATAGCTCTGGCTCACTGCATTACACAGAAGAACCAAATCTACACACGTTCACATGTGCTCATCCACATGCACGTCCACTCTACAGATCTTCTTTCCCACTGCCTCACACAGGAGAATCATCTGGAGTTTTCTCGTCAATTATGCTTGCTCAAAGGAGGCTAACACATCATCTTCATTTCTATTCACATGATGATGCACCCAACACTTTTGGATTTCACATGTTCACCTTGTGTTCAACCACAGGCACGTCCAACTCATCAAATCGCCTTTCTCACTAGATAATCATCTGGAGTTCTTCTCACTCTCTGAATGGAGGAGGTCATCTCTACGTTCCTAGCTCTGTTTCAGGTAGAAACCACGTACCCTTTTTAGGGGATTTCTCTCAGGTTTGTAATCTGAGAGAAAGGCTTCACATAGTTGCAATGATCCACACCTCACAGGTTTGTAAGTTGGAGAATGTCTCACATAGCTGCATTCATCAACACTCATGCTCCTCCATCAACTAGTGCTCCTTTGCTAGACCACCAACATCCCCTAGCAATGTGGTTGAAGGATATATCTGACTCTCTACTAAGATAGATGTAGTGGATCTCTGTATAATCTCCTCAGGGAGCTCCTCTGATCTGGACTCTGATTCTTGAAGGGTTGTCTGTGTGCCTTTCAAAGTGAGTCAAAGTGCTCCCCAACTCATAAGTGAGTTAGTCCACCTCCAACCTCTGCTCCCTCAGGGTCCTGTGATACATCTCGCCAACCTTCAATAGATAGTCTCTGTGTTAATATTATGGTAGCTGCAGGAGGTATTTACCTCCATGTGTGAACCTGGCAAGAACAGAAGACTCTGGAAAGCAAGAGAAAACCCTAATGAGTTGGCTAATAACCCTAGAAGTCTTGTCGACTCAAGAAGATAATTTATATTAGGTTTTTAGCCTCCAAGAGAAGAAGTCGGCCAGAAATAATAATAATATACTGAACAGACACATATCCAGAAGGAGAAGTCGGCCCCAACAAAACTGGCAGAACCACTATAAATACAGGGCGGCAGTTCTCATTTGATAGCATCTCAGAATTGAAGTTCCCAGTTTGGTGTGCACTGCAGTTCCCAGTCTGGTGCGCACATGTGGAGGAGGACTGCAGGTGCAGCTGCAGCAGCAGCTAGTTTTCAGTATGAGCTTGGACTATCTCTTGGCTAGGGTTTGGACTATCTGATCAGCTATTGTTGGTGCGCTATCCTTGGAGGAAGATGCACTACACCTTGTTTGGCTATCTAGCCTAGGGTTTGCTTTCAGAGTAATTCTCAGTGAAGGTTAAGGTGCTCGGAGGGTGGCTTCGACCTATGGTTGGGTGACGAGGGTATCGTCAATGGTAAAACGAGCACACCATCTTCTATATTCTAACAGGTTATGGGCCCACACTTCCTTCATTCAGTCTAAACGCTGGAAGGAAACATAGCCTCTAGGATATTGAGCTCGCTAAGGAACTGTCGCTAGGGTTACTAGCAGAAGCAGCTTCCAAGACACTGTAGCTAGGGTTACTAGCAGGTGCAGTGGCAGAAACCCTAAACCTCTTGTTGAGGCACCTTAAGTGAAGGGATTGACCTAATCTTTGGATAGATTAGTGCGCCCTAGCCCAACGCATCTCCTGGTACTCTCAGAAGCCATGACGAACTCTATGAATTCTGAGAACAAGTTAGATGGAGCCTCTAACTTCATAGCGTGGAAGACAAGGATTGACCTCATCCTTGCCAAGAATAAAGTG
>ML779908.1:984096-1014381 GCA_009831015.1 Picea engelmannii | reverse complement strand
GATTTATCCTCTTATCAATGTTATCATTGAGAATTGTCCTGCCAGAAGGGAAGAATACAAGAAGAGAAATAACAAAATACATCATGCACATGCAGTGGAAGATGATGAGCCACCCACGAAGTTGACTAAAGAATAGATTGAAGATTATGTTTTATTTTTCACCCTCTCAGGATCTGTGACACCTGGAGAGGACACTTGGCTCATAGAAAGTGGTGCCTCTAAGCACATGACAGGTCATAGGGACATTCTCTCTAGCCTTATAGAAAAGGACTTTCCCTAGAAAGTTTCACTCGGAGATGATTATCAGTACCATATCAAAGGAATGGGAGAATCCACCTACAAACTTGATTCAGGGACTCCGATGAGAATGAAGGATGTACTATATGTACCAGGTTTGACAAATAAATTATTTTTTATCTCAGCTTTAGATAAGAAAGCTTTCAGGGTTGCATTCATAGATGGTGAAGTTTTTATGTGGCCTAAAGGAAAAACCATAGAAGATGTAATTGTTATTGGAACAGAAGAAGGTGGTTTATACAAGTTAAAAGGTTACTCAAATGCAGCCTTGACTCACTCCACTGAGAGTCCTTGTGAAATTTGGCATAGAAGACTAGCTCACATCAACTACAAAGCCTTACCATATGTAAGCAAGGTAGTTATAGCGTTACCAGAATTCAAGGTTGATCATGAAGGTGTATGCAAGGGATGTGCACAAGGAAAGAACATAAAGAATCATTTCCCAAAGAGTGACACTAAAGAAAAATGAATCTTGGAGCTCATCCACTCAGATGTATGTGGTCAAATTCCATCAACCTCTCTAAGCAGGTATGTATACTATGTGTCATTTATTGATGATTACTCGTGTAAGATTGGGGTTTATTTCTTGAAATCAAAAGATGAAGTACTTGAAAAGTTCAAGGAATTCAAATCCCTAGTAGAAAACCTCTTCAAAAGAAAAATCAAGATACTCATGTCAGATAATGGAAGAGAATACACCTCAAATGAATTTGGAAGCTATTGCAGAGATGTTGAGATTAAGAGGGAGCTCACCACTCCCTATAATCCTCAACAAAATAGTGTAGCAGAAACAAATAATAGAACAATAATGGAAGCAGTAAATACTATCATCCATGATCAAGATCTTCCAATGTACTTATGGGTTGAAGCAGCAAGAACAACAGTTTATGTCCAAAATAGATTATCCCATAGTGCACTTGGATTCAAAACCCTCGAAAAATGTTCACCGGGAAGAAGCTAAAAGTAATCCATCTAAAAATATTTGGTTGTCCAGTGTTTGTACACATTCTGAAAGAAAGAAGGACTAAGTTGGATCTTTCATGAAAGAAGGGAATATTTGTTGGATACTGTGAGGTCTCTAAGGACTTTAGAATTTACATACCAGGTTACCATCATATTGAGATCAGCAGAGATGTAACATTTGATGAAGATGCAACACTCAAAAGATCAAAGAAATTCCAACTTGAAGAAGTATATGAAGAACAACCTATAGCTCCCAGAGTTGCAGAACCAGTGAAGGAAGTTACAGTTACTCTTGATGATGAGATTCCAGAAGATCATGATATGGTAGAATCTCAAGAACCTCCCCAAATGACAATCTCTCAGAAGAGAAAGGTAGCTTGGGCGAGAGAGCTTATTCAAGACGGAGAGAAGTATGGTGCTCCAGAAGGAACAATGAGACAAAACAAGAAACCGAAGCCATTCTCCAGCTATATGGCTTTGATGTATGATCTCATAGAAAAGGAATCCACTTGCTTTGAAGAATCTATTCAGAAGAAAGAATGGGTGGATGCCATGACAGAAGAATATCAGTGCATTATAAAGAATGATGTGTGGGAAGTAGTTCCCAGACCGAAGAACAAAGATGTAGTATCTTCCAAGTGGATATACAAGATAAAATATGCATCAAATGGAAGTATTGAAAAACATAAAGCAAGATTTGTGGCTCGTGGTTTTTCTCAAAAGGAAGGTATTGATTATGAATAGATGTTTTCTCTTATAGCCATATACACTTCTATCAAAACCATCATAGCTCTTGCAGCCAAAACGAAGTGGAAGTTGCACCAGATAGATGTGAAAACAACTTTCTTAAATGGTGTTATTAAATAAGAAGTGTATATAGAACAACCACAAGGGTTTGAAATTGAATATGGAAAGACTCATGTTTGCAGGTTGAAGAAATCTTTGCACGGGTTGAAGGAAGCTCCTAGAGCTTGGTATGGCATAATTGATAGTTTCTTGATGAGCTTGGGCTTTACCAAGAGTAAATTTTATTCTAACGTTTACTTCAAAGTTATGAATGATGAGCCAGTTATATTGCTATTGTATGTGGATGACTTATTCTTAACATGAGAAGAAAAGATCATCACATATTGTGAGAAGAAGTTTGTTGCAGAGTTTGAGATGAAAGACCTAGGCATGATGCATTATTTCTTAAGTCTTGAAGTTTGGCAGAGTCCAGAGAAGATCTTCCTTAACCAAGGGAAGTATGCAGTTGAAATATTGAAGATATTTGATTTGTTGGAATGTAAATCCTTGAACACACCCATGGAAACAAAGTTGAAACTCTTGGTTGATACTTCGTCAGAGTTGGTTGATGCTACTATATACAAACAAATTATTGGATCGTTGATTTATCTGACGAATACCAGGCAAGATATATGCTTTGTTGTGAACACCTTGAGTCATTATCTGGTATATCCCAGACATGTTCACCTTGTAGTTGCAAAGCATATGATGAGATACCTTAACGGTATGTTGGATTATGGTCTCTGTTATACTGGAGATCATGACTTCAGATTGTATCATTTTACTGATTCAGATTGGGCTAGAAGTGTTTCTAATAGAACGAGCACTTCAGGATGTTGTTTTAGTCTGGGGTCAGCCATGATTTCATGGCAGAGCAGGAAGCAATCCAATATTTCTCTCAGCACGACAGAAGAAGAATACATTGCAGCATGTTCCGCCTGTTGTGAATCCATATGGCTTCGGAAGTTGTTGACGGATCTGTTCTATCTGGGGATGGAAGCCACCGTGATTCTATGTGATAACCAGAGTTGCATAAAGATGACAGGGAACCCAGTGTTCCATGATAAGTCGAAGCAAATAGAAATCCGACATCACTACATTTTTTATATGGTGCAGAGGGGAGTTGTAAAGCTCCAATATGTTGGCATAGATAAGCAAGTTGCATATGTGTTGACCAAGCCTCTATCTCGTGTAAAGTTTGAGTACTTCTGAGACAAGCTTGGTGTTGTCCGAAAGGACCTCCCCGAAAGGGGGAGTGATATTGATGATACTATGGTATCTTGATCAACATCAGGTAGCTTCATTAGGCTTTTATATCCTAGGGGATTGATCATCCCTGGGAAGATCTCGAATGTCCGATAAGGATGGTCTGTTAGAGTACCTGTGCATGTATATGCCAGCTATGGTCAGTAGTGGTAGCTCTGTTAGGATTTTATATCCTAGGGAATATTTTGATTCATGGGCAGATCGCGAAGATCCGGTAAGGACAGTCTGTCAGAGTACCACATGATAGCTCTGTTAGGATTGTTATATCCTAGGGAATCTTATGATTCCTAAGTAGATCCCAAAGGCCCGGTAAGGATGGTCTGTCAGAGTACCACAAAATGTTGTTGTTTCACCTGCCTCATTATGTTGCCATAAGATGATGTTGTTGTCTCAGCTCTGTGTTGATGATGTTGTTGTTTCAGCCTCGTGTTGTTGATGATGTTGTTGTATCAGTTTCATGTTGTTGATTTTGGTG
Organism: Picea engelmannii; assembly: GCA_009831015.1. Taxonomy (NCBI): domain Eukaryota; kingdom Viridiplantae; phylum Streptophyta; class Pinopsida; order Pinales; family Pinaceae; genus Picea; species Picea engelmannii. Next base: position 1,010,594 of record ML779908.1, on the reverse strand, counting down.
TACCAACCTCGAGTTGGTGATATTTTTGCTTTAGTGTTATGCTAATTGATGTTGATGCAGATGATGATGATGATTCTACTCCAGCTCCATGTTGTGATCGATGATGCTATTGATGATGAGAAAAACTTTCGATGATTTGTAGATATGCCAGTCAGTGTTCCAGATGTTGATGATGTTGTTACCCTCTCTCTCTCTCCTGGTGATGTTGTATTGGGTTATGTCAATAGAATACCCTTCTCGTTAAGGGGGGAGTGTTGAAATATTGTAACTTCGAAGAATATTCTAATTATATTTGAGTTATTATCTTATAGATCAAATCCCCTTTTGTGTATTGATCATGTCGGGTCTTGTATAAGACCAAATCCCCTTTTGTGGATTGGTCAAACCATATTTACATGGTGGTATTTGTGAAGTCATCTCTAGGGTTTATAAAGTGGTTTTAACCACTCCTGGAAGAAGTTGGCCCTACTAAGTGAAGAGACATAACCCTAACACCTCCTAACTAGTATTTATAAGTGAGGATGGCGCCTCATTTGTTCACTCACTCACTCACACTTCTAGTGTGCATCTTGTGAAGGTAGTTGCAGTTGCAAGAAGAAGGAGAGAGAGGTGCATGCTCGGTCCTAGTCTATTCTTGGTGGTTTGGTCTTATGTCTTGGCATTGTATTGACAATATATTATTGAGGAAGTTTTTGCTGGGTTTTCTCCCCCATGAGGGTTTCCCAAGATAAAATGTTGTGTACCTTGTGATTGTGTTTCTTTCAGTGATCCTACTTATGTTGTTGTTTTGGAAATGCTTTAGAAAATTGAAAAAGAACCTAATAACATCTCAAAATTCAACAGTTCTTTCATAGCTCGATAATTCTATGGTGAATGACTTTGTGAGGAAAAATCCTTTTTACTTTAGTTTCTATGATGGAATGATCAATGAAGAGGGTTTTCTATTTTTGAACATGTTCAGAAGTGTTTTTTGATATGGACAAAATATATCTGCTTTATGTAGTATTTGTAGTAAATTTTATGAAGATGTATATGATTATATGATGAGGATAAAGACATTTTTTTCACTTTGATCTTTTGAAAAATGTACAGTCCCAAGTTGGACAGAAATATGTATGTTTGTGAATAAAAAGTTTTTTTGTTTTTGTTTTTTTGAAAAAAAATAGGTTAATGTTGCAAAACATAAGGAAGAGGAAGATATCTTTGTGGTCATGACATAGGATAAATNATGTACAGTCCCAAGTTGGACAGAAATATGTATGTTTGTGAATAAAAAGTTTTTTTGTTTTTGTTTTTTTGAAAAAAAATAGGTTAATGTTGCAAAACATAAGGAAGAGGAAGATATCTTTGTGGTCATGACATAGGATAAATCAAACAATGTAAAAGCATCTATTTGGTATATAGATTCAGGGGCATCATGTCATTTTATGAATAGGAGAGATTGGTATATCAATTATATTGCTAATGAACCTTCTAATGGTTTTGCAGTGTTTGGTGATGGGGAGGAATACAAGGATGAAGGAAAAGGTAATGTGTGAATAACCCTACTGGATACAAAGATGGTATTTATTAATGTTTACTATGTTCTAAGAATGGATAAGAATTCACTTCTTGTTAGCGAAATTATGAAGCGCAACCCCCACTTACATGTGATTTTCAGCAATCACAAATGTTAATTTGTGGATAAGGTCATTAAGAAGACACTTGTTCTTGGTATTAGAGACCATGGGATTCAAGTTGGTTGATGCAAAGGATGTGAAAAAGTATGCCTTTATTGCCAAGAGTGTTCAAAATAGTAGTGATCTTTGGCATCAAAGATATGGGCATTTGAATTTGAGATCTGTTTCTTATTTCGCTAAAGAAAGTTTGTTTGATGACCTCCCATATATACAAAATCAACAAGAAATTTATGGATCATATTAAGATGGTAAGCAACATAAGACTCCAATTGATGAAAGGCAATCTTGGAGAGCTAAAGAAGTTCTTCAATTGATCCACACTGACATTTGTGGGCCTGCGAAGATGACATCATTCTTCGATGCTAGTTATTTTTTGTTGTTTGTAGATGACTTTTCCAAGAAGATGTGACTGTATTTTTTGAAGTTGAAATCAAAGGTGTCTAATGAGTTCAAGAATTTCAAGGCTTTGGTAGAAAAATAATCCAAGAACATGAAATTTCTCAGATAATGGGAGTAAATTTTGCTCTAAGGATTTTCCATGTTTCTTTAATCAAGAAGGCATTTAAAGATAGTGGGTTAAATCATAAAGATGGGTGTCTATTTTGTTTGTTTTATAAGAAAAAAAAAACTATATTTTCACAAGTTCTTCAACTTTCGGTATACAAAAGTATTTTTTTTATTTAGAATTTCACTTTACAGTAAAAACAAAACTTATGAAGAATTTTATTAGCTTTATACTGACTATTTTTCAAATTATTTTTATTGAAATTTGATATGTCAATTTGGAAATTGTTTCACAGTATGTTCCTTAAAAATGAAATGAATGATAATGAGTTATGTTTTCCCCCAACAATGTATCTATTATTAAACTTTTTTTTTTGACAAATGAAATATACTGTGACAATCAAGAGTGGGAGGTTGTTTCCATTAAGTTGGTCCTATTCGAGGAAGATGAGAATGTGGCGGAAGAAATGGGAGAGCAAGACAAGAGAAACCAACATTAGGGAGAGTGAGAGTTTGTTTCCCATGTGCCCCTTCTGGATGAGAAAGTGATTGAGTGCATGGTTGTGGAGAAGAAGAAACATGAGATTTTTATATTAATTACACGAGTGAGGATCTCATGGAGGAGTAGGATGAGGCCAAGGAAATGCTTAATATTTAGCGATAAGGCATGCTAAAAAATCTAATGCATCATCGGTTGTTTTCCAAATGTGCTTCTTAACTTCTATTAAATATACAATGTGAATCTTAGGTCATTCTTGAGGTTGACACAATTTTATAATTAAGACATCCACCAGGGTCCTTTCTTGTTGAACAGTGGAAAGGGGCATTGGGAAGCTCTGATCATAGATCTTAGTAGTCCTAATTATTCCAAAGTAGAGGCAACCATATAGACTTGGAAGGAAACTAAGTTGATGTTCTCGATGCCACCAGCAAGGGCCCCAGATACAGATACTATGGGGCTACGAAATTCCTCCCCATCCTCAAAGAGTTATTCGATAATCCCCCTTGAGGAAAAAAATAGGAGGTGTAGGTATGCAATATACAAGCGAATTGACACCAATTCATATTATTGCTACAAGAATGACGAGGATGGTATCTTGGAGAAATTCAAGAAGCCCGTGAAGGAGGAGATGTGAGGCAAATCAATGAGGAAGTGGTGGAGGATTGATTCCATGCACTAAATTATGAGAGGCACCGAAGAGTGACCTCTGTTTTTTCCTCTGCAAAGCAAAACCTTCACAAAATTTAATTGTGTAGGTTTGCATATATAGTTTGTGAATTAAATTGTTTTTCTTCATGCTGCTACTGCACTCGGTGTTGTCATTGTATCTGATTCACATAAAATTATTTTTAGACACATATAAATAGATAAAACAATTTTAAAATATAAAACACTTAAAATATAAAACACAAACATATGTAACTAATTGGTATTTATCAAATACTAAAATTAGTTTATGTTTGCAAACAAAAAGTTAAAAAGTAACCGGTGTTATTAATAATATCATACACATTGTTGTCAATGCTCCATATCAAACATAAGGCACCAAATAGCGGTGTGTTAAATTTAACGTACATGTGCGTCATTGTTAGTCGAACATCGATATCTATAGCGGTGTGTTGTGATATATAGCGCATCGGTTAAGGGTTGTCATACAAAATGACATGCGATGTCATTTCACATATGAAGTGTGTAACTCGGGACGGCTAGTTCTAAGGAACGCACCGCTATAGTAGAATTTTTAATGATAAACCAAGTGGTGCACTTCGTTATATGAAACGCACCAGCACTCTATGTTCCTTAGATTACCAGAGGATTTTTAACGGTGCGTTGTCATTTTTGATGCACTGATAATGGGCATGTTTTAAAAGATGCACCGCAATGATAGTTTTTTAAATAGTTTTCTCGATGCAACTCACTTAACCTCACCATTGCATTTCAATGAATGTAATGCACCGACGCTCAATTTAAGCTTTGTATGTGTTGATATCGGTGCATACGACAAATGCACCGGTAATGGGGCATCCAATAAAATGAACCGATATGGTAAATTATTATGTATTTTGTTTGTTGTGTTGTAGTACACAGTATTGGTACGTTGTATTTATTTGACGCACCGCGAAGCAAAAATTTTGTTTCAAAAACTAGGCGGTGTGTTCAATTTATAGAACACACCAATGCGTTCTTCTCAATTGGCTCACTTCAACCCGGTGTCGTGCTCTTTACAGCACCGGTGCATTGTCTATACATAGGAGCATTGATCAATTAAATTATTTTATAGCAACTTAAGTGATGTGATGTGTTAATATAAACGCATCAGTGCTACCGTGTTATTTGGAGCATCGAAATTTTGTTTAACGATGTGTTATGTTGTTGAGAGCATCGGTAATGGGCCATCCACCAAGACGCCCCACCACACCGGTGCATTCGGTTAACATAAACGTATTGTCGCCCCAATTTTGATGGAATGTAAACACAATGGTGTGTTTTCACTAACAAAACGCACCAGTGTGATATCATTTCTAGAGCATCGGCATGATGTTAAGCAGTGTGTCATCCAGTATAACGCATCGATGCAGGTGTTGGCACAATCGGCACCGCTTCATTATATTGATTTATTGCAAATTAAGCAGTGTGATGTGTTATTATGACCACGTTGGTGCGATGTGTTACTATGGTTTTGTCAGTGTTACCGTGTTTTTGAAGCACCGTCATTTTGTTTAGCGGTGCTTTCTGAAGCGAAGAGCACGGAATATGGGGCGTCAAAGGAAACACCCTGCAATGTCAAATCAGTCAATATTTGTTTTGGTGTGGTTATGTCAATGGCACCAGTGCATTTGTTTAAAATGGTTGCACCGCTAAGTTAAATTGTATGCGTCATATTTTGAGTGGCGCGCTTAGTTAAATGGAACACATCGATGCTTATGTGTTTGAAAAGCACTGACATGTTGTTTACCGAGCATTGTCTTTTATAATGCACGAGATGAGGTTCATTTAATCGAACATCGATTAAGTACTGTAAAAATTAGACATGTCAGTTATGATGCTTACTGTGAAGTTAGCATAGGACACACTGCTTTGGGGTGAGCCGAATTGAAACGACGCACGGCATGGAGTCAGAAAAAAAAAATTGAAAAAAGTCTCAAATTTCAAGCTAAATTCAAATTTTAAATGGATGAAAATGCAAATGGAAAGGTAATAAACAAATTACCTAGACTCTTGTGTCCCAAGGAGACATGGTTCCACTATTGAGATGAAATTAAAATTCGTGGTAATTTCCAAAAATTGAAAATGTGTGGAATTGACTGGTGGAGCTATCCAACACGTCGGGGAGCACCGAAAACGGGGCATCCTTGAAAATAGAGTAAGCATCAATGATTGCTTGAGAGATTGGAAGCACGAGATGAGGTGTCACAATGAAAATCGGTTTGGTAATTTTTTTATTTACCCATACCCCGGTGTGTCATGGGACAATTTTACGCATCGGTACGTAAGATTCAATGGCATCGGTGCACTTTGGTCGATGCTTGTTATTTTTTTTATGACATATGATCGTGTGTTTGAACATCTACCCACCGATACGTTATGTTTTAGTTGAGCACCAAGGCAGATGTACCATAAAGGCGCACCGAACAAAAATGTCCACAAAAACCTTCGTCCACTCACATCCTCTAACAACCTCCGCTATGAACAGTGATGGTGTGTTTGAACATTTAAGAATTGGTGTGGTATGTTTAGGTGCGCATCGGTGCAGTATGTTCAGGTGCGCACCGGTGTAGTATGTTTAGGTGTGCACCAATGTGGTATGTTTAGGTGCACACTGGTGTGTATATACCTTGAAGGCACACTGAGAAAAAAAAAAAAAAAACCTTCAACTGTCCGCCTCTGCTAACAACCTTCACTATAGATAGCTAAGGGATAAATTTTTCGGGGAGATTCTGTAAAAGCCTCCAGAACAAGGTGTTCTCCTTGTACTAATTGGGCTTAAGTTGTTAGAAAGTGCTCGTTTTACCATAGATAATATCACTATTGTCACCCAACCATAGGCCGAAGCCACCCTTCGAGCACCTTGACCTTGATAGAGAGAAGAACCCCGGTAGCAATCCAATAGCCAAGCAAGGCTAATGCACCAAGCAAAAAGTAACCAAAGTTGATCAGAGAGTCCAATCCAAAATATAGAAGCAATAGGCTTCAAGATTGGCAGCAACACCTTCTCCAGAACTTGCGCACAAGTGTCTCTCTGTAATTCAAAGAGTTGTGTGTAAAATGAGAACTAGTGCCCTGTATTTATACTAGCTCTAGCAGGCTACCTAGGTCGACTTCTCATTCTGGGCACTAATTAATTTATATTAATTATCTCTCTCAGCCGACATCTCTAAGGTTACATTCACTTCTTTTCTTGCTTCTGGAATATTCTAATCTCATCAAAGGGTCACAATGGAGGTTGATACCTTCCGAAGCTACCATAATATCAACACTCCTTCCTAGCTAGGGAAGTATAACTGATAATGGTCTTGAGCACAAATAGACCATTCAACTGGTAGCATCACGAGCACCATCATTATTATCCAACTGGATAATCTCCATGACAACTGGCACAATGTCAACTAACAGAACACAATTGTGTTTATCCATAGTAGTACACAACTACTCAATTTGTGGTGCACAGTCACAAACAATGAAACATATCCACCACAGTAGCATATCTCTACTGTCTAGAGACGTGCAGTCTCCAACATATCAACTGATATCAACCTGCACAGAAACAATGATATAAACTGAGTCATCTGGGCCATTATTCCACTCACATCTGTGAGATCTAGAAGAGCATCTTCCCTCATAGTAGAACATCAATGATGGGCTATCTGGACTATTCTTCTCAATCAAGGAATAATAACTGTCCTGATTTATGATCCTAGACCATTCCCTATCCTGGGCCATTCCTCCGGCACTAAACAAGGTGCAACCTGGAGAGAATGAGTTTGCCCTAGGGAATGCATGTCCCTGATTGTTGAACCTGGACCATTCACCTATCTGGGCCATTCCTCTGACACTAAACAGAGTGCAACCTGGAGAGAATGAATCTTCCCTAGGGAATGACTGTCCAGACCATTTCCAAAGGAAATCACTGTCCTGCACCAACCTCCAAAACGGACCATTCTTTGAAACTGCTAACAATTGTGAGCTTGGAAAGAATGATTGTCCGGCAAGGCGGACCAGTCTTCTTGAGTAACCCTCAAGAAGAGAGACTGTCCTAGACCATTCCCCATGTTAACCACAATGGGAAATCATTGTCTATGGTACATCAGCAATCCATCGAACCATTTTCATTACGAAAATGACCGTTCGATCTGGACCATTTTCCGAACTGGAAAATTCATGTTCGTCAGAAATCTCAACCACTTTCCAAACTGGAAAGAAACTGCCCATGCTGGACCATTTTTCAAACCTGAAAATGACTATCTTCAATTCAATGATATGTCAGTGCTCCCTCCCAACCTGGAGAGTCATTTCTTCCCTTTCAGCTAAGGAAGTTATTTCCACAATCCCCAATTTGTCTCGGAAATATGAAAACTTTATTCTGGACAGAGGCTTTGTCAGTATATTTGTTGTCTTCTCATCTATGGGGATATATTGGAGCTTTACTTCTCCTTCCTGGACTTTATCTCAAATAAATTAGTATTTGATCTCAATGTGTTTCGATCGTTCATGAAACATTGGGTGTTCTGATAGCCTTATACAACTTTGATTGTCACAGTGTATTATGGTCGAATCTGGAACCTGATCGAATAAATCAGAAATCAACTTTCTCAGCCATATTGCTTTTGTACATGCCTCACATGCTGCAATATATTCTGCTTCTATTGTGTTGAGTGTGACAGACTTTTGTTTCCTGCTGCCCCAAGATATCATAGCGGAGCCCAAGCTGAAACACATCCCTGAAGTACTCTCTCTGTCTTCTGCACTTCCTGCCCAATCTGAATCTGTGAATCCATGAAGTTGTATATCATTGGATGCTATATATCTTAAATCGTAGTTTAGTGTTCCACGGATATACCTTAGAACAGGTGTTGTAGTTTTCCAATGCTCATGTCTAGGTTCCACCTAGAACTGGCTTATTGTGTTCACGGAAAAGAAAATATCTAGTAGAGTATTTACCAAATACATCAATGACCCAATCAATTGTCAATATAGTGATGGATCTACTGGATCAGAATCTAAATCTCTTATTTTTCTTATATATGTGGTCATAGGAGTGTCCATGGATTTGCAATCCATCATTCCAAACTTCTGAAGACTCTTTATTGCATACTTTCCTTATCCAAGGAATACTTCACCACGCTTCTGCCATACTTCTAGTCCCAAGTAATAATGCATGAGACCAAGATCTTTCATATCAAACTCAGAAGCTAGTTCCTTTTTGCATTGTATGATGAGACACTCTTCACCTATTAGGAATAGATCGTCGACATATAGTAGTATAATCACAGGTGCATTGTTCACGACTTTGTAGTAAATATTTGGATCTGCATTACTTTTGGAGAAACCAAGTCTCATTAGATAGCTGTCTATTTTGGCATACCAAGCTCTTGGAGCTTGCTTGAGTCCATATAACGCTTTCTTTAGTCTGCAAACATGAGTGTCTCTGGAATGTACTTCAAACCCTTGAGGTTGTTCAATATATACTTCTGAAGGTCCCACTCTGGGCCTTGAGTCTTTCTGCTTCTTTTAGGGTTGCTTCAAGCCAAGTTGGTTGTTTCTTGGTCTTAGGTACAGTTTCTGGATCAGTGGTCTCACGTGGTTGCATCGAATGATCAAGTTGTTCATTTTCTTCATTTTTGTTTTCTAGAAGACATGTGCCTTCTTCAATAGGCTCTTCATACTCTTCTTCTTTTATAGTTTCTTCTATGGATTTCTTGAAAGCCATATTTTCATTGAAGGTCACGTCTCTGTTGACTTCAATCTTATGTTGTTCCGAGATATAGATTCTATAAGCCTTGGATGATTCACTATATCCCACGAATATGCCCTTCTTTCCTGAGGGTTCTAATTTATTCCTTTTGTCCTTGGGAATGTGAGAGTAAACACGACATCCGAAGATTCTTAGGTTTTCCACATTAGGTTTCTTACCTGGGAAGGCTTCTTCTGGAGTCATATCCTTTAATATGCAGTGAGGACTTCTGTTCTGAACAGATATTGTTGTCATGGTTGCTTCTCCCCATAAGAACATAGATAAACCTTGATCGTTTAGCAGTGCCTTTATGGTTTCTTCAATGGATCTGTTCTTCCTTTCTACTACACCATTTTTTTGAGGATTATGAGGAACAGTCAGGTCCCTCCTAATCCCTGTCGATTTGCAAAAGGCAACGAATTCCTTTGATGTGTATTCTCCTCCATTATCTGTTCTCGGGGTCTTAATTTTCTTGTTTGTGAGGTTCTCTATTTCTTCTTTGAATTCTTGAAACTTGTTGAATACTTCACCCTTTGTCTTCAAGAGATATAACCAAGTCTTTCTTGAGTAATCATCTATGAAGATTACATAGTAAAGAGAACCTCCTAGATATTTGACTGGCATCGGACCGCAAACATCTTAGTGTATTAGATCTAGAATATATTTAGATCTATTGTTGTTGCTTGGGAATGGTTTCTTGATATTCTTTCCAAGAGCACATCCTTTGCGAGTTCCTTCATGTGTAGACTGCAAATCTGGTATTCCTTAAACCAATTTTTTGAGAAAAGGTAATGCTTTATAGTTAATATGAGCGTACCTTACGTGCCAAAGTTCATTGGGATTGACTTCATCATGTACAAGATCTTCTTCATTTTGTTCTAGTAGTCTATATAGATTTCCTTCACGGGTTCCAATAACCCTAGCGTTCTCTATGCTGGAGTCTTTATGCCAAGATAACACTTTTTCATCTACGAAAGCTATTATGTTTCCTTTGTCTTTTAGGAAAGATATGGATACAAGATTCTTTTCTAAACCAAGTACATATAAGACATTGCTCAAATGAACATTGTTACTTGTTTTCAATTTGACGGAGGCTTGTCCAAATCCTTTGACTGGGTAAGTGCTTTTGTCTCCAAGCTCTACCTTGTACGATGTCTTCTTCTCATTTAGATTTGAGAGTCTGGCTTGATATCCCATCATATGCCTAGAAGCTCCACTATCAATTATCCACATGTCATCTTCGATCGTTCATGTGAGTGTTGAGTAGTGTAGATGACTAGTCTTTTCACTCATGACTTCAGTTGACTGGTGACTAGTCATGCCTTGATCCAAAACTTCAACTTTGACGTTTTTGCCTTTTGAGAGTGCCAAGAGGTGTGTTGGACTAGGGTGCACTTGAATACCTTCTTCTTGAGCGAGTTGTTCCATCACAAGGAGTTGGATCGGGTTTTAGGGTTTCTGCAACTGCTCCTACTAGTAACCCTAGCAGCAGTGTCTTGGAAGTTTCTCCTACTAGTAAACCCTAGCGACAGTTCTTCAACAAACTTAGTATCCTAATGGCTATGCTTCCTTCCAGTGGTTAGATTGAATGAAGGAGGTGTGGGCCCATAACCTGTTAGAAAGTGCTCGTTTTACCATAGACAATATCACTATTGTCACCCAACCATAGGCCAAAGCCACCCTCCAAGCACCTTGACCTTGACAGAGAGAAAAATCCTAGTAGCAATCCAATAGCCAAGCAAGGCTAATGCACCAAGCAAGAAGTAACCAAAGTTGATCAGAGAGTCTAACCCAAAAGATAGAAGCAATAGGCTTCAAGACTAGCGGCACCACCTTCTCCAGAAATTGTGCACAAGATTGTCAGACTGCAGTGTGCACAAGTGTCTATCTATAATTCTGAGAGCTGTGTGTAAAATGAGAACCGGCGCCCTATATTTATACTAGCTCTTACAGGCTACCTGGGTCATCTTCTCATTCTGGGTACTATTTAATTCATATTAATTATCTCTCTCAGACGACATCTCTTCTAGGGTTACATTCACTTCTTTTCTTGCTTCCAGAATATTCTAATCTCGTCAAAGGGTCACAATGGAGGTTGATACCTCCCAAAGCTACCATAATATCAACATAAGTTACCTGGACTCCTGGATTTTCTTCTGCATAATGTGTTCTATCTTCCTAAGTTCCAAAGGAACTTGTTGTCCGTTATGCACATCTGACAACAAGGCCACTATGTTCACATGTTCGATGGCAAATTTGAAATAAGGAAGGACTTGGACAACATGGTTGTCATGATTGGAATGGAAGATGCAATATTGTTGAAACTTAAAGGAACATTTGCCTATACACAAAATGTTGCATGCCTCTCTCATCACTGTGAAGGTATAATGTCATCTAGTCTTTTGTGGCATGCTAGATTTAGCCATATTAATTATGAAGGTCTTTGTTTGTTGAGAAAGAATGGTGTTTCTGGTTTGCTTACTATTCCTAGAAAATTGAAGCAATGTGATGCTTGTATCCTTGGAAAGCATAGAAAACAACCATTTCATGATTCTACTTCCAGATCATGTAGAAAACTTGAATCGATTCATTATGATTTACGTGGTCCTATGCATGTTCCTTTTGCAAATGGAAATGAACATATCATGTATTTTATTGATGATTACACCAGGATTTCTTGATTGTTCTTGCCCAAAGATAAATCACAAGCTTTTGAAACTTTTAAAAAATTTCATGTATGGATTCAAAATGAAGCTCGGTCTTATGTTGGCTCTCTTCGCACTGATAATGGAAAAGAATATACATCTAGTGAATTTGAAAGCTACCTTCACCAACATGGGATCAAGCATCAAACCACAGTTCAATACAATCGTCAATATAACAATGTAGTTGAACGAATGAACAGAACACTCCTAAATATGGTTTGTTCCGTGATATTTTTCAAGAATGTAAAATTGATGTTTTGGGTCGATGCAGTTCTATGTGCAGTTTATGTCAAAAACAGGTGTCCATGTCATGCTCTTGAAAACAAGACTCCTTATGAAATTTGGTACGGCCACATTCCTTCGGTGAGGCATCTTAGGGTATTGGGTTCCACCTGCTATGCCTTGATTCCTAAGGAGCAAAGAAGCAAGTTTGATGCAAGGATCCAAAAGTGCATCTTCTTTGGGTACTCAAATACCACCAATGGATATCATCTTTGCGATTAGAAAAATAAGAAATTCATCCTTTCCATAGATGTAATCTTTCTTGAATCCTCCGAGAATGATGAAATTTTTGAGTGGAAGCTTGATCATCTAGAAAAAATCACTCGTGTAAATACATATCATGAATTTAATGATGAGATTACACATCTTGAAGGGGGGATCCCTATCTCGGGTCAATATCTAGAATCTCCTTTGGAAGCACCATCTCCCCCACATGAAGAAGTTCCATCCATTTCATCATAACCTAAAGTTCATTTGGATGATGTGATTGAGAGGATTGAGAAGATGAGTCTTGATGAGAACTCAACACCATCTCAATCAGATAAGAAACCTGGACCATCTCAAAAACGTCCACCAAAATGGCTCACAAAAACACTTGAAAGTGTGCATCCTGATGAGGTCAGAAAGACAGGAACCAGAATTTTCTAAAGACAAGATGGAGGCAATTCAGACTTAGGTGATGTAGATGGCATGGATGTTTCATATGATTGTGAGTTGAATTTATCCATTAACCTTGAACCTACTTCTTCTGAAGAAGCCACTTATCATGATGAATGCAAAGAAGCCATGCAGAAGGAATATGATGCTCTCATCAAGAATGGGACATGGAATTTGGTGGACCCTCCATTTGGAACCGAACCAATTGGATACAAATGGGTATTCAAGAACAAATACAAATCATATGGCTCACTTGACAAGGACAAAGCAAGGCTTGTGGCAAAAGGATTTGCACAGAAAGAAGGTGTTGATTATATGGATACTTTTTCCCTCACAACAAAATGGGCTACCATATGTACTTTATTTTCCATGGCAGCACAAAATGGATGGAAAATTAATCAACTGGATGTGAAGACTTCTTTCTGGAATGGAGACTTGAAAGAGAATGTTTTCATGTCTCAGCTAGAAGGCTTTGTTGTGAAGGGAAAAGAATAGAAGCTATGTAATCTCATCAAATCCTTATATGTCCTGAAACAAACAACGTGGTGATCTTGGTATGAAAAGCTAACGGAGCATATTCTGAAATTGAATTTCAAGCACTACAATCTCAATGATGCAACTTTGTTTGTCAAGAAAGTTGGAAATATTGTTGTATTTCTTATAGTAAAACAAAATTTTGACCAATGTCGAGGGGCGTGATCATGACAAAACGGTGGGTGTAGTGGGCGCCAAGGATACTACATGTGACGAAGGAGATAGCCATGCACAAACAGACCTCTCAACCCAGTTGCATATAACATAGACATGTGTTGTGAAACCGATGCTAGGGTTTCACACAGATTCGTGAGAGTGACCGACGAGGGGCGACAAGAGCATGAGACTAACGGTGGACAATCACGTGAATTAGGGTTTTACAAACTGAAATGTAGGTTGGTAGAAGGAATGAATGGAATGTGGGCTTGAGACAGAGAATCGACCAGAGCACCAAAAGGGATAGGGACAAACATGAAGACGTTTTTTGCATGTTGATGGAAAGAAAATGCCTAGAGAAATAATGGAGTTAATCGATGCTCTGACGCAATTGTCGGGCCATGTATTGGCAGAACTCATAACTCCACACTTTTGTTATTGCATTAGCTTGAAACTCAATAAATATGCAATAACTGACTATTGGTCTTCCCTTACGGGTGATTCTTCCTATCACCTACGACTCTTCATATTTACAATTTATGTTACAAGTAACGCAATCCCAAGGATTGTGTGTCAAACACAATCAAAGTCCTCCTTCATCCTCAATGGATTTACAACCGTGGGTTTTCAATGTCTTCAAATGTTTAGATATGACTGGATGTCAAGGTTATTCTCATGATCTACCTAAGATTGTTGATAAGTGGTTGCCTAAGTTTTTTGGATGCCTCCATTGAAGACCATCTATCTTTATTCTATAATGTTCTAGAACTCTATGCTACCAAGTATAAACATGAGGATGTAATCATGAAGCTCTTTTCTTCATAATTGATAGAGAATTTTGTTTTGGTATAATAATCTTCTTGATAAAAGTATTAAAACTTGGCAAGCCATTCATAATGCCTTCATAAAAAGATGGGAAATAAAGAAATATGGTAAATTTATTTTGACCCAATTTAGTCAAATGAAGAGAAAAGAAATAGAGTCTATTGATGAATTTAATATGAGATTTTATACTTTGATGAAAGTGTTTCTTTAGGACCTTATGCCAAAGGATGGAGCGATTTGGTCTTATTCTAAGAAACAAATTCCCAAGTATGTTATGATCCAACGCCTTAACAATGATAAAAAAAAATCAATAATTACAGTCCACTTCAAGGGGGAAACCTCCTTTTACAATATGTCCACTTCATAATACAATAAGATATGAGATAAGATAATCCTAATACTAGATCTCCTTGATATATATATAGGAGACAAAGGGGTACAATTATGATGAAAGGGTGCAATGAAGGGTTCTATCCGACCTACTAGAAATGTAATAATTCAATATTTAGGGCTTAATAAGGGGTTTTATACAAAACATAGGGCTTTATTTGGGGCTTAACATGCCCCTCACCTTCAAACAAGTGTTGTCCTCAACACTTGACTAACCACGGGTGCTTTTGCATGAAGAATTCATTTTTCCATGTTGCTTCTTCCACTATTAGGTTCTTCCATTTGACGAGGTACTATGTAATTGCTCAGTTTATCAGTTGCTTACTTCTTGTTTCAAAGATTGTTAATGGAACTAGTATGTTATTCACTTATTCATTGATCTCTAGTAAAATAATTTGGACTGGGATCTTATTGTCGATGACCTCTTTAAGCAATAAACATGGAATATTGGATGTACACGTGAAGATGGAGGCAACTCCAATTTGTAAGCCATACTTCCAATCCTATGCAAAACCTTATAGGGGACGTAATATTTGGGTGATAATTTATTGTCCTTTGTTTGTTACATGAGGGACATTTGTTTGTATGGTTGTAGCTTTAGAAATACCCAATCCCCCACTTCAAATTCAATGTTGATATGCTTGTTGTTTCATCCTATTTTGTGCCATAACCAAGTTGTCCTTCAATAGTTTGAGGAACACTTGTTGGTTCCTTATGTGGTCCTCCACTGATTGAACCTTTGTATTCCCTTTCAAGGGTGATGTGATGGATGGAGGATGATATCCACAAAGTGCCAGAAATGGGGACATTTTTTATGAAGTATGGAAGGATGTGTTGTACCACAATTCCTCCAAGGGAAACCACTTGACCCATTGTGTTTTTTTATCAGATGCAAAGCAACAAATATATCCTTTAAACATTTATTCACAATCTCAGTTTTCCCATCATATTGAGGGTGGTAAGATGAGCTATGAGCCAATTGAGTAACCAAACAAGAAAATAATTTAGTCCAAAAAAAATTCGTGAAAATTGGATCTCTGTCACTTATAATAATCTTGGGGACTCTATGTAGCTTTTGAATTATTTCCATGAATGTTGTGGTTGTTGTACTTGCTTTAAAAGGATGAGAAAGAGAGAGAAAAATGCGCATACTTTTTTGGTCTATCCACTACTACCATGATGATATTCTTTCCTTCGGATTTGGGTGAACCTATAATAAAAATCCATTGAAACTTCTTCCCAGCGTTGGCTTGGTATAGCTAATGGTTGTAGGAAACCTGGAGTCTTGATTGTCTCTCCCTTATTCTATTGGCAGACCAGACATTCACACACAAACTTTTGAACATCATTTTTAAGACCTTCCCATAAAAAATCCTTCTTTATGATGTGGTGTGTTTCAAGAATCATGAATGTCCCCCTATAGGAGAAGTATGCAATTCCATAAGGACATTTTGTTTGAGTTGGGAGTTCTTACATAAATATAGGCAATCATTATACCATAGAAAATCATTCTTCCATAAAATATTATCTACTGAATTGGGGTCCTCATGTAGTTATTGAATGATCTTGCATACCTCTTGATCTTGCTTCCATTTTATCCTTGCTTCTTCCACCCAATCAGATTGCGAAATAGAAATAACACATAGTGAACCTTATGTTTCTTCTTCTTTCCTAGAAAGGGCATCTACCACAACATTATGTTTTCCATTTTTATAGATAATTTCAAAGTCATAACCCAACATCTTTGTAACCCATTTTTCTTTCTCTTCTGAAGACAATCATTGCTCCAAGAATTACTTCAAACTATCATGATTTGTTTTTACTTTGAAGTATCTTCCTATTAGGTAAGGGCGTCATTTATGAACTGCATGTAGTATAGACAACATTTATTTTTCATAAATGGGTTTGACTAAGTTTTTTCCTTTAAGTTAGCTGCTTTCAAAGGCAAAGGGCCTTCCTTCTTGCATTAAAACTACACCAATTCCATGGCATGAGGCATCACACTCCGCAATAAAAAAAATTGTAAAGTCAGGTGTGGCCAAGACAAGATTTGTACACATAGCCTCCTTAAGTTTTTCAAAAGATTTGATTGCTTCTCCAGTCCAAGAAAATGATTCCTTATTTAATAATGTTATTAGAGGTGTTGTTATTTAACCATAGTTCTTGACAAACTTGTGGTAATAGCCTGTCAATCCTAAGAATCCTCTAAGTTTCTTCAAGGTTTTGGGAATTGGTCATTCCCTCAACTTTAATTCTTTTAGGGTCCACTTTTACACCTTCATGAGATATAATATGACCCAAATATTCCACTTCTTGAACCCCAAAGGCACACTTAAAAGGATTTGCATAAAGTTGTTGTTCTTCCAATATTTGTAATACTCTGTCGACATGTTGCACATGCTCTTCTCAAGATTTGTTGTAGATTAGTATGTCATCAAAAAATACTAACACGAATTTTACAAGGGCGGGCTTGAAAATAGAATTCATCAAGATTTGAAATGTTGAAGGTGCATTAGTAAGACCAAATGGCATAACCAAAAACTCATAATGACCTTCATGTGTTCTAAAATTTGTTTTAGGAATGTCTTCCTGCCTCATTCTGATTTGATGATATCTCGAACGAAGATCCAACTTAGTAAAGAATTTTGCTCCATGCAATTCATCAACGATGGGGATAGGAAACTTATATTTGATGGTCATTTTTTTTAGTTGTATATAATGTGGACACATATGCCATGAACCATACTTTTTTGTAACCAACACCATCAATGAAGAGAAATAACTTTGGTTATGTTGAATGATGCCAGCCTCTAACATTTCCTAGATCATATGCTCAATCTCACTCTTCTTTGTATATGGATACCTGTAAAGCCTAATGTTAGGTGGTCATGATCTCGAGCAAGGGGGAGACACTTAGGCATTTCACCAAATACCTTGGAATGATTGTTGAACATTATTTGGAGATCTGATGGAGCAGGGGCTATAGATGTTTGAACATAAAGTGAGAACAATTGTGCAATTACACCCTGGTGTCCCTTTTTGAGTAATTTTTCCATGCTATTAGAGTTTATCACTTTAGAGGGTTTCCCTTGGATACCTCTAAGCTCAATTTCCTTGCCATCTGAGGAAAAATTCATGAAAAGATCTTGAAAATTAAGTGCCATTGTTCCCTATGATTGTAACCATTGGACCCCTAATACAAAATCTGCACCACCCATTTGGATGGCAATCATGGGGCTCACAAAATAATCCCCCATGTTGAGCTTAATACAATGGAATTTCCTTGAACAATTTATGGTACCTCCATCTGTAATCGTTACTTGAAACTTTGGTGCAAGATATACAAAGCAATTGAGATCTTTTGCTACCTTGTAATTGATGAAATTATGAGTACTACCAGAATCAATGAATATGGTTACCTTTTTATTTTTGATGTATCCTTGTATCTTGAGGGTTTGTGGAGTATTGATGTCAGCCAATGTAGGACAAGATATTGTTGGAGTAGTCTCTTTTATATCTGGATCGTGTGGTGGTTCCAATTCCTGATCTTCTTCCTCTTCACAGTCTATGTAGAATAATTTCTTCTTACTGCATTTATGCCCCTTACTATACTTGTTGTCGCAATTGAAACATAATATGTTTGCTCTTCTTTCATCCATATGTTGAGGTGTTAACCTTGTCAGTTGAGGTACATTTGTTTTATGAACCCCAAAACGATATTTTCTCCATGTGTGTGCAACAATGGTAGGCTTGTGTGTAGCATTATTCTTGGCTTGAATATGATGAGCATATTGCATAGCTTCCATAAAACAATTAGGGTGTCTTAATAAAAGATCATGTTTAATGTGTTGGTTGTCATTGATGTCATCCCTTGAAGAAATTCTGGTAGCAAAAAGGTTTGGGTAATGGACCCAAGTTTGTTTGATGTATAATGGTGTGAGTTTTAATATATTTAAAGGTAAGACTATTATGGATGAATAGTACATGTCATGTCATTTCCGGTGGTATGTGGAACACCACATAACTCCCCACGGTTAGAGAGTTATGGCCATGTGAAGTTGGAGAACCCTCATGAGTCATCTAGAAGCCCCAAAAGGAGTCAAAGTGGTTTAAAAGATTTTAGAAGGTAAATAATAAAGTGAAGTGATGAGTGTATTATAAGTCAAAGTGAATACAAAAGAAATTATTTAAATAATAAAGTTAATGGAGAAATTACTAAGTAGACAAGTGGTCAGAAGTGGGTTAACCCTAAAATAAGGAAAGTGGATTAAGATGGTTAAAAGGTAACCCCTTGAGGAAGATACATGAAAGTATAAACAAGAAGCAAGGCTCTCTCATTTTAATTACACTTGAGCATATTGAATATCTACAGGTGACTGAGGTAACAAAAGGATATCTAAGCCGAATTTCAGAGGGAAGGTGAAGTAAAGAAGGCCGAAATTCAAGGGAGGATAAATTTTTTTGATGATGCTTTCTAAGGTATGTTATTTACAGGTCATCTTACCATTTTCGTAATAACTATTTTTCTATAATGATTCAGAACGTGAAATTAGGAGGCCATTGAGGAAACATATCCAAGTAGTTGTGATACAAATTTCAGCTTGTGGGTCGTTGTATTTTTGGAGTTACACGACGTGGAAAATAGGGTTTGTGGTTAGTCCTGAAACTAGTCTAAAACAAGTGCTTCGGGTAAAAACGTCATAACTTCTTCATAATAGATCCAAATTCAATAATACCAAATGTATTGGTTAGATTATCATATGTAGTATTTTATGTACAATTTTTAGATCCATACAACAAATATTCTGTGTGGAGCATGCTCTACAAGTTCACTCTCTAGAATAAGACAGAATTCAACAAGGTATGTCATTTTTGCTATAACTCATTTTCTGTGAGGTTCCAAGCAGTGAAATCTAGAGGAATTGCAGTGAAATCTGGAGGAATTGCATAAAAGACATTTAAGAACATTGTGTACCATTTTCATATATGTATTCATTATAGGTACATAGTTATGATTATTGCAAGTTAGGTTTTTTTACTAATCCAAAATTAGTCGTGTGAGACTAAAGTAAAGTTTGATGAAAATGCTAGTCTCTTGTTGTTAAAGTTAAGGAAGGTTTGCAGGTATGTGATCATATAGACCAGGTATATTAAAGAGTTACAAATTAGATTTGGATGATGAAATTGATGAGGGCTTTTGGTTTAGGTACATGTTGGGTACATGGTTGAGACAAGTAGTTGATGAGTTGGCACATACATGAGGTGTATAGTTGATGATGTTGGTACATCTTGATGAGTCATAGTTTATGTGTATTTGATGCATGATTGGTACATATTTGGTGCATGGTTGATGCACTCGTTGATGGTACAGATTAAGGTACAGGTTGGTGCATGGTTCATGCACTTGTTTATGGTACATGCTGATTACAGGTTGTTTGGTATAGGTTTATGCATGGTTGATGTACTTGTTTATGGTACAGGATGATTACAGGTTGTTTGGTACAGGTTGATGCATGGTTGATGCACTTGTTTATGGTACAGGATGATTACAGGTTGTTTGGTACAAGTTGATGCATGGTTGATGCACTTGTTTATGGTATAGATTGATTACATGTTGATTGGTACAGGTTTACAGCAGTATATCTCACAGTGATAGTGTGATAGTGGTTCCATCATTCTACTTCTACGTCAGGGCGGTTGGACGGGGCAAGGACAGGCGGTTGTAGCCACCTTCCAGTTGTAGCCGGAGAACATAGGGGGTTGTAGCCTCCTTTTGGTTGTAGTCAGAGAATTGGGGAGTTGGAGCTTCCCTCAGGTTGTAGCCTAAGAAACTAGAGGGTTGGAGCCTCCTTCCAGTTGTAGCTGGAAAACAAAGGAAGTTGGTGCTTCCAATGAATGTAATTCTTAAAGACATATAAGAAAAAACATTATGTGGTTTTCTCCCGCTTTGGGTTTCCACGTAAAAACACTGGTGTACGGTGTATGTGTATGATTGTTCATTTGTTCATTGTTTATTTACTCTGCAACTATTGGATGACAATGCTACATTGATATAACACTTGCATTTTGTGGTTAAAAAGGATTGTATTTCTCTATTATTGATTCACCCCCCCTCTATTATTGGTACATGTTGATTACAGGTTGATTGGTACATGTTTACAACAGTATATCTCACAGTGATAGTGTGGCAGTGGTTCCATCATTCTACTTCTACGTCAGGGCAGTTGGACGAGGCAAGGACATGTGGTTGTAGCCACCTTCTGGTTGTAGTCGGAGAACATAGGGGGTTGTAGCCAGAGAATTGGGGAGTTGGATATTCCCTCAGGTTGTAGCCTAATAAACTAGGGGGTTGGAGCCTCCTTCCAGTTGCAGCTGGAAAACAAAGGAAGTCGTTGCTTTCGATGAATTTAATTCTTAAAGACATATAAGAAAAAACATTATGTGGTTTTCTCCCGCTTTGGGTTTCCACGTAAAAACATTGGTGTACTGTGTATGTGTATGATTTCTCATTTGTCCATTGTTTATTTACTCTGCAACTATTGGATGATAATGCTACATTGATATAACACTCACATTTTGTGGTTAAAAATGATTGTATTTCTCTATTACTGATTCACCCCCGCCCCTCCCCCCTCTTAGTAATCCAAGATAATGTCCTCTTTTAATCCACCCATGCAAGCCTGCAACAATTGTTCATCACTTATGTCATCCACCCTTGTGGCCAATACCTGAAATTCTAAATTATAATCTCCAGTATCCCCTAAGTGCTTGATTCTTGTCAATTGACTGAAGTAGTCATGTTCCCAAACTTTTCCATATTGTGCTTCTAAGTCCCTTGTAAATAAACCCCAAGTATAATGATAAAAAGGGGGTTGCCTTTTTACTATCCATTGGTACCATTGATATGGTTTTATCTCAAAGTTCAAAGTTGTTAGGTGAACCTTTTTCTTATCATCCATAATATTATGTAGTTCAAAATATTTATCTATTTGGTTTACCCATGTAAAGACCTTTGTTCCATCAAACTTCTTTAATTCAATCTTGGGAAGGTTGAATTTTCGACCCCTACCATAATTAACTCCACTATTAGAGTTAAATTCGCTTGAGAATTGCTTACTTTCTACAGGTTGTTCAACATGACTACTAGATTTATTTTCATGGGTTCCTGGAATTTTGATATCTTCTTTAGGGATTTTTTCATCTAGAGTCTGAATGGTCAGAGAAGACATGGAATTTTTCAATTCCTTCATAGATTTTTGTATTTCTTCCTTATTTTCATCCATCTTCTTTTTCATGTCATTCTTCTTTTCTTCCATCATATTTTCCATTTATTCCATATTTATTTTCATCTCATTCTTATTCTCATTCATCGTCTTATCCATATTGTTTTCCATTTCAGTGATCCTCTTTTCCATCTCACGATAATTCTCATCGATTTCATCTTGAGTCATGGTTCAGATTTCTAGAGGTTTAGTTGGTGAAGTAAATTTTGGAGGAGCCTTTGGAGCCATGTAAGAAAATTATAATTTTCCTCTTTCCCCTCTTTATTATAAATTTTTAATCACAAAAAACAGATCTTCCACTAAAACATTATGCCAATTGTAAGTTATGTACCTTTTTAGCCCTTAATTTGGAGTATGTCCCCCTGGCCGACCTTCCTTTTGATCTATTTCTAAAATTTCAGCCCTTATGAGTCTAAAATTTCAACCTGTAGTAATATGAAATTTCTTCTCTTCAATGCCACAGGTCTTATCAAAATTGGATGTTCCAAGTGGAAGTTAGGGTAACTTCCCCACACCTTGTTGCATTTTGGCCTTTCCAGAAGAGCGAACTTGTATAGCGTGTCCCACGCCAAATATTTTATATCCAAATCTGAAACTTGTGCTGGAAATACTAAAGACGATCCTCTTTCAAATGAAATTGGTGTCGTTCAATTTGGATCCTTGCTAAAGAAGATATGACTATTTTACCACGAACACATGTTTGAGACTAGTTAGATACCCTATCTTCCACAAGGTGTATCTTTTAAATTATGATGACCCAGATGTTGAAATTTTTACCACATATACCTTGATATGTCCTATAAATAAATTCCTAGTTTCACAGTTTGAATCGTCGCAGAAAAAAATTTATAGTGAAAATGCCAAGATGACTTTCTTGGAGAAGAAAAACCCTGGGATTAATGAGCTCTGATACCAAATATTATGATCCAACGCCTTAAAAATGATAATAAAAAAAAATCAATAATTATAGTTCACTTTGAGGAGGGAACCTCCTTTTACAATATTTCCACTTCATAGTACAATAATATATGAGATAAGATGATCCTAATACTAGATCCCCTTGTGTTAGCGTCGGAAGTCACTCCTGGATTGCTTGCAGGAGCAGAGCCCGACACCCATCAGTTTAATGTCACGATTTGTTTATAAGGGATGATAAAATGGAGATAATGGCTCGAGGAGGTATCACTCTAACTCAGGGACTGGATTTGGTACGTAAAGAACAAAGGAGGTCTGGAATCCTAACTTCAGCCAGCGGGTTGATTAAAAGGTGAACAGGTGGAAGACTTAGTGAGAAAGGTGAACAAACGACTTTGGGCATCAGGTTTTCGGTCGTTTGCAGAAGAAAGACTCTGAATGCAAGATCCGCTTGGTTCAGGGTCTCAAGGAACTAAGAGGGGACTTGACTGGATCCTCCAATTCCAAGTCACTCAGCGCTGCGGAAATCACAAGAACTGATTAGAGACAGCGTAACTATTACAGTGATCCATTACAACATCATCCTATAATAGCTACAGCTCGACTGGATCCTCCAATTCCGAGTTGCTCTAACACAGTGTAAACAAAGACATCAAAGAAACTGGCATTCATAAGGCAAGAAGTCTCAAAAGTTCAAACATAACCAGAATAACAGTGCTTCATTAAAACTTTACAACCGGGAGCTCTGCTCAACCATCAATCCTTACAAAAATGGCGAAAACGCCTACATATACTCAAAAACCACCCCAGCAGCAAAAACAAGACATTGCAATAAATAATTGCGTCTGCATGGCTTCTGACAGTCTTCCCATGCAAACTCAGGACGATCGTGCGCCCATGACAGACGCCATCTTGACTGCGCATGGCTCCAGCAAGGGGAGTAGCTGATCCATTTAAATGCCGAGTTAGCGTGTGTAGACCTCCTTCGGCTAGTCGTGAAATCGGGTCTGGCTTCTCTGGAAGAATGGGTACACAGGACCCTCTTGAACAGATTGTCGGTCAGACCCTCCATGCCTTGCAATTAATGATTGAGGCGAGGCCTCAACCACCCTCTCTTTTCTTCATTCATTGCTGAGCCGAAGTGGCTCTTTGGATCCTTCAGTGGAATCCCTGATGAAAACCCGACCCAGTCCACAAGTCTCTTCTTCTTTCCTCACGGTCTCCTGTACTTTACCATGACTTTTCCCCGACTCTGTATCAGATTTCGGGGTTTCGCGTTCCCCGTTGTCAAGAGTTCTTGACCCTTTGAAATCCCGATCACCGATTCTCCGATGAGCGCTCTTTTGTCCTTAGCCCCTCCTGGCTAGGCTCAGGTCCATACGACCATCCCTCATAAGACCGCAGCCCTATACCTCCATCGGAGTTTCGGCACTTGTGATGTCACAATGCGCATGTCTCCATGACTCGCGATTCCCCGAGTCGCGACGCACCTTTTTCTTCTCTGGCCCTCCTGGCTTAGCCCTGGCCAACTTGACCGTCACCCATGACTATGACCTTACCCCGTCGATGTTTCGGACTTTTCGATGCCAAAAAACATAAGTCCACGGGACTCGCGATATGTTGAATCCTGACTTCGCCTACCACCTGTCCTTTTCTCACGTGACCTCTTCTGGGGTCCACCTTCGTCACAATCGGGAAATCGCGTATCGCGATTCTGCAATGCACAAAACTCTCGCTCCCAGCATCTCCGATATCCTGATGGCTTCAACTCCGATGGACGCTTCCCTGTCGGGACCCTCCCCGATAACGTTGATCTCCTGCCATGCGTCCTTTCCAAATGGACGGTCCTTATTGACTTCTCGAGGATTCGGGACTTTCGTTGTCTTGTTTCTATTTCTTGTCCCGAGACAAGAAATATCGCTAACATTAGGCTCCATGGGGGATAGAGTCGTCCCTGCGATGCTCTAAGAACTCATTCTGTAGCTTCAGTGCCTTGATGTTGGGCTATGGAGTCATGCTGAAAACATCCCGCTGCTGAAAATACAGGCCGAAAAATAAAAGTAACAAAATAAAGCTACATGCTCAAAGGAGCTTATTTATACACAATCCTAAACTAATAAAATATTTTACATGGGCTAGGTGAAAGAGAACTTCTACCATAGCCATTCAAGCAGCTTCCTGGATAGAAGCTCCTTCCTTCTGTCGATGATCACCAGCAGATGGTGTAACCGTGACAGCAGAACGGTTACACTCTTCAACTCCTCCTTACCGGCTGGAGTTGAGATGAAATAGGGTGGCTCCAAAGCATAAGGGAAATGCCACTCCATGTATTTGTTGACAGGGTCATCAAATGAGTGGCCAATTCCAGGAAATTGGCGACAGACGACCTCTTTTGCTACACAGTTGTTCACCTGTGGTCAAATATCTCTAATAAGCACAGGCGGGTGAATAACTAAAAAGGGCTCGCTGATCTCAGGTGGTGGGTGCTCACTGATTGGCTCTGTGCATTCTGTAAACTACATCTTCGACTGCTCCTCTGGTTCTTCTGGTACCTCTTCTTGGCTCTCCCAAGGGTCAGAGTCATAATCATCATAGATAAGACCTGTGGGAGAGCTCTGCTTTTCAATTTGCTGCTCAGGGGGGCTGATTTCCTCTCATTGTCTATCATTTGTGAACAGAGGAGAAGGCTCTGCAGTCTTCTCTTGGAAGTTTTGGGTGTCCAGCTCAGAACCTGATTCATAGCTGTCATACACGGGCTGGCTGCTACCCGGGTCATCAATCTGTGATGTGGGGCCCTGCTGCTCCTCAACTGAGTAGTCGTTAAAGTTGGGTGAGCACCAAGCTTCTTCATCTGCAAACAAGGAACGATCTCTAGATCCTCCTTTTCAATCCCAAATGTAAATACATCATGGGAAATCTCGTGAAGAAAAAGAGAACAGTCCTCCTCCACAACTACCACTTCATCATTTTGTTCTGAGACAGCAAGCTCATCAGGGACAGATGCTAATGCGCTCACGAAATCTTCAATCATCTCCTTTAAAGAGCCATCTAGAACATCTGCCTTGGTGACTGGAAAATCCTCCCCATTGTCCTCAGATTTCAACCTTGCATGTTGGGCAATGAGAGATATCATTAGTTCACTCAGAGCAACTTCCTCCCCCAGTCTTCTATCCTTACAGCCCTCATCATCACGGCCTTCTTTAGACATAATCATATCTGGGAGGATTTCTTCTTCTTGGTTCTCCCATGGGTTAGATTCATAATGACCATAAACAGGTCCCGTGGGAAAGCTTTTTTCATAATCGCCCTCAGTAGAGCTGCTAAGGGCCTCTGCTTCAAAGGATGGGAAATCCTCAGCGTATTGTTCATCTTCCCACCTGTCAAATCTGGCAGTGAGAGGTTTTATCAGTTCCACAACTCCGTCCGAAGCAGAAGAATGGGGAGGAGAAAGGACTGATTCTTGATCCAGGTGATCAGGATCCTCCCCACAGCTTACGTCAGAAACAGCTTTCTCTTGTATAGAGTTGTGGTATCCCTCACAACAATTATGACAAATTAACTCAGGGGGGTACAGCCTCTGACAATAGGCGATGAAAGCTGCGTGGAATTCACTGA
>ML779908.1:972263-983361 GCA_009831015.1 Picea engelmannii | reverse complement strand
GGTTTAGGGTCTCAAGGAACTGAGAGGGGACTTGACTGGATCCTCCAATTCCAAGTCACTCAGTGTTGGGGAAATCACAAGAACTGATTAGAGACAGCGCAACTATTACAGTGATCCATTACAACATCATCCTATAATAGCTATAGCTCGACTGGATCCTCCAATTCCGAGTTGCTCTAACACAGTGTAAACAAAGACATCAAAGAAATTGGCATTCATAAGGCAAGAAGTCTCAAAAGTTCACACATAACCAGAATAACAGTGCTTCATTAAAACTTTATAACCGGGAGCTCTGCTCAACCATCGATCCTTACAAAAATGGCGAAAACGCCTACATATACTCAAAAACCACCCCAGCAGCAAAAACAAGACGCTGCATTAAATAATTGCGTCTGCATGGCTTCTAACAGTCTGCCCATGCAGACTCAGGACGATCGTGCGCCCATGACAGACGCCATCTTGACTGCGCATGGCTCCAGCAAGGGGAGTAGCTAAGCCATTTAAATGTCGAGTTAGCGTGTGTAGACCTCCTTCGGCTGGTCGTGAAATCAGGCCTGGCTTCTCTGGAAGAATGGGTACACAGGACCCTCCTGAACAGACTGTTGGTCAGACCCTCCATGCCTTGCAATTAATGATTGAGGCGAGGCCTCAACCACCCTCTCTTTTCTTCATTCATTGCTGAGCCAAAGCGGCTCTTTGGATCCTTGAGTGGAATCCCAAATGAAAACTCGACCCAGTCCACATGTATTTTCTTCTTTCCTCACGATCTCCTGTACTTTACCATGACTTTTCCTTGACTCTGTATCAAGTTTCGGGGTTTCGCGTTCCCCGTTGTCAAGAGTTCTTGACCCTTTGAACTCCCGATCACCGATTCTCCGATGAGTGCTCTTTTGTCCTTAGCCCCTCCTGGCTAGGCTCGGGTCCATACGACCATCCCTCATAAGACCACAACCCTATACCTTCATTGGAGTTTCAGCACTTGTGATGTCACAATGCGCATGTCTCCATGACTCGCGATTCCCCGAGTTGCGACGCACCTTTTTCCGCTCTGGCCCTCCTGACTTAGCCCTGGCCAACGTGACCGTCACCCATGACTATGACCTTACCCCGTCGGTGTTTCGGACTTTTCGATGCCAAAAAGCATAAGTCCACGGGACTCGCGATATGTCGAATCCCGACTTCGCCTGCCACCTGTCCTTTTCTCGCGTGACCTCTTCTGGGGTCCACCTTCGTCACGATCGGGAAATCGTGTATCGCGATTCTGCAATGCACAAAACTCTCGCTCCTCTGATCTCCGATATCCCGATGGCTTCAACTCCGATGGACGCTTCCCTGTCGGGACCCTCCCCGATAACGTTGATCTCCTGCCACGCGTCCTTTCCAGATGGACGACCCCTATTGACTTCTCGGGGATTCGAGACTTTCGTTGTCTTGTTTCTATTTCTTGTCCTGAGACAAGAAATATCGCTAACACCTTGATATATATAGGAGACAAAGGGGTACAATTATGATGAAAGGGTGCAATGAAAGGTTCTAGCCGACCTACTGTAAATGTAATAATTCAATATCTAGGGCTTAATAAGGGGTTTTATACATAACATGGGGATTTATCTGGGTCTTAACAAAGTACCTTGGTGGAAGATCAAGAATGAGCATCCAAAATTGAAACCAACTTGATAGCATCCAAGATAAATGTGCCTATTACCAAGATTAAGACCCACTCTAAGGAAACAAGTGATGGAAACATAACAATGTTAGATCAAAAGCTTGACCAAAATACCATACAAATAAGGAAAACTTAAGGGGTCCTTTTGAACAAAGTTGATATGTTGGATAAGGCTCAAATACATAACTTTCCTTATGATAAAGAATGGAGTACATCAAAAAACCCTAATGCTTTAGATCATATGAACTGGTTGAAGAAGTGGATCCCATATACAATATACCTTCACAAACAATTCTCATTATTACCAAGGAATAATGGGAGATTGAGAATCTCAAGGCTGTAAGGGTGGCCAGATTATAAATGTTGAATGTCATCAATGAAGAATCTAGGGATAAGCTTAGGAACAAAGGTTGCTTGCAATATGATAAGAAGGATTCTCAACATAGACCATCCAACATAAGTGATAACCCTACTCCTTCTCCAACCTTAGACAAAGATGATGAAAACGTAGACTTAGATATTGACTTGACCAAAATCAATATTTTTATTCCTCTTTTTGAACTCACTAAGATTCCTTCACAACGGGCCTAATTTAAGGAGTTATTTTACCTTCAAGATGATCTTGAGGACCCTCCCGAAATCCTTCAAACCATGAACCATGACAAGAATAATGGAGGGCATGCACCTTTCTTTATTACCTTAATGATAAACAATCTCCTTCTTCACAATTGCATGCTTGATTCTTGGGCTTGTACTAATGTTATGGCCTTGAAAGTTATGAATCTGCTTGGTATAAAGATCATAAGAACTAATAGAAATGTGTGTGGGATTGACTCAATAGTTATTTCTTTTTGTGGTCTCATTAAATATCTCAAGGTTATCCCTTCTACTTACCCAAATATATCGCTTATAATTGATGTTGTGGTCATAGATGTTCCTGATGCTTGGGGAATTTTATTGTCTAGGAAGTGGGTCGCAACCTTGGGTGGTAGTCTCAAAATGGACTTGTCCTATGCTAATATTCCAACTCCTAATGGGGATTTTTTCACCCTCTGTAGAGAACCTATTGTGAGATACCAAGTTGAAGATCCTCAAGATCCTATGAGTGAATTCATGTGTATGGATGAAGGGATTGGTAACTTATGTGTCTTCGCAAATTCAATAGCTCAAGAACGGGAGTACAAGGGAAATAATGATGTTTGGAATTTGGAATTTAATGGTGCTCACTCTAGTTTAGGGTTTGGTGCTAGGATTGTCCTTGTATCTCCCATGCATATTGCTACATTATTTTCTTATAGATGAATATTGTACAAACAACATTGTTGAATATGAAGTCTTGACTATAGGATTGGATTTAACTCTATATAGGAATATTAAGTGCCTCAAATTCATAGGAGATTCTGACCTAATTGTCTCTCAAATAAAAAAGAATTGTGTTCCTAATAATGAAAAATTGAAAAGATATAGGAATTTGATCCTAGATGGTATAGAACTCTTTGACGCCTTTTTTTATTGAAGTTGTCCCAAGATATAAAAACACTATCATTGATGCTTTAGCTGTCCGCAACCACTTTACAACCCTGTGAGGACATGCTTCGTGGTCAATGCAAAAATCAAGTAATTTTTAGAAAATATATACTTGATAACCTTGAAAACTTGCAAGTTTTTAATGATGATGCCCAAATTCTTCATTTTTTACATAGTATGCAAGAATTTTCAGATGGTCAAATCAATTTATTGATTGAATCCATGAACCTAGAAGTTGAATATTTACCAAACAATCCTCTTCCCAAAGGAGTAATGCCTTTAGAAATAATGTTTGATAGACATGATATGTTTAAGGGAAAACCTATTATTGATCAATATGATCAAGCTATTGAATTTGATATTGATTCAGAAAACAGTCCTAGGATGATCAAGATAGGAAAAGGGACCACTCATGCTTAAATAAAAAGCATAATGAATATTATCCGATAATATAAAGACATTTGGGCTTGGTCATATGAAGATTTAAAAGCTTATAAGAAAAGGGGCTAAACCATTTAGACAAAGTGGATCGTTTGTAGCTAAGCTCATGTGCCAATCCAGTGCACGGTCTCTTAGCATGTTGGCTAACTGCGCACGTTTAGTGTCCTCATCTGTGATCTGTTTTGATTCCTAGATATTTTCATAGATGAACAAGTTCTTCTCAGGGTCCTTCGACGCCTCTCCCTTGAATTCTGGTAATCTGATGGTGGGATCATGTCCTGCAATCCTGAATGTTGAACTACTACCTTCGCGTGGTGTAGATACTTGGCTACCACTTCCTGAACTGGCTCCTCCAGTTGTTTCTCCTTGACTAGATGTACTTCCTATTGTCTTCCTTCCCCCGAAATTTGGTAGTATAAATGGTGGTGTTATTATTGGTGTATTAGTCACACATGGGTTTATGGGTTCCACACTGACACTGATATGGATAGGAGTGTTACCTTTTGTTCCTTCTCTTGGACCTCTTGTCTTCCTTTCATATGTCGCATGCAAGATTTCCTAAATATGCTCCAAAGCCTGGAAATCCTCTTCCTCTTCTACATCATTTCCCAAGCCTTCCCTCGCGGGTATGGCTCTCTTCTTATTGTTCATCATATATTGGTAGGGTACTCCACTGCGTGTTCTTCCAGTTGTGTCCATGGTATGCTTGATCTAGTCTTCCTCCATCATGATTGGATCCAAGGCCTCCTCCTTCTTTCCTCTATCCATTTCTTCCTCCATTTCTTCGTCTCTTGCCAGTGCTTCCCCCCTTCCCCCATGCACGTAGGGAAGTTTAGCTATCTGAGGCCATTGTCATTACACCTTTGTTATATAGTAACATCTTGATGGATGTTTACAGCGATCTAATATACCTACCTCGAGGTCCCTTCAGGAACTCTTTCTCTGTTGCACTATAAGACTTCGCAGTATCTACTACAAATTTTGTGATAAATCCTGCAACAATGTTGTCTAACCAGAAATCTACTGCGCGCGGAAATTTATTGTCAACTTGTTGTAACTGCCCGATCTCCACATGATTCAAATCTAGTTGTCTGATCTTATTTGTAGAATGGTTGTCTTTCAACCTCAATATCCACTACTGCAACACATGTGGGAAATCACAGAAAAATACTTCATGTAAGTTGTTGAATATGTACTTGTCCAAATATTTGTGCGGTGTTAACTTCAGGTTTTTGTTATCTTTTTGCGCGAACTCTAGCTCCTTGTTTTCAACCAGCTCTCGATCTTTGCCTTCATTGGGTTCCACGGTCTCAACATCCCCTTTTATATTCTCATTCTTTTAACGTTTGTCGCCAAATTTGACATTCTTTTTACGCTTCTTCACCAGATCTTATTCACTCAATCCCATTTTGTTCCAACCGGAAACGGAACCATTTGTTGGTTATTACTTTATCTACTCTAATATTACCTTACTTTCATAAGTTGACCCAAGTTCAGATTTAACAAGCTTCCAACAAAATCCCTCTAAAACTATCGACCTCCCTGGTAAACCAAAAGGCAGCGCAGTACACATGGTGCACTGCGCAGTCTCACCCGAGATAGTTCTATGGGTGGCTACAGTACTCAGACGCTTGCAGCCTGGGAATAAGTGGGGATCTGTGTTTGTACCTTGTGATCTTCATTTATTTAGTCTAACATCTTAATTAATCAGTCACTCTTACTCATGCATATTAAATATCATATCTAACTAGTTCCTTCATTCATTTATCTAGCATTTATTCATTAAAAACAATGGAGTTGCATAACATTCAATCACATAACACATGTTCTATCGTGGTTCACTCCCTCCTAGGCTAAGTCCATAAAGGATTTGTCTCTCAAGATCTTTTATTATGTTTCAACAATATATTGCATCGTGCGCGGTTATAGTCTTGGATATTACAATCTCCACAGGCTTCTCGATCCCTGTGTGGTTGACTAGATCGCACTAGGCTCCTCAGCCTGTGATCTAACCCTCGGGATTGAGTTGCTCGACTCTTCTCTAGCTCACTAGTGTACAAATTGTTGCAGTTCTTACAAGTCGTACAACTTACGAACTCTCTCGACCTCTAGCCTTTCTCTCCTTCTTTGTTCCCCCCTAGACCTCCTAGGTACTACTTATACATATTCTTGGCTTCTCAGCAATTACAATCTCTTCCAAAAACCCTATCCCTAATGTAGTTAGGTTTCACTTGCATGCGCGCCTTGCATTCTTCCCTCGCACGTGTTGCTTTCCCTTCCAACTATCTTTTTCCCACTTCGTGCTTTTCTCTCCAAAAAATGGCCTTTCTCCAAAATGGCCCTGCGCCCAACAGATGCACGCGTCTTATTTTGGCTAGGGTTTTCATTGATTTGGCCACGGGCATCCCAAAATGCATCCCCAACTCAGAACCTCTCGTATCCCAATGGAAACCCTAAAGGAACGCGAATGCATGAGGAAATTAGGTTGAAATTAGTTCATGTGGAATGGTGGATGGGCTGGTGCGAATTAGGGTTAGGTTTCCCACTACCATATGTTACGCACAACTAGGTATCAACATAAATGAGAGAGAAGAAGCGTATTCAGAAATAAGGCAGAGATTAATACAGACTTGCAGGCTGACGAATTCCTTCAAGAGTTGCAGATGAGCAAAAGGACAGTTCGTTCACCCATGACAAGCATTAATGTTTTTGCACATAAAACGTCTCGGACGTTTGACTGGAAATGGGAGAGTAGAGAAAACCCTTAATGAGAGACTCGGATCTAAGCATACTGATGAGATAGAAAGACTGGCAGATTACAGACATATAGAGGAAAACATTTATGCAAGGAAAGGAAATGCTCAGAGAAAAGTTATGGACAACTACCATACGTTCAATTCCGACCCGAAGACCTATGGGCTATGATACCACTGTTAGACACATTAGTAAATATAAACGTGAAGTGCTTTCATTAATGATATGATACAACATATGTACATGATTATGACCATTGGATTCATATTACAAGGTCTCTTGGACTCCCGACAACCATTACACAAACTTGACTCTTCACATTTCATGAAGTTCATAACCCTAAAGGATTACATTTCCAACAGGGGGGACCGAAGGGCCCACGGTGATGTAATCATAATGGAGGTCATTCAATGTAAGGTGGACTAGGTCCTCTATATTATTAAATAATGGTCACTATGGTGGTTAGACTTATTGAATAAATGTAATGGTGCTTCATTAAAGAAGGTTCACTAGATAGTTATGATTTGAAATGGATTTGGACTAAACAGTGGATAAGAATTAGCACCTACAACAAATTGACAATCAGTCAGCATTATGAAATCCATGTAAACAAAAAACAAAATAATGTGGAATAAGCTAATAATCATGTAAAAGAAAAGTTAAAGAAGAATAATTAAAATGACAAGGAAACATATAGGAGAGAAGGCTTTGGAATGAGAAGTGAAGAGCCATGGTTGTTGGCCTTCCCTTACCCCTTAGCTCTCCCTATTGCTTCACTCTCACTCATTTCCAAAGGGATTTTTTTCAAGGATGAGGAGAGCATTGTAAAGTTGCAAACTTAAAGAAAGAAGAATAATCAGCACCATTTGAAACTTGTTTTTCCCATTTGGGTTCTAGGGTAAGGAAATCATGCCTTAATGTTTTTTTCCTCCGTATGTTGAGAAAATGATTGGTTTAAATTCACCAGTGTAGTTTATTAAACTTGCTAGTAAATTATTAGTTGTTGTTATGCATATGTTTATAATCATTGGGAATGATGAGTGGCTCATTGCACATTTCTTTCGTTGGGAATGTCTAAGTTGTTGATGGTCCTTTCTTTGTTTCCCATGCATTGTTATTTGTTGCTAAACATTGAGAGGAAAACCTAAATCAAGGAGAGCCTGTGCATTGTTATTTTCTACTAGAATGCTAAGTGCAAACCATCTTCATCGGGTGAGACCCCACGCAATTGCTCTTTTATGACCACAAACAGTGCATGAACCCTAGCTCTAAAAGAGTGACCCCCATGAATTTTCTTCACTATCTAAATGTGCCCATGCCTTCACACCAGCAGTTGGGCGCACCATCCATTGGTTACCTATTGTCTAAACTGCACGCTACTCGTTCAAATGCCTGCACCAAAACCCTAGCGACAAGAGAATCCACACACATCTTATTTGTTTCCCAAGTGATACATCCAATCTCAGGCACTCATTCTTCACGGTCTAACTCTTCCCACGACCTTGTCTAGTTCTCCCATGCTCCCGTGACTTTACCCTAGAAAAGGGTGCACCATTCATTGTGCATCTCCGTGAGAAAACTGTCAAGTAGAGGAACGACCATTTGATGGAAACACACACACACACACAGATATATATATATATATATATATATATATATATATATATATATATATATATATGCCAAACACAAGCTACCGCCTTTATCGATTGCAGGTCGTTGGGTTTTAATTGAGAGAGATTAGACATGAGAATTCTCTAGTGTGTAACAATTAGAACCCTATATAATTCTATAGTGACTGGACCACATATTGATGTGCATTTGGGTTCAAGCTACAAGAGAATTGTTGAACTGTGGATTTTTGAAACGTGGTGATATCACATCAGAGCAAAGAAGAGCAGTGGTTTTGAAATATAATAATCCTAGCAAATAGATCTACACCAAGTTTAGAACCATAACATCGGACAATTGTTTGGAATCATAACATTAACAATAATGACGAAAGAGTATGGTGGAAGAGTCCAATAATCCCATGACCAGTAGCACGAAGGTTGCCACCAAGAATAGACTTGGCTCTTGGTCCATACATTACATTGGGCGTCCACTTTCATCGCTGGAGCATTTCCTCTATTTCCCACATATATCACAATTGAATATGATGTGAAATCTTATGCTAGTAGTATGGTAATGTTATGTGCAGGAGAGTAGTCCATATGGCAAGTAACTGACATGGGGGAATTATTTTATAGTAAAGAGACAGATAATGACTAGGGAGATCGGTTGGTAATGGATAGATCGGTTGGTGAATTAGTATTGAGAACTTTTTACCACTTGTAACCAGAACATGTAAACAATAAATTATCAATAATTCCATTCACTTATGATTGCATTTAAGATGTCATAAACATATAACTATAAATAGTACCATTCAACAATGCATCACATCATACACAACGCACAGGATATTTTTACGTGGAAAACCAAATGGGAGAAAACCTCATAATGCTTTCTTATATATCAGAAGATTACATTCATAGGAAGCACCAGCTTCCAAATTCTCCAGCACCAAGTGGAAGGACGATCCAATTCCCTGTTTACAGGCTCCAACCTAAAGGAAGCTACAACTCCCCAAATTCTCCAGCTCCAACTAGAAGGAGGCTCCAACCCCCTAATTTACATGCTCCAACCTGAAGGAAGCTCCAACTCCATGTATTCTCCAGCACCAACTAGAAAGAGGCTCCAACCCCCTTATTTACAAGTTGCAACTTGAAGGAAGCTCCAACTCCCTGTATTCTCCAGCACCAACAGGAAGGAGGATGCAACCCCCTTTCCTTGCCCCTTCCTTAATCCATGAAATATAAATGGAGATTCAACCTGTCACTGATAATCAACCTGTCATTATTAATGCCACTGGCTCTGTCACTGATACTGATACATCATCATCATCAAAGTTGGTTCAACCACATAAATCGTATGCCAAGATCACCATGATATACATCAAACCATGTGCCAAGATATGCCTCCAACATATGCCTCAAGCATATGCCAGAATCATCCATGATACAAGCCTCAAACATGTGCCAAACATCCATAACATACCTCAAGTATGTACCAATATATGCCTCAAACATGTGCCAAAACATCCATAACATACCTCAAGTATGTACGAATATATGCCTCAAACCATTCCTCAATATTGTGCCAAAACATCCATGATATGCCTCAAACTATATACCATAACCATGTGCCAAAGACCTCAAACATGTAACAAGATATGCCTCAAGCAAGTGCCATAACATCCATGGTATACAACAAACCATATGCCATGATCTCTAAGATATACCTCAAATTATCCAAGACATACTACAAAACATGTAGACAAACATACTTTTCATCGTGAGGAAACTCTAATGCATCATATCTCTGATCATCATACCTTTCTCAACCTTAGCATCAAGACAAGGGCTCCTTCTTCAAAACTTTTTCACAGATTCGTGACTCATACATTGTCAACCCGCGGACATCTATGCTTTTCTTCACTGTCACCCACATACATTCACTCTTTGATCCACAGTGACCCGTGTACATCCGCTCTTTGCTCCACTATGACCCACAAATAACCTCAAAAATCCACTCTTTTCTCCACTATGACCCACGTACATCCACTCTTTGCTCCATTGTGACCCGCGGATAACCTCATAAATCTACACCTTGCTCCACTGGAACCCGCGAATAACCTCATAAAACTTGTATAGTCACCTCTTGCTTTCCTCGACCTCCTTTCTCCTAAGCCATATTTGCTTTGTTGAGATCGCCAATCCTCCTTGCACAAGTGCAGACCCACTTATGCTAGCTCCATACCATAAACACATACTTGGATGAATGAACAAATGAGAGGTTTTTGATGTGTATTTATACTTTTCAAAGTGCCTCCTTTATTTGACTTTAGGATCGACCTGTAATTTCTTGTTGCAACAACTTTTCATCTTTAATTAATTTTGGGGTCGACTTGTAACTTCTCGTCCTTAGATCCAAGGCTTCTTGACCATACTTTGGGGCTTCATCTTTAAGAGGGCATAACTTCTCAACCGTGAGCAACCACGTAAAGTACCACCTACCATTGGAAACAACATGATGAGGACTATCCATCTATGAGGTTTTTGCATGTTTTTGCATGTTTTTTCATTGTCCTTCATCCTCTTTTTCCTCAAACACCTTCGGGCTTCATGACCATACTTTTGGGGCTTCTTGTAGACTTCTTCAAAGCGCCTTCTTGTGAAGGCAATGCTTAGAGCTATGTCATAAGGGGACCACTTTGGAGACTTCTTTAAATACACCCATCACTTCTAGAGGCTTCTAGACTTCTTCTAGAGTTAACATCACCCATTACTTCTAGCGGATTCTGGGGCTTATGGACTTCTTCTAGGGCTGACATCAATGACAATGAACTTTCCAACAATCTCCCCCTTTGGTATTGATGGAAACACTCATACTCCCCCTGCAACCATTGCTCCCCCTGTCTTCATGCACTCTGATTTTTCTCTCCCCAGTTGAAATAATGTAACTACAAAGAGTATTCTTGTTATTATTAATATATTATTCATAGGATCAATCCCCATTGTGGATTGATCATGTCGGTTATTGTAATAGGACTAAATCCCCTTTTGCGGATTGGTCAAAAGACAATTGTAATAGGCAGAATAAGAAGTC
>ML779908.1:898939-969794 GCA_009831015.1 Picea engelmannii | reverse complement strand
CATCATCCTCCATTAGTGGGTATGTATACTATGTATCATTCATTGATGATTATTCTC
The DNA here is from genome assembly GCA_009831015.1 of Picea engelmannii. Classification (NCBI taxonomy): domain Eukaryota; kingdom Viridiplantae; phylum Streptophyta; class Pinopsida; order Pinales; family Pinaceae; genus Picea; species Picea engelmannii. The sequence continues at coordinate 969,737 of ML779908.1, read as the reverse complement.
TTAAGACCTGGATATATTTGAAGTGTTCAGCAAGTTCAAGGAATTCAAAGCCTTGATAGAGAACCTTTTTGTAAGGAAGATTAAGATACTTAGGTCATATAATGGAGGAGAATATACCTCAAAAGAGTTTGTAAACTTCTGCAAAGATGTTGGGATCAAGAGGGAACTCACTACTCCCTATAATCCCCAACAAAACGCTGTAGCTGAACGGAAGAACATAACCATACTGGAAGCTGTGAAGACTATGATCCATGATCAAGATCTTCCTATGTGCTTATGGGCAGAAGCAGCAATATAATAAAGGTGGGTTTACCCACCCAGTTTGAGAAGTCGGCCCTGCCAATGAAGAGACACTTCACACATGCCAGACTTGTATAAATAAAGGAGGCTAGTGCCTCACTTAGATACAACTCACTTGCTCAGTTTGAGAGACAAGTTTTGATCTGTTACCGGCAAAGGAGAGAGAGAGAGTGGCGCATATCTAGGAGAGCACTTTCTGTATTAGCATAAGAGATCTCTTGACATTGTATTGGCTATCTATATTAAGGAAGTTTTGATGTGTTTTCTTCCCCTAGAGGGTTTCCCAGGATAAATGATGTGGCTCTTGTGATTGTGTATTTCTCAGTGATCTTCGATTATGCTATTGTTATCTAATGAAATGCAAACATCTATAATAATGGCTTAAACATTAACATCCCCTTTGAAATCAATGGAAAAGGGTAATTCCCTCTGACAATATACTTTCTTTTAACAATCTCTCTCCCCCTCACTTCATGCTTTTAAGCTTTCTCTCTTTCTTTTGTTCTTTCTCTCCCCCTTTGATATTAAGGGAAACTCCTTCTGACGATTTATCTCCCCCTATCTTCTTCTGCAAGATGTCATGTAGATCAATGTGGGGATTCCTTTATATTACTTATTTCCTCTCTCCCAGTGCTCATTGTCCATTGGTGCTTCCTATTATTGTAATCCACTAATGTATATTAAAAGCATTCATGTCAATTTTCCTTTGACAATGTAACTCCTCCTGACAGTTTGTCTATGTCCATGTGTCCTAGAATTGCCCATGACTCTTCTATTCAACTGCACCCAATGTTGACCCATCTATTGCCATTGATCACCACATATGTCCATCAGTTTGTTCTATACATTTACAACACATTCTTGAATCTGTAATAGTTACTACTTAGACTCCCCCTCTTCAACACTCACATTCACTGGGGGTCTCCAAACTGGATGGCTTAGAACAATGGCTGAAGTCGCTCTACTACAGAGTCATCATTATGAAATTCGACATCTTCCCCTTCACATGCAGACTCATCATGATCTCCCACATCTATAAATCATGTGAGTATGATCTCTGGGAGTTCTTCATTCACTTAGCCTTATTGTTTTTGTTTTCTTCTCCAAACCTTCTTGTACCTAATATCAGTGTTTTCCTTCATAGGATATTTCATCATGCTTCTACAATCACGAGCTACATGCCCATATTTGTGGAATTTGTAACATTCAATATTGTAGGGAGCCACATGAACATCTTTTGCTTGTGTATTTCTTCCATATACTCTGCAATCTACAACTTTATGTCCAAAGTTATTACAAGTAAAACAATAACCATGAAATAAACTTTGATACCTAGGAGTGAACGATCTTCTTTGTGATGTAGTCCTTATGAATTCATGCCTTATTTGATCACGATCTTCTCTTTTCTTATTTCCTTCACAATCTTCTTCTTTCTCCATCATCTGGATATTCATTACTTCTTTCGTTCTCCTTGCTTCTTTGAGTTCAGTTTTCAAGGAGATGATTTCTTCTTTAAATCTTCTTTCTTGTTGATTAAATTATGCTTCAATTTTGTTCAATTCCTCGCATCTTTCTTTAAGATGACTTGTCAAAATTTCTTCTCTCCTTTCTACTTCCTTCACCTTGATTTTTAAGCAAGCAACTTCTTCAGAATTTTTCTTAGGGTTTTGAGAATTCTCTTTCAGCTTGATCAATTCTTCCTTAAGGAACTTGTTTTTCTTCCTTTCTCTTTTTAGTTCACTTGGACCACTGGATAGTTCTGCCTCAAGATCCACTTCGCCTTCTTCATAATCTTCTTCATCATTTTTAAGGGTTCCTTTATGAGTTTTCATTGCCATGAAGAGCACTCTTTCTGAGTCACTATCACTATCACTATCTTCATCAGATGAGGAATTTTCTACTTTTGAGTAGAGGCTTTTCTTGAAGACTTTTCTATTATTTCCTTTCTTGTTTCCCTTTTGATATTTATTTTCTTTCTTGGGAACCTCTTCTTCATCACTTTCTGAATTCTTAGCATAAGGAAATTTAGAAGAAAACTGACCAATTCTACCACAATCAAAGCACATTAAGGGAAGCTTACCTTTGTCCTTTCCAGTTCCTCTCTTCAACTTCCTTACGAAGTTGGCTATTTCTTCATCTTCATATGAATCATCCTTGTGGATGCATTTTGACTTTAGCTTTTTCTTTTTCTTCTTTGTCTTCTTAGATGCCTTGAAAGTTGCTTCCTTCTTTGATGGATTATCCTGCTATGTTCTCATTTCATAAGTTGTAAGGATTCCATGTAACTCATACATGCTTAGCGTAGCAATATCTTCTCTTTCTTCTAGGGCCGAAATCTTAGGATCAAATCTCATTGGAAGAGACCTTAGTACATTTTGAAGGATTACTAGTTCTTTCATTTCCTCTCCTAATCCTTTAATAGTGTTCATTATTTCATCAACTCGCATAAAATAAGTTGCAATATCTTCATATTCCTTCATTTTCAGTTGTTCAAATTGACCTCTATAAGTTTGAAGCTTAGTCCCTTTGAGTTTGGCATCTCCTTCGTAGACATTTTGAAGTTTCTCCCAAATATCCTTTGCATAGTCATAATACATAACCTTGACATTTACTGAATCAACCAGGCCATTTAGAATAACATTTGAAGCCTTCGAATTGTTTTCATAAAGTTTATTTCCATCTTTATCTGTTGGGGGAGTGGCAGGTGCCTTATATATGTCTAATACTGCTTGCCAGACATCAAATCCATGTTCCTGCAAAAACGTTTTCATCCTTCTATTCCATAAGGCATAGTTCTAACCATCAAACATCGATGTTCCATTCTTAGTGCACTCCATGATCTACCTTCCAATTGTTAGATTGTTTCTAAAGGACCTACTCTAATCCAAATTGTTGGAATATTCACCAATACTAAGAGGGGGGGTGAATCAGTATTAAGCACTTTTTACCACTTTTAACCAGAACATGTAAACATTAACTTATCAATGATTCCATTCACTTGTGATTGCATTTAACATGACATAAACATATAACCATAAATAGTACCATTCAACAATGCATCGCATCATACATTGTGCACAAGATATTTTTACGTGGAAACCCAAATGGGAGAAAACCTCAAAATGCTTTCTTATATATCAAAAGATTACATTCATAGGAAGCACCAACTTCCAAATTCTCCAGCACCAACTGGAAGGAGGATCTAACCCCTTGTTTACAGGCTCCAACCTTAAGGAAGATACAACTCCCCAAATTCTCCAACTCCAACTGGAAGGAGGCTCCAACCCCTTGATTTACATGCTCCAACTCCATGTATTCTTCAGCACCAACTATAAGGAGGCTCCAACCTGAAGGAAACTCCAACTCCCTCTATTCTCCAACACCAACTGGAACAAGGATATAACCCCCTTTTCTTGTCCCTTCCTTCCTCCCTAAAATATAAATGGAGACTCAACCTGTCACTGATAATCAACCTATCATTGTTACTGCCACTGTCTATGTAACCGATATCGATACATCATCATCGTCAAAGTTGGTTCAACCACATAAATCTTATGCCAATATCACCAAGAATATCACCACGATATACATCAAATCATATGCCAACATATTCCTCAAGCATATGACAAAATCATCCAAGATACAATCCTCAACCAAGTGCCAAAAACATGTCTTAATCGCGTGCCAAACCATCCATGATACAAGCCTCAAACATGTGCTAAAACATCCATAACATACCTCAAGTATGTACCAAGATATGCCTCAAACCATGCCTCAATCATGTGCCAAAACATCCATGATATGTCTCAAACCATATACCATAACCATGTGCCAAAGACCTCAAACATGTACCAATATATGCCTCGAGCAAGTGCCATAACATCCATGATATACAACAAACCATATGTCCTGATCTCTAAGATGTACCTCAAATTATCCAAAACATACTTCAAAACATGTAGAAAAACATACCTTTCATCATGAGGAAACCCTAATGCATCATATGTATGATCATCATACCTTTCTCAACCTTATCATTAAGGCAAGGGCTCCTTCTTCAAAACTTTTTCATAGATCTGCAACTCATACACTGTCAACCCGCGGACATCCGCGCTTTACTTCATTGTGACCCGCGTACATCTACTCTTTGATCCACAGTGACCTCCGTACATCCACTCTTTGCTCCATTGTGACCTGCAAATAACCTCGGAAATCCACTCTTTGCTCCACTTTGACCCACGTACATCCGTTCTTTGCTCCATTGTGACCCGTGTATAACCTCGTAAATCCACACCTTGGTCCATTACAAACCACAGATAACCTCGAAAAACTAGTATAGTCACCGCTTGCTCTCCTCAACCTCCTTTCTCCTAAGCCATATTTGCTTTGCTGAGATCACCAATCCTCCTTGCACAAGTGCAGACCTACTTCTGCTAGCTCCATAACATCAACACACACTTGGATGAATGAACAAATGAGAGGTTCTTGATGTGTATTTATACTTTTCCAAGTGAGTCTTTTATTTGACTTTAGGGCCGACCTGTAATTTCTTATTGCAACAACTTTTCTTCTTTAATTAATTTTGGGGCCGACTTGTAACTTCTCGTCCTTAGATCCAGGGCTTCTTGACCATACTTTGAGGCTTCATCTTTAAGAGGGCATAACTTTTCAATTGTGAGGAACCACGTGCTGTACCACCTACCATTCGAAACGACATGACAAGGACTATCCATCTATGAATGATTTTGCATGTATTTGCACTGTCCTTCATCATCTTTTTCCTCAAACACCTTCGAGCTTCATGACCATACTTCTGGGGCTTCTTGTAGACTTTTTCAAAGCGTCTTCCCGTGAGGGCCATGCTTAGAGTTACGCCATAAGGGGACCACTTTGGAGACTTCTTCAAATACACCCATCACTTCTAGAGGCTTCTAGACTTGTTCTAGAGTCGACGTCACCCATTACTTCTAGGGACTTATGGGGCTTATTGACTTCTAGGGTTGACATCAATGACAACCAACTTTCCAACATGCAATTTGAGTGGACATTGGCAAGCGAACTGTTGGCGAATTCACCCCAGAAACTGCACAGCTAGGAGAAGGGTGTGGAAAGTGAAGATTGAAGGAGATGAAGAGTTGCCTGCATATCTATTCCAAGTGATAGAAGGTGTCCAAGGAGAGATAGCAGCATAGGAGAGAAGTGAAACATACAAAAAGGATAACAGGTTGATTCCAAGAGCAGCTAAAACCCAATTCTTGTTTCCAGTATTTCATCCAAAGAACCCCATTGTAGAGTTGTGTCAGAGATTGGAGCATAGAGGTCAATGACCGTAGAGGATTTCTTGAGGACTCCATGATGTGCCTTGCAAGCATGTGCAGACACTCAAGAGTTGTTTCCATAACAGGTTGCAACCGATCTTAGTTGAAGATGGAGGCCACACTTCCTTTCATAAGACTGAGATGTGATGGAAATGAGATGGGATCACATTGAACAAGGAGGCCAACATTCAACTTGGCTTCATGATTGCCAAGATAGACTGTCTCCAAGGAAAAGAGGGAGATGGGAATGAGTGTTGCGTCTAGAGTTTGGATGCAAAGATTGCTCAAAGTTGAGAATCAATGCGAATATTGTTGCACTGCGGGAACAAGTGAGACAAAACTAGAGCCAGAGCCATAGCCGAAGACTAGAGCCAATAGCCAGAGCCATAGCCAGAGTTAGAGTTGTATCCAGGAGCCAACGTCAAAGCCACGTTCTAGAGAAGCATACAACACTGATCCAAATTGGTTTCCTAGAGATTTTGGAGACCAAAAAGCCTCTCAATGGGGAGGTGTGATCTGAAATGGATACTGACTAAAGAGTGGATAAGACTCGGTACTTGCAACAAATTGGCAATCAGTCAACATTATGAAATCCATGTAAACAAAACGAAAATTAGTGTGGAATAAGATAGTAAGTGTGTAAAAGAAAAGTTAAAGAAGAGTAATTAAAATGACAAGGAAACAGATAGGAGAGAAGGCTAAGGAACCAGAAGTGAAGAGCCATGGCTATTAGCCTTCCCTTACACCCTAAGTCTCCCTATTTCTTCACTTTCGCTCATTTCCAAAGGGATTTTTCCAAGGAGGAGAGCATTGTAAAGTTGCAAACTTGAAGAAAGAACAATATTAAGCACCATTCAAAACTTTTTTTCCCCATTTGGGTTCCAAGGTAAGGAAATCATGCCTTAATGTGTTTTTCATTTATGTGTTGAGCAAATGACTGGTTTAGATTCACCTATGTAGTTTATTAAACTTGCTAGTAAACTATTAGTTGTTGTTATGCATTTGTTTATGATTATTGGGAATGATGAGTAGCTTGTTGCACATTTTTTCCATTGGGCATGTCTAAGTTGTTGATGGTCCTTTCTTTGTTGTCCATGGATTGTTATTTGTTGATAAATGTTGAGAGGAAACCCTAGCTCAAGGAGATCCCATGCATTGTTATTTGTTGCTAGAACATTGAGTGCAAACCATCTTCACGAGGAGAGATCCCAAACAATTGCTCTTTGTTGACCATAGGCAGTGCGTGAACCCTAGCTCCAGAAAAGTGACCCCCCACGAATTTTCTTCACATTCTAACCATGCCCACACCTTCGCACTAGCAGTTGGGCGCACCATTCATTGGTTACCTATTGTCTAAATTGCACACTATTCGCTCAAATCCCTACACCAAAACCCTAGCGACAAGATACTCCACGTGTGTCTTCTTTATTGCCCAAGTTACACATCCAAACCCTAGCACTCATTCTCCACTATCTACCTCTTCCCACGACGTCGTCTGGTTGTCCCATGGTCCCATGACTCATTGTGCATCTCTGTGAGAAAACTGTCGGGTAGAGGAACGACCAATTGATGGGATGGAATATATATATATATATATATATCCGCCAAACACAAGCTACTAACTTAAGAGATTACGGGTCATTGGGTTTTAATTAAGAGAGAGATTAGACGTGAGAATTCTCTAGTGTGTAAAAATTAGAACCCTCTTTAATTCTATAGTGACTAGACCGCATATTGATGTGAATTTGGGTTTAAGCTACGAGAGAATTCTTGAATTGTAGATTGTCGAAACGTGGTGACAGCACATCAAAGCAAAGAAGAGCACTAGTTTTAAAATAGAATAATCCCGACAAATAGATCTACTCCAAGTTTGGAACTAGAACGTTGGACCACTGTTCAGAATCATAACATTAACAATAATAAAGAAAGATTATGGTGGAAGAATCCAATGACCACATGACCAGTAGAACGAAGGTCACCACCAAGAATAGACTTGGCTCATGGTCCATATGTTACATGGGGAATCCACCTTCATCGTTGGAGCATTTCCTTTATTTCCTTCACGCATCACAATTGAATATGGTGTGAAATCCTATGCTAGTAGTATGGTAACGTTCCGTGTAGGAGTATTGGCCATATGGAACGTAACTTACATGGGGGAATGATGCTATAGTAAAGAGATAAATAATGACCGGGGTGATTGGTTGGTAATGGCTAGTTCCGCCACCTGCCATTGTTTCTTAGTGCGAGATTGATCTGCTTGTGTACTCATTATGACTATGTATCTTTGCTTAATTAAGAGATGTTGATTGCTATGTGAATTTCGGTTGCCTAACTCATATGTGGAGAAAGGATAGTTAGTCAACCCAAAAACTAGATAGTAGTTACACTAAGAATTACAGTGAGCCTCCAAAATATAGAAAACTCTATGAAAAACTTAAAGAAAGAACTGAGGAAGAGCTCAGAAATCAAATTCCACAGAGGTATCTATGTCGGTGAAGCGAGTGGGCTATGAGCCCCACAATTACATATCAAGTTGGGAGGTTGTAATGAATAGCCTTTTCTTAATTACTTATAAATAAGGATGGAGTCCTCCTTATGAGAGGGGTGGAAGAGTATTATAATTGGAGCTTAGCTCATTAGGAGGTTTCCCCCTTGAAGCGTAAAGTGAATAGGAGTGAATTCCTTCCATAAAAAGATCAATTGTAAGGTGTTACCCTACCTTAAGGATTTTGATATTAATAAATTGTCGAACATTTTTATCTTATTTTTGTATATATTACATGTTGTGCTTCCAATCAATATGTCGTATGCTACAGCCTTTGAAAAAATTGCTCTCGAACCCTCATGGGCATGAAGAATGGAAATATGATAATGTTGTTAGAAAAAACTCTCTAAGATTGGTTTCAGGGAATCCAGGATATTAATGAGACAATCGCTAAATATTAGGATACATGTATTATTGGGACAACATAACCTTGCATCGAGGAAGAATATAATCGAGAAAGTATGCCTGGTATGATTTAGAGAATGATTATGATAATTGGTTTATGGATAATTGTCATTTCTAGGATGACAACTACTTTCATCTTCTATACAATGCCTCTACTCCACCTTATGTAGAGAACATCATCAAGGGAAATCAACAACATGTTATGACTATTAGTGTTCAACTTGCATATTCTACAGTGGTATTGTTCCTCCCAAATTCAACCTCGATCGTTTACAACTATGTGGATGATCATTTTTAGGATTATATTTATTTCAATCCCCGTGACATTGGTGGGTGTTTGGAGCATATTAATTGGCCATTCATGGAACTCATGTTTATGGTGGAGCGTGGACTACTTCAACATGGTGGATATCACTTATACATGGGACCTTGGTTCTTTGGCTTACTTTAGAATTCTAGTCAACACTTATCCATGGGACCTTGGTGTATGACTGTACCTACTCACAACAAGCATTGAGGACAATGTTTTTCTAAGGGGGGTGGAATGTTGGGATCCTCCCTAAGGGTATAATGGGGGCTCGAAGGGCCCATAGTGATGTAATAACAGTCGAGGCCATTCAATGTAACGTGGACTTGTTCCACTATATTATTAAATAAGGCCCACTATGGTAGTTAGACTTATTGAGTAAATGTAATAGTGCCTCATTAACGAATGTCCATTAGGTAGTTAGGAGGTTGTTATGATTAGGGTTTTCTTAATTAGTTATAAATAAGGATGGAGTCCTCCTTACGAGAGGGGTGGAAGAGTATTGTAATTCGAGCTTAGCTCATTAGGAGGTTTCCCCCTTGAAGAGGCAAGTGAATAAGAGTGGATTCCTTCCATAAAAGGATCAATTGTAAGGTGTTTCCCTACCTTAAGGGTTTTGATATTAATAAAGTGTGGAGCATTTTTATCATATTCTTGGATATATTGTATGTGACTTTATATTCAGATATGAGGTAAGTAACATATTTGCAAGGATGACAAAACATTCATAGGTTAAAAACAACAGTCAATGGATGAAAAAGAAAATTGAGCATGACAGTCAGGCGCTAGGGTTAGGGTTGCATCCGCCCTGGTGCACTCGGCCGCCCTCGCAGGGGCACAATGATTCTGAGCGAGGGAGGTTCAAGAGGCCCCTCCTACAGTGAGGCAACGATGCATGGAAACAACAGAGGGATTTCCAGGTGCCCAACCTTTGATCCTCCCCCAGGTCTTCGATCGCAGCTTATTTCTGAGGGCACATTCAAGGATCGAGAGATGGACATTGATTCAGGGAAAACACCAGTTGCAGCAAGCGCGACGCAACCATGGATACTGGGGAAATGCATTCCACAAGCACTGCAAGCCACGAAATACATCGCCAGTACACCCAGGATTGAGGAACAAAAGAAATACACGAGAGACTACGCTTTAGTTGGGAAATTCCTAGGGCTTTGGCCTTCGGAAAAGGAACTGGTAAAATGGATACAACAATGGTGGAAGCCCAAAGGCCACTTCGATCTGCAGCTAGGCTCCAAGGGATTTTTTACCATAATCTTGCACAACTTAGAGGACAGAAATCGCATCTTCGACGGAGGACTGTATTTCTTTAATCGACGGGTCTCTTCTTGCAATTTTGGACGAAAAAATTCAGCCCTCAATCAGAGGACTTTGCACATGCCCCAGTGTGGTTAAGGCTATATTCCTTGTCGCAGGAGTTCTGGCTGGAAGAGGTCCTGGCGAGCATTGGAAACACCATTGGAGTGTATGTCAAATCAACGAAGATACACCTCCTACGCGCACATATGCGTCTATCTGAACATTCCAAAGCCGCTACCAGGATCCATTGCTCTGGAATACCAGGATGAGGATTGGATGCAAACCATTGACTATGAGCACATTCCATTCAGATGCCAAAAAAATCATGAGCATAGGCACCTTTTCAGGGACTGCCCCCTCAACACACCAAGCAAAGAGGGAAACCCAAAAGCAAACAAAGACAAAGATGGCTTCATCCCGACGACAGGCAAGCGTAGACAAGGAGGCAGGCGACCAGCCGCCTAGACCAATAAGGAGCCGACCACAAGCAACCAATTTGAGATTTTGCAACAACAACCAGAGGGCATGGATGCCTCACAGGCCCCGTCCGCAAAGAAAACACCTTAGAACCCAACGAAAGGGAAAGCATAGGAAGCCCTAGGTCAAACCCAAATCATTCCTCCAACCAACTCCAACGTTGCAGCCCTGGAACCTTCAGAGACCGAAGACGAGGACGCATAAATGGAACTAGATGAGCAAGACCTAGGAGTCGTTGACCTGGAGCATCTGGAACATGCCTATGGACACCACAAACTTTACACCATCCCCCTAGATCAACTGCGAAAATTTCACAAGATCTTCCTCAACTCCTCAGCAGGCTCCACTGCCAGATCTAGCGCAGGCTTGGGAATCCAAGGAAATATGCAGAAACAACAACGTAAATCTCAGAAAGATGAAAAGAAAAGAGGAACAAAATCCACCAGTAAGCTCATCAAGGAGATAGGACACTTCATGGTTAACTCAGGTTAGATACATCTCATATCTGACAGTTTTCCACCCCTCCCCTCCCCATCCTCATAATGAAGATCATCTCCTAGAATATAAGGGGACTCAACGGTCGTAGTAAGCAGAAGTTACTATGGGATATGATCATGGCAGAAAAACCAGACATAATAATGCTCCAAGAAACAAAATGTGCAACAGAAGAGATGGATAAGATCCTTCTTAGCTGCTGGAAGCAAGGGCAAGGCATATACACGACAACCATGGGTGCAGTAGGAGGGTTGGCTATCCTTTGGAACCCGAGCTCAGTCATTCTGGAAAATTTCTTTTCAACCAAATGGTCCATCTCGACAGCCTACCAACTCATCGGCTCTAATAAGCCCAGCTACCTAGCAAACGTCTATGGACCAACTAACTCAAGGGACAAACATGCCTTCCTAAGAATCCTGGAGCAACTGGCCACTTTAACCGAGGGGAATAGATGGATCCTGGGAGGGGATTTCAACATGATTTGTAACCTGGATGAAAAAAGAGGAGGAATGTGCACCGTCTCGAAGCAGAATCAGGGGACTTTCAGCGCCTAATTGATAACTGGCCTCGTGGACGCAGATACCTCCAACGACACCTTCACCTGGACAAATCGTAGAACTGGATCTCATCAGATATCCTGCAAACTGGACTGATTTCTTCTCTCGGACTCTCTTATGATGGAAGGCACAGCTCTAGAAGCGAGCATCCTATATTTCCACGGGTCATGTCACTGGCCTATCCAACTTTGGTTGGACATCCTGACAACTCCAGGGTGAAAACCCTTCAGGCTGGAGCAGTTTTGGCTCGATCACCCAGACTTCCAGCAAAACGCTCACGCATGGTGGAGGGAGGCGATCGTGCCAAACGGCTCCAAGATGTATAGGTTTCAGCAAGAACTCAAGAACTTCAAAGAGAAACTCAAAACCTAGAACAAACAAACCTTTGGCAACATCTTTGAAGCCCAAAGACAACTAGCGGACCAAATGAGCACCATACAAAGCCAAATATGGGATCAAGACTTATCTGAGTACCTTAAATCACAGGAAGCGGCAATAAGTCAAAAACTAGAGGAGAGAAAGGCCCAAGAATAGATCTTGTGGAGACAAAAGTCACACATCCAATGGCTCAAGGAGGGCGATAGAAACAATAAGTTCTTTCATATATCTACCATTCAAAGGAGACACGCCAATCACATCACTCAGCTACTCTCTAAAAATGGGAAAACCCTGCACACCCATGAGGAGCTGGAAGAAGAGTTTGGCACCTATTATCAAAACCTATTGACGGAGCCCGAGAAGGACAACACACAAGCAATTGCCCAGATCACATAGCACATACCCTCCCTAATCACGCAGGAACAGAATGCGGCCCTGGCACAACCCATCACGCTCGAAGAAGTTGATCAGGCACTTCAGGACACCCCCAAGGGTAAAGCCCCGAGGTCGGATGGCTTTACTTCAGATTTCTTTCATCATTGTTGGCCAATGCTCAGAGAGGAAGTGTGGGAGATCATTGAAGACTCCAGACTTTCAGGTCAAGTCCTCTCGTCCCTCAACGCCACTTTCCTTACCCTCATTCCCAAACAGTTTCGATTGATCACCCTCTGTAATGTCATTTACAAGATCTTAACCAAGGTGATAGCAAGGCGACTCAAGCCAATCCTCCCCTTCATTATCTCGCCAAAACAATCAGGGTATGAGGAGGGAAGAGAGATCTTGGACAACGTCATCCTCTCTCACGAGGTCATCCATTGTCTACAGAAGACCCGTACTCCAGGTATGCTCTTAAAACTGGATCTCTCTAAAGCTTTTGATAAGTTAAGTTGGGACTATATGCGCTCGATGCTTCTTGCCTTTGGTTTCGACCCCTCCTGGGTAGACTGGATCCTGAAACTCACCTCCTCGGCTTTCTTCTCAATCCTTGTCAATGGAGTTCCTTCTCGCCCTTTTTCCCCAACCAAAGGAATCAGGCAAGGGGGTCCTCTTTCCCTGTTCCTCTTCATTATCTTGGCAAAAGGTCTTCGTCGCTCTATTTAGGCTACAGTAGAAAATAAGACGATAAAAGGGTTGCCCCTGCATGGCATCAACCCTCCGATCTCTCACAGTCAATTTGTGGATGATACTTTGATGATGGGTTCCCCCACTATCCACGAGGCCCACATAATCCTTTCCATTATCCAAACCTTCTGTGAGGCTTCCAGAATGGACATCAACAAGGACAAATCCCAAATCTTCTTTTTCAACACCCCTTTGTCGATTCAGCTCCACATCTCAGGAATCCTAGGTTTCACTCAAATCTCCCTTTCATCCAAGTACCTCAGAATCCCCCTCCTGGACAAAGCCCTCAAAAACAGCTTGGAGAGCCTCCTCACCTCCTTTTCAAAAATACTTTCCTCCTGGACCTATCAAGCTCTCAATCTTCCCAGTCCCCTCATCCTTCTCAAATCAGTTATGCAAGCTCTGCCAGTCCATACCTTCTCAGCCCTCATGGCCCCTAATTTCATCCTCGACACTATCAAAGCCCTACAAAGGAACTTTCTTTAGCAGGGGCACAAAGTGAGGAAGAAATTTGCATTGATCAGTTGGGAAAAGCTTTACAGACCCAAGATTCAAGGGGGTTTGGGAATCAGAGACCCCTCAATTTTGAATAAAGTACTTAGCGCCAAGATCTGGTGGCGATGGCTGAAGAGACCCCAAGACTTTTGGGCAAGGCTTTGGAGAAGAAAGTATACCCCCAACACAACGGAAAGAAGCCTCATTCATTGGAACGAAGACACCCCAAGCTCCCTGATATGGACAACTGCCAAGAAAAATCAGCACCTTGTAGTTAATCACGCCTTCTGGGAAATCCAGAATGGTCAGACTACCCTCTTCTGGAATGATTTGTGGCAACAGTTACCTATTTTGGTGCAAGAAGCATGGGCCGATACATTCTGCACCTCAGCCACTCAGGTGGGACTGACAAAAGTGGCATACTACTGGAGGGAAAACCCCACGAATGCCACCTGGAGATGATGGAAGTCTAATGGAGAGGACCTACATGTCGAAGCACAGGTGGACCTTCATCCCTGGCACAATATGACGCACGAAAAATTTCCATCATGCAAGGTGAGGACATCTTGCGCTGGGGACACTCACAAAGGGGCACCTTAAACATCCAAGAGGCTTACACCATCAAGGCCAATCTCAATCTCCCCCCTTCGAGGAAATTCTGGAGCAAAATCTGGTCTCTAAAACATTGGCCAAAAATCAACATCTTCCTTTGGTTGGTGGCACACGGAAGCATTCTCACCTGGGATAATCTATCTAAAAGGGGGTTTACAGGACCGTCCATTTGCCCTCTATGCTTGGTAGAGGCGGAAACAATGAACTATCTCCTAAACACTTGCCCCTTCAACACTCAAGTTTGGGATCATTGCACGACCATCATGCACACTTCATATCATAAGAGGGATAGCATAGGCACCACCATCGAAGAATGCAGAGAAGTGGCTTTTAAATCACCTATATTAAATCGCATCTGGCAGCTGCTCCCTGGCTTTATCCTTTGGCAAATATGGAAGGAAAGGAATAGAAGGATCTTCAGGAATACCCAGAGTAATTAGCAACACGGTTGGACCCAGGTTTGTTACAACATAATGGAAACAGTCTGCTTGCAGCAGTGGACTGAGGCAGAGTTAACTTGTCCCACACAAGAACAAAGCATCCTGAATAATTGGAAATTCATCACACAACAAAGTCTGCTCTCTCCTCCCCGTAATCCCTCTCAAGGGGATAGCCCATCTCAGTGGTCCCCCCCTCCAGTGGACTTTATCAAGGTAAACTTTGATGGAGCTTCCAAAGGGAACCGGGGCGCAACAGGATTTGGCGTGGTATTTGGAAACCATCCGGGGAGTATTCTTCTCATTACCACAGGCAGCTTAGGCCATACTACAAACAATGCAGCAGAACTATGGGGGCTCACTAGAGGGTTACAATTAGCCACAGAGCACAACTTCAATAAACTCATAGTGGAAGGAGATTCTCAAGTAATTCTCACCCTCTTTCAAAAAGTTCTGAACGGGGCGGATCCAGAGAAAATTTTGCCTTGTTGGCGACTATCTCACGGACTGAGAACAATTGCAACGCTTCTCCAACCCAGTCAGGCTTTCATCCCCTCCCATGTGAGGAGAAAGGCGAATCATATTGCGAACGAACTAGCCAACATTGGAACGAATAGGGAGGGACCAGATCTTCTGTGCCAGGCCCCCATCCACCAGATGCACCCTATCTTTCAGAGATACCAGAGAAAAGCTCCAGCCATCGACAACTCCCCGGATGGGGTGATAATGGGAGACACTTGTCAAGAGGAGCAGCAGGTAGAGAGCCACCGTGGCATAAGCCACGTGACAGACGCGTGCCTCCCCCTCCCGCCACCTTAATGCTCTTAAAACCACATTGCATGAGACAGGGCACCATTAATCTCAGTGCGCCTTACTCTGGCTATCCATCCCTTGGATGGACTAGCGCCATGGCTATGTATTTACTCTGCGTGTGTGTTGGTTTAATGTATGGAACCAACGACTCAGATACTATGAATTGCATGAGGTGCATTGGACGCCTCATTCTCCTATGGTCGAATCCTCCAGAGCTCGGCCTTCTGCTCAACTGCTCCTACGCCTGCTATTGTTCTCTCCTGGGTGTTTCCACCCTCATTGCGTCTCAGGGATGCCGAGACAGAGGGGGAAGTGATGATACTGTAATCGTTGATTTTGGCAGGTTTTTTATACAATCTTACTTACAAAAAAAAAAAACATATTTGCAAGGATTTATTCCTAAAGTGATTGGAAGAGTGAAAAATTTAACAAATGTATCATTTCATGGCAAAAAGATTCTTAGGGTAGCTAGTAATGTTAGGTAACCTTATCTTCTCTCGTAATAGACTACCAAGTGATATTGATATGGAGAAGTTGTCATGTCCTCGTCCTCACTCAAATCTATTCCTCTTTCCAACCCTCCTTTGGCTTTGTGATCCATCAAAGCAGTTCCAAAGTCTTGGCATGTCTATCGAGCCCTAAAGTGAAAATAAGTGGAAATTACCTACAAATGATTGTTGTTAATTTGAAATTTTTTGCAATTTTAGAAATTTTCTTACATCCCATATAACTTAGGACGTGGATAAGTTTCATATTTATCTACATACTCTTGTAGATGATATCAAAGGTACAAAGAAATCTCTCCTAAATTTGTTTTTTCTCTGTCTTTGCAACTTATTATGTGTGTGTGTGTGTGATTATTTTAAAGGAAACATAATTTAGAGCCACCGCCTTCCCCATAAAATGTATTATTTTAACGTAAATTTGAGTAAATTTTCAAGGGTAGAGATTTTCCTTAAAATGGTAATGTGTGAGATGTCATCATTAGGCTTATTAGTTGTTAATTCTATAAATCAATAAAGTTGTGACATGTCAACATTAGGATCACTAGGAATGTAGGTGTCATGTAAGCATTGAGTAGAGCCTACTCGAGTACATTCAAAATTCATTTAACGTGGCTCCTCTTTTAAAGAAAATTATGATTCAAGACCAAAGTATAGGGAGAGTGCACCATGTGATAAATGAAATTTTTGTGGCAATCATCCCAGGGGATAAAGTATCCAATGGTTTAGCCATTTGTAGGTCAATTCATTTGTTTATTGTCAACTACAAAAATAATTTGCAAAACTTTTTTGTCGAGAGGCTCACTCCTTGCATGGATAAGCTCATCTCAAAGAATCAAATGAATATTATGCCTAGGAGGAAGATCTTGGATAGTGTTAGAGTTGTGGCTTAAACCCTCCACTCAACATGGAGTAATTAGATTCCAACTATTTTTCTTAAGCTAGGCATGTAGAGGGTTTGTGATAAGAAATAATGGATTCCATCATGGTTATGTTGAGAATCAAAGAAACCTATCAGTGTTATATCCTTTGGATTATAGGGCTCACGTACACCAATAATGCAATTGCCTTGGTGAAGGCATCCCAAACCATTTTGTTGCAATCTCAAGGGGTGTTTGCCACAGATGCCCCCTCCCTCCTTGCACATGCTCGTAGTAAATGAATGTTAAGCCTTCTCCTTTGGTTGAATGGATCAAAATAATAAGATGCTAGAATCAATTTGTGAAAAGATATCAACCATGGATTGTTCAGATGTAGGATGATTCATTGGGTATGGCTCAAAATGTAGTACATATAAGAAAAAATCTCCACCTAGACCCTTGCTTCCACTACTCAAGGAGTCAAATATCATACCTATGACTAGATTTGTCATTTTCTGCTTTTGATGTTCCATTCCATCGAGGCCAAAGAAACATACCAAAAGCAAAATTTGCATCCTAAATATAAATTTGTTTTGCTTTAGAGTCATATTATTATCTCTATAATGAAACTTCCATTCTCTCCATCCAATGCTTTGTTGCAATGAGGTCAATATACCCTACTCCCCAACAAATTTCTATCCGTCAAATTGATGCTTCATTGCTTTGGCAATAACTTAAAAGATCATACCTATGATTGCATTTTGGTTTCACGCACATGATTTTGTTGCTTCAAGGCAAAAACATCATTATGAATTTTTAAAGATTTTGATTTGTACATTTATTTCTTCACTACACCATGCCCAATGTACCATTTTGAAAATCATATTTTCCAGATTTGAGATTGTTACTACAATGCCTTCATGCCCAAAGTACTAAAATCTTAAGTAGATATTGCATTCCATGCATATGCTGCTATTGCATCAAGCCTGAAGTCCTATGAATCCATACCTATAAGTGAAATAACCCATTCTCCCCATATTATGATTCTTCATAACGTTAGGATCAAATACCCCATTCGTAAGCATTTTTTCAATTCCTGACAATCACGATTAAATTGCTTCTAGGCCACAAAAATAATTCTTGCAAGAAAATTTTCCTTTCACCACATCTGAGACTTCTAGTGCATCAGGGCCAAGATATACCCATACATAAGTTTCACATTCCTCATTTTAATGATATTGCATCAATGGAAAAATAATATACCAATAAGTAAAGTGTCCCTCCATGTTCAATGCTTTATGTGGTTAGGAAATTTTATATCCATAGGCAAACAATGGAGTAACATATATGGTTGGCTCATGACAACATCATAGGAAGTAGCATTTACACATAAAAATTACACCTTCAGTGGAGAACACCTTGTAGTGTCTTTGATGGTGCTTATGCCACAAGTCTCAAATCTTCATAGAATGCTCCATGCAGACAATATATTCTAAATTGCTCTTGATCTTGAATCCATACTTAGCCTCCAACAAGAATTTTGAGTATAAAAGAAGTTTGGCTTGGAAATCCATACTTGAGTACCAATGCACAATCCTATTGAGCTCTCTAGACTATGATAGCCTCTTACGTACCATTACTTCAACATACAATTCTAGTAAATACCTCTGATAGCTAAAAAAGAACCTTCATTTCATTACTCATAAAAGAAACATGACTAATACATCAAGAGATTATCTGGAGACATATATTTCCTTGTTGATAATTACCCTCGCACCACTTAGTAAGCCACCTTATTACATCATTGTTTGTGTGTAATCCTCTCTCTTCTTTAGCCTTAACAGATGGCATAATATACAATATATACCTTTAGAGTATTGGATGCAGTACCTTATAGGATACTTTTTCCTCTATTCTTTCTATAACTTTAAATAGCTTATACATAAGCAATAGTAGATTAGGATCAACATAAATACTAAGACGCCCCAGATGGGGTGACACGATGCACAACACCGCCACCTGGTACAGCGCCCAGCCTCATATTAAATGTGGCAGGCCGCTCCCCATCTATTCAACATTAGTGATGGGAGCAGGCCATTAGAGTCGACCTCCGAGTAAGCGACCTCTCCCTCGTGGGAAAGGGTCGGCCCTGCAAGCATTTACTATGGCAGATTTAATGTGGATCCATGTCCCGCCATCCCACAAGCCTATGAAAGCGAAGAGGCATGGTCACATTCAGCTCATTCTTCCTATGCAACTTTCCGCCATTTGTGAGCTCTGGTGCGTTTTTCTCTGCATCCTTCCGACTTTTCTGAGCCCTGGTGCGTTTGATACCCACTCCTTCACTACGATGCCTAGGGAGCGAGGTAAACCTCGTCGTGGGTCGGCTTGGTACACCCACGCTGCTCAACGACAGAGGAGACAACAATTGGAAAGAGCACTCTCGCTTGCCAACTCCATTCTTCGTCAGAGAGCACATGCAACCCGTCTCTCACTCCAGGCTTATGCAAATGAGTTTGCGATGGAGGAGCGCGCTGAAACCCCTCCAGAACAACTCTCACTCTCAGATAATTGGCAGCCCACAGGCACCATGCGGGAAGAAAATACTCTGACTGCACTTGAAACTCAAGCCAAAAGCAACATGATGGGGAGGCTTGGTGATGAATTCCCAACCTTTTATGTCGAGGAAGTGTCTTACACGAAAAACACTCCGACTGCCCTGGAACCTCAGGCAAGAGGCAGCATGAGGGGGGGGGCTCTGTGAGGAATTCCCAACGTGTTATGTTGAGGATGTGCCTTACATGGATTTGGTCTCGCAGGGGACCTGCGCGGTAATTGAGCACCATGAAGACATAGCATCCATGGACAAGGGTGTGGGAAATGCAGACACAGAGGCAGTTACTCCAGGTGAGGCAACTACAAGGGAAACGAAGGTCATTCCGGGCGAGGGTGACGAAACCCCAGTGCCACCTTCCAACCGAGCCATGCATGGACATACTGGTGCCCCACCACCCTTCCTCCATGCAGCACACTTGGACTTAGTGTTTGAACTACGAGGACAGATGGCAGACCAAGAGCATAGGGCCCTCCTCATGGGACAACGGTTGGATATGCTTTTCGAAGCGTACTCCAATGCCCCGACAAATCAAAAATGCCCAACGTGCGCCCAGTCGTTTGTCATGCAGGCCAAAGCAACGCGACAGGAGGACGAGGACGACAGACCACCGGGTATTTGATCTAGTCAATTTCAGTCAGGTTTTCTCTTTTACTTCCAGCCATGTTGGGGCTCCCTTTTGCTTTAGCTCTTACTGTTCAGAGTCAAGTTCAGGCTTATAAAAAAGCTCTCTGTAATGCCTTAAACAGTCTTAAGACGATGCATGGCCATCTATCCTAGTTTCCTTCGGGCAGGACAGATGGCAAAACAATCTTTTGTTTTTATCCAAAAGGAACATATGAGCCCCAAGTTGTGCTAGTTTCCAGTAAAATGGCGGCACACTTGGCGGCTGTAGCACCGTTGTATCTTTTTGTTAATATAATATAGCAGGCAACACCCCTTTTTTACTTAGAAAAAAAAAAAAACATAAATACTAAGACAAATTTATTGGATCGTCTAGATAATTTTCCTTCCTAAATATTATTTCAACATGCCAAATCATTTAGCTTTATTTACGAAGAATGTGCCCCATATTTGTGTTTAATTGTACCTACATGTATGCATTGTTTCTTCTACATATTTAAAATATTTACACCAATACACAAAACTTGCATGATAAGGACGAGGCTTTTGGATCTTGAAACAAAAAGAAAAAGAAAAAAAGTGTGTTTATTTATTTGTTGAATGAAGTGGCTTATTTTGTGAAGCATGTTGAAGCAGTGAATAGAAAAAAATTTCAAGATAGGGGAGCTAATGTTAAGGTTGGGTTACAAGAGTAAAAAAAGTCAAGTAAAAAGGCTATATTAGTTTTCTATAATAACGAGTGGAGATATATTTCTTACAACTATAAAAGTTCAAAAGTAGTAGTGCTAGCTACTCAAAATATCTTCATAGTTCTCTTCAATAATAATTTAGCGAGGTTTCACAATTTTGCATCAATGTATCAAAGTCAAAGAAATACAACCCCTAATAAACCCCTAATAAATTGGGAAATTTGGATGATATTGCACATATTTTCTCTGAAGATGGAATGAAATATGTACTATTGTTATTGATGATATCTACTAGAGACTAAGGGTATTGTCTTGAATTCCAAGAACTAGGCACTGCCAATCCTTGGCATGTAGATGAGGATTCAAAGTAGACAAGAAGTTTCTTCTCTCTTATTTCAATTACAAACTATTTTATGGCCTCATTTTTGTGCTAAAATATTTATGACAAATTGAATATTATTAAAACAACAACCATATAAAGTGCATATATTTGCAAAACAATAATCTCTTGAACCTAAATTTTTTGTGTTCTCATTACGATTAAAGAAGTGCACAACCTTGTAGCACTAAACCCAAAATCTAATTTACACTCAATTTAAAGAAGCATTTTGAACAACAAAGCAAAAAAAAATGCAATGTTCCACATAATGGTACATTGTGATAATTCTTAAATCATCTTAAATCATCTTAACAAGTATATGTTTTGTTGTTAGTCTGCAAGGGAATGGTATTAGAGAAATGTAGTTTAAAGAAGGCCTATATTAAAATTCTAAATAACTATTTTATTGAAAATTGTTGGAAAGAAGAAGAGGAAGGGGAAGAATGCAAGGGCCTTGTCTATCATGTATGTAAATTTATATTTGATTGGTAACATTTATGCTTTTAAAAACAAGTTTTTTCTTCGAAATGTATAATTCTGATATATGTATTGGAAATATGTATGATGTATAATTTTAAATTTATGTATCTATAGAATCCTAATGCATACATTATTCTCTTTTTAAGTTAGAGATTATCAAAGCCACATCGATTTCCTATATCACGAAGAACTATCATATTTCAAAATTCAAGTTCATATTATTTTACCTTTTGGAAGAGATTATCAAAGCCACATCGATTTCCTATATCACGAAGAACTATCATATTTCAAAATTCAAGTTCATATTATTTTACCTTTTGGATGATGTTTTAACATTTTTTAGTTGATAGTTCTTATATTTTAACCCTAAAATTGTTAATTTGTGTATGGCATGAATTCATGGTCTAATGACAAAGTGGTTAGATTGTTGGACGCATGTCTTGAGGTCCATTTTCATCAACTCCACTTACAACTATCTATATAAATGGAAAGTTGAGCTCCTTTGGCATATATGACATAATTGGTGCCACGAAAGCTTTTTAAACTTCTGAATTGGGTATTCTAAAAAGGATATGGTAACCTTGGTAGATTGGATATAAATTTTAAACTTCTGAATTGGGTATTCTCAAAAGGATATGGTAACCTTGGTAGATTGGATATAAATTTTTTTAGTAAGAGTTCATAGATTATTACAAAGGATGTGATTTCAATGCATGTTTGATTTGGACTTTCTCGGTGGAGGAGGGGTAATTTGGGTTAATTCCTTATTTCCCTAGGAAACAGGTGGCATGGAAAGGTTTTCTCAATTGGGGAGACATATGGGACAAGGAATCTAGTGACTAGTTATCTTGGAAAACCTTAATTGTTCTCAATAGCTACAAGTTATTGGTAGACTCACATTTATGTCACTTTGTTAATCAATTTTTAATGTTAGTTTATGTAAGTAATCACATAAGATTGTAAACCTATATAGAAATATTAGCAATGGTCTTACAGGAAGTCAATTATGGATTATGGAACCATAAAATTATATTCTTAGCCACATTGCCCTATAATAAATTGTCTTAACCAGAAGTGGACCTTTTGAGATTATGAGACTAGATGGATTGGCTAGTGTGATGGAATTTGGAAGTCCCACTCTTATTTTAATTCTTGAGTGCTTGGTTCTTAATAACAACCCAAAAATTAAGGATTGACTACATCATATTGTCTTTATCGACTGATGTTGTGCGGTTTTCCATAAAGTGGAAATGGTCATGCATGTATTTGGAACTTTATGATTGTTGACTTTTTTAGGCATGGAGTGTTGCTAAGTACAATATTATTTTTATTGTCTAGCCTCTTCATTGGAAAGGGGTCTTTTTTGGTACAAATGGATGATCATAGAGGAAGTCATGTATGGGATTAGACCTATCTATATTCTTATAGTTTTGGGTTATTGATAGACATAATCCTTTACCCTATTATTCAAGAATATCCTATGATGCACTTGAAGAGTCCTTTCATAATTGATGAATCAATAATGAAGAATCCATAATAGAAGTGGGAGAGCAAACATTAATCTCTCGTGAGCTTGAGAGATTTAGTGGAGGTAGACATCAACACATATATGAACTTTGTGGTGAAAGATAATAAAAAACCATAGAGGGATTTGCAAGAGTGGATTGTAAGAACCCTAACGAATCCAACCCCTAATGCTTGCAACATTCTTTAGAGGGGAAAATTATGTTTATTTTCCCAAACATGGAAAATGAGTACACTATTGTTTAATAAAAATATTTTCCTATTATTTATATGGTTTTATACTTTATCAAAAGATTCACCGAGATTTCACAATGTTTTATAATTCAATGAAAGATTCACCAAGACTTTACAAGATTCACCAAGATTTTACAAGATTTCATACTTTAGTGAAAGACTCACCAAAAAATTATATATGCACATTATAATATTGATCAAAATAGCCTTCGAATTTTCCTGTATATCATGGGGATTCACCCATTTATTATAGATATAAATTTAGGGTGGGTTCATAAAATTTCCCATGTTCGCTAGCTTATGCTTAACATACCATTGTAACATATATGTTATACTCTTGCATGTTGTAAAGGACCTTCCATTGAGATTTCAACTTCAAATTTTATCTTTTGAGAGTTTGTGAAGTTTCTTATCCTTGTGGGTGATACATGGAGGAAGGAAACAAAAATACGAAGCCTCGAATCTTGAACAATAAATAGTGGCTAAGAGAAAAACAATTACTTTTAGGTGAGGTAAATGAACTACATCAGTATTTTGTTTGATTTTGATGTTGTTTTTTCACTGATAAATCAACGCTTGTGAGTAAGTTGCAAAGTCAAAGGTAATCTATATAACAAAGAGCTAAACCATTAGTGACATATTTTAAAGAAAAAACTAGTAGGTTGTCAAATATACCTAATATGTTGTCAAATATTCACTTAGTTTCAAATTCGAGTTGCAAAAGAGTTTTACTTGAACGATTATACATGGGCAAACAAATATATAATATGTTGTTAGGTTAGATATCTGCAGTATTGAACATCGTCTCTTTTTGTGGTGTAATTCAACGAATCTCTATGGTATTGAATGGATCTCTCAATGTGGGTAACAAATCTTTGCGGTTTTTAGCATATTCTCTCTCTCCATCGCACAATTGAACAAATATATGTGGTATTGAATGGAGGATAATCAATGGAAAGGAAGGAATGGTCCCTCGTGATTCAAAACAATTTGTGGAGGAGCTCCTGGCTGAGAATTTGACGAGGGGGAATCTCATGCGTTGGAGCAAAACCAGGTTGTGAGGGTAATAAAAGAAAGTCAACATCTCTCTAAGGATTTCATTATAGTAGGTATTATCAAAATTTCCAATCACGGGCTCACCTCTTTGAAGTTGGCTTCTTAGTTGGAAGAATTGTTTATTACTTTAAGCATAGTTGGGGTTCTAAGAATATTGATGAATATTGATACCTATGAGAAAAGATGAAGGCGCCAAGGAACAATGGAGAATGAAATCCAACTCGTGGACTACTCAGAGAACTCATGACTCCCTAAGGACAAATTTATTTTCTCACCTTCCTTGTTGGGAGTATTAGATACTAATTCCTCTATCATCGTGGGCCGGGGGGGTAGATAATCCTTCGTTGAATAATACCTTGAGGAAGTGGGTCAGCATGGAGTTGATATTGTACCGTTTGAAAATCATTTACTGGAGTCCATTATTGTTGGTCAAAGAGGATCAGATTTGTCTTGACAAGCCATGTTTTCCTTCCATGTTGACATTGGAGGGTGGACCCCATGTGAATGCCATTATTGTTGGGTGCTTTCCACAGGGGGTCATTACTCCCATCCTCAGTATCAGTCATTCTGACTTGGACACTATAAGAGATCCATACATTGTTGTGAGTCTAGGGTTTGTGGGGGAGAAACAAGAACTTGCAGAGTTGCAAAGATGTCGACCTAAGGTCTAGAATATTACCACTAGTAGGAAAAAATGGATGGTAATAAGATCAAGATAAGTAGTCTCCTTAGTGGTTAATATGGATCTCAAGGTAAGCCAAATAACAAATATAAATATTCAAGCAATGGTGGGTAAGTTTTGTGGTCGTTGGGTCTCTATATCTTCGATAAATTCTTGGACCCAACGGGAATGGGCACCACTTATTGGCTATGGTATTATAGTCCATACATTGGCTTGTCGTTAGCTAGGCTTTATTTTTAGGAGCAAGTATGACACCCTCCAAATTCTTAAGGGTTGTTGGTTTATGGATAAGACTATACTATCCATTAAAAGATGGCATCCATTGTTCGATGCTCTAGAAGAAATTGAAGCCAGTACCCTAGTATGGGTCAAATTGCACAATTTACCTATTCAGTTTGGTATGATTATGGATTGAAGGTGATTGGGGATGCTTTGGGCAATTTTACCAGCACAGATGAAAGCTATAAATATAGTTCTTCACACTTGGTGGCTCATATTCTAGTTGGGATTGATATTTGAGAGGGTTTGTTTGAATCCATAGAACTTGTGGTGGGTGACTAGGCTTATACTCATATCTTAGATTACTTCAAAATCGCATTCATAGTTGGAGATTCGAAATGATACTACTATAGTCATTTGTGGAGATTTTGACTTTATTGTTTTGCAATGGAACAAGTTGGACACTATCTGGAACAAAGGACAAATTATCGACCCTCCCTCAGGTAATAAATCCAACACTTCTTCTCACTTGGGTGTCTTAGACTCTAAAATTCCTACCATGTCTAATTCCAATCAACATTCTAGATGTTTTGATCACTCAATACGTAAAAGTCTTGGGATTATGAATACTAGTCCTTCGTTTGTTGAGGAAGTGAAGGATCCTTCTCTATTGGTTCATCTAATGATTTTGACCCTTCCTTTATACAAAATTTTGTTTCTCCTCATGTGACTAATGTTGGTTCTCCCATTACTTCCCATGGGGGGTGTCACTACTATCTGAGGCCTAGATCTAACTCTCTAGATCCAAGAGTCTTTAGGGAGTTGGGATATGACCAAATCAAGGAGTCAGGCACTTTAAAAGTAGGTTGCAAATCAACACTCAAACAAGCTTAAGAGAAAACAGTCAGGGATGTTCACTAGGGTAAACAAAGAATCATTTGAATGGATCTTAAAGCAGGAAATACCCCTAAGGTGTTTCCTCCATGAAGATATTATCTGTTAATATGCAAGGCCTAGTGGGGTAGGCTAAAAAACTCTCCCTCAAGCAATCGGTGGAGTTGGACAATCCTGATGTAATTGTGTTTCGAGAAACTATGGGAAAACGAGATCCTTTTGTCCTTGAGTTGAAGAAGATGTTTGTTTTGGATTCAAATGGTTTATCTGGTGGCATAATTACCAGGTTTAATAAAAATCTTACATTAGTCAACTATTTTGTTTTATGCTCATGTCATTGTACAATTGTACACATCAAGAGTCTCACCACTCTCTGGCCTTGCTCAATGTGTATGGACCTTATGAGGGTAGGCAACGATTATGGGAAAAATTGTTTTCATTAAATTGTTTGTAGGTGGATAATCTCATTGTTGGGGGGAATCTGAATCTAACTTTGAACAAGGATGAAATTTGGAGTACTAGTGCCCGAGAAGATAGACTAGCTCATTATTTTGTTAACAAATTTGAATTGGTAGGTTGAGTAGACATAGAGCCTATCCAGTTTCAACCAACATGGAGTAATAATATATATGGTACAAAAGGGTAGCTAAAAGGCTAGATCGATTTCTTGGACATAATGCCCTTCTACAGAGGGTGGAAAGATACAAAACTTGGGTTGTCAAGGTCAAATGTTCATATCACTTTCTTATTTTACTTGAACTAGCTAAGGATGGAGAAAAACCTGGAGCACCATTTAAATATAATCCTAGTTGGTATGAAGAGGAGGGTTTCCAGAGGTTAGTCAAGGATAACTGGAAGCATTATGAGGAGGGTTTCCAGAGGTTAGTCAAGGATAACTGGAAGCATTATGAGGAGGGTCTAGGAGAAGTTGCTAGTGTTCAGTTTTATTCTACATTAAGGTTAGTCAAAGAAAAAGTAGCCTAGTGGGAACGTGAGAGACATAAAAAGAGGGATTGCTTGCTTAAGGAGGTAGAGAAAGAACTGGAGTTGGTTTACTCTGAACAATTTACTAGAAACTTTAGAAAGGATTTGTTGGAAAGAACCACTTCATTAGAGTAGAAAATGAACAAGCTTCTATTGGATAGAGAAAAAGAGTGGAGAATTAAGAGTTGAGCCTTGTGGATTGAGGTTGGTGACCAAAATATGAAGTACTTTCAAATTTTTACTAAGCATAGTAGGAACAACAACACTATTTGAGAATTAAAAAACGTGGATGGCAACAAGGTTCGAGGGTTCCATGATTTGGATAATCTGGGGGTTCATCACTTCAAGGAGATATTTCAAGAACCCAATAGCATGAACTTAGGGGAGATACTAAAAGTTGTGTCATATTTTCCTAGATTTGTTAATGAAAAATAATATAATATCCTCTACAAACCAGTGACTAGGGAGGAACTTATGTCTGTACTTAGTACTTTTCAAAAGGATAAGATCCCTAGCCTAGATTGGTGGAATGTATAATTTTTTATAGACTCCTTTGATGTTCCTAGAGATGATTTACTAAGAATTGTTGAGGAGATAAGGAGACTGGGAAGATGCCAAGGAGTTATAATTCCAACTTTTTAGTCCTAATTCCCAAGATGGATTGCCCTAATACATTTGATGACTTCATACATATTTCCCTATGATTGCCTTTATAAAATAATCTCCAAGGTGATAGATGTTAGAATCAAACCCTTGCTTTCTAATGTTAATTTTTTTCAACAATTTGGGTTTCTAAAGGGTATATTTGTGCATGAGGCAATATGCATTGCTCATGAAGGCTTGCATTCAATTAAAAATTCTCATATTCATTTAGCAATTCTCAAACTAGACTTGTCTAAAGCTTATGATAGGGTGTCCTGGCTATATCTAAGGCTTCTCCTCATTTGTATTGGTTTTGATCTACCTTTGGTAAATCGGATAATGGGTTATGTGGCATCCTCCTCTTTTGTTGTTTTAATTAATGGTTATGGCTTTGAGTTCTTCAAACCTTCTAGGGGAGCCAGGTAGGGTTGTCCTTTGTCCCCATACCTTTTCCTATTGGTTACATAAGGTATAAGTAGAGCTATTTTGAAGCTAGAAGACAAAGGAAACTCCTAGGAATTAAAATTGGAAGGAGGGAACAACTAACTCGTCTATTGTTTGTAGATGATGTTTTGTTATTATGTTTATGCTCTGAAGAGGAATGTCGACACTACAAGGAGATTCAACAACTCTATTGTTGGCTACATGGATGGATACTAATATTGAAAAATACACCTTGTATTTTCCTAAAGTGGAGGCACGAGTAAGTAATAGTTTGGAGCATACTTTTCTATTCCCCTCTCTTGATTTGAATGATGGATTTAAGTACTTAGGTTATTCTCTCAAACCTAACAATTATGGGAAGCTTGATTGGATGTGGCTATTATCTAGGATTGAAAAAAGAGTGAACTTTTAGTGTAATCATTGGATTTCAAGGGGAGGAAAATTAGTTTTCATCAAGTCAATTCTAAAATCCATTCCAGTCTATTGGCATCTTATGGCTCATATTCCAAAAGGTATTTTGGACAGAATCAGGAAGGTCGTTTTAACTATCCATGGAAGGGCAGTTGTGATTATAAGGGATCCCATTTGACAAACTGAAAAGCAATTGCTTCGCCTAAGGATTAGGGCGGTGGGGCGTTAAGAACATCTTCCATTTTGGTAAATCCCCAACAACTAACTCACTTTGGAATTTATTAACCAAGGACCGTCTATGGAGAAGGATTCTAATTGAAAAAATATTTCCCTTTGCATTGTCATGGACTGGATTAGGATGAGAATAAAGAGTATTCATAATGTATCCAACTAGTGGAAATCTTTGACATTAGCTTTTCCGGTCATAGGTCGGTTTCTTGCTTGGAAAGTTGGTTCATCCATTCAAGTCAGAGTAGGTATTGATGTGATTATGCGATGTGGTGAAGGCATTTTCCTCCCAAAAGATTTATTTCTCCAATGACAAGAACAAGTAAAATGTGAATTGAACAAATTTGATAATCCTCTGCTTACCTCAATTTGGAGCCAAGGCTAGCTACAAGTTCAGGCCTTGGGCTTAGAAGGTAATTGGTCTTAGTTTTGGGATAGATTTTTAGCTAAGCTTAGGAATGCACATGTAAGACTTGGGGATGAAGATGATGAAATTTCTTGGGCTTACAACAAAATTGGAGGTTTTGACACTGCCAAACTTGGATATAGAACTTTACAAACACCCAAATTTCAAGAAATTTGTTGGTGGTGGAAGAAGTTATGGAAGGTTAAATCCCCGCCAAAGTGCACTTTATTACTTTGGCTCATTCTCAACGAGAATGTTTTAACTTGGGATAGACTTCAAAAGAGAAATAAAGCAGGTCCAATTATTTGCATCCACTGTAAAAGTAATGAAGAAACTTCCTTACATTTATTTTTATAATTCCCTTACTCAAAGCAGGTTTGGAAAGAGGTTGAACATCATACCCCACTTCAACAATTTTGGGATAAAGCAATGCTGGAAGATTGCTTTCAAGTGTACTTTATTAGAATACAACTGAAGGAATATAGAACACTTCCATACTTGATTAATTGGGGAATCTCGTTGGCGAGGACTGCTAGGCTTTTTTAGGATGTCCAAGTTCCCATTTTCAAAGTTTCAGTACAATTTCTTTCATTGTTTTCTTCTTATAAGCCTAGTATAAAGACAAAAACCAGTCGTGTGACAAGGATTATGCATGTAGCTTCTTTAATGGAGCCTATCAGGGTCCATAACACTTATGTAGTCTTGGTTTTTTGTTATTTACTACCGATTATCACTATTTCACTAGTTCACTGATAAGGCAAATCTGAGTATTTGGACCAATAATCAAAGTGAATTTAGACCATTATTATACCTATTGAAGTGTGCTTTAGAGAAAAATTTATGCAACTACATGTATTTGAAGACTTTGCTATGACTATTAAATGGATGAAATCCATGTCCAGAGTATTAGTATTTCACAATTGGAATTACATTTGAAGGATATCTCTAGTCTTTTTCAGATGATTAGTTTTAGTCATATATGTAGAGAAATGATTAGTTGTGTTGATTCATTATCTAAGGATGCTTCGCACTTGGTTGAAGGTTTGCTTGTCTTATATGAATTTATCGAGGGACATTTGCTTTCCTCGAGGTCTTGTAACCTTTTAGACTTTTGATCTGATTTGTCTATTGATCTATAATATGTCAACCGATGATGACATATTTTGATTGGAACTTGGTTAGATATTTAAGGTTTTGGGACAATTTATGAAAAAGATATTGGTAGTGGGTCAGTAGGCCACAAAATACTAGTCATACATTGTATGCGCATCAACACCCAAGGATTGTATTTTCAATTCGTCTTGAATAGAACGTACGATTTTTTTCTTGGAAATAAAATATAATATGTTGTTAGGTTGTTAGTCATGTAGTCACGACCTTTAGAAGCCTTATGTGAATATTCATGCTTTCAAGCTTGAGTATTGGAACATGGAAACTAGATAGTTTTGTGGTTACCTTTCATTAATGTTGATATACTCGTGTACATCTAATGCAAAAAAATTGGTGTTTTCAATCATCCAAACTTTATGAGATGTTTTCTTAACGCATGCTACACATTACTTTAAAAAATAAGACGAGGATTACATGGTGTAATCTACTTGTTGATCAATTCATTTGTTGTTATGTTTGTAGGCAATGGAAATAAATTAATATTGGGTGTGAAATTTATTAGTTGTGCAAATTAATCACTTGTTTTGCAACAGTGTGAATTTCTAAATGATGATAATGTTTACAATAGGATATTAGAGAACTAAAGTGGTTCAATGTATTGTCAATTTTTTGCAAAATTTCAATCTTTGACAACCTAATAATGTCATAGTTTCTCTATCTCAAGGCATCTTAAAGCATGCAAAATATGTTTTTGCTAGTTCTTTTAATAACTTTGAATTATGGGGTAGAATAGATTAATCCATAATAGTATGCTTAATTGAGTTGATTCATCTTTGTTCTCTTGGCATGTGATACCCATCTTCTCATTGTATATGTGTGTGACTGGCAAAAAGAATCTTGCCTTTATTATTGTCGCATGCTTTGACATGGATGATGACATATTATTATTCCTTCTCACTCATATACTACTCACAAGGTACCCATCTATTCAATTGGTTTCTATTGATACCTTGGTTTTGTGATATTATTGCCATTATGATAGAAAATTGGCATGATAGAGTGGGCCCATATCCCATGGGTGCCATAATCTTTGAGGTTGTGGTTGTTTGGTTGCCATTGGAGTTGATGAATTCATAAATTTGTGAAATGGAATTGATGTATTTCATGTTTCCTTTTTGTGAAGGAATTTGCATTAATTCTAACCATGTTTTTTATTGGTATTTGATTCATGTGGAACCATAGGGAGGTTCCAAATGGAACCTTTGTGCATCCTTAATAAGAGGTCGCAATACCTTATAATTAATTTGTGATGGGTAAAGGTCCTCACATTACAAACCTAAGGAAGTAACATGCGAAATGGAGGCTCATGTGCATGAGTGGTACCTACAATTGTTAAAATAATAATACTACACAGAGGATGGTGTTATTTCTAAGGAGGAGGTGATGTAATTCCCATGAAATTGACCCTCTAATTAAATAAAGTGGCCATGGATAAACAATGTACACTTAATGTAATAATGGGTGCTCATTACTTTAGGCCCCATTAGTTGTTGAGCATCATTGTATAAAGAGGTGTTTTCTAATGTCTTCAACTTCAAATGGTTGGGACCTCATGTGCAAAGGCCCCATTATTCAAAAGTAATGATTTTGATGGTATAGTAGAAGCATACAGTGTAATGTCCAAAAAATGGGCAATGCCATGTGCATAATAATATAATAATACATAATAATTGTTCAAGGAGGGAAAAGACAATGATAAGTGGAAAGGACAAAAGGTGAGATGCTTAACATGCACATCTACTTGCTAATTTATAACGATATGCACATCCACTTGCTAATTCAAAAGAAGGTTGCATGTTTTTTTTTTTTTTGAACTGAGTAATATATCCTAGGAGAAACCTCCTAGACACTTCCCCTCATTCTGGGGATGGTACCCAGGGTAAACCCTAGATTATTTAGAGCACAAGGCAAGTTCAACAACTCACGAATAGATTATATATAGCTCATCAACAATTGTCTCACCAAGACCATACTTGTCACATAATGGGATTTGAACCTAAGTGGGGAGGATAACAACTTTTTCTCACAACCACTCGAGCTACACCTCATTGACAAAAGGAGGTTGCATGTTTATGCACACTTGGTTGCTATGTTGGCAATATTCTTGTATGTTTATACACTCCTTAGACTCTATTCGAGAAAAAACACATTACTTGAATCGATTTTAGTAAAAAAAAACAATTAGCTTGGTCTACAGATATATATGTCTTAAAGGGGAGATAATGATGATGAGACATGGTCTAGCATGGGATATGGGACATAGATGATGGTTGTCACACTCTCATCTTAGGTGAGGAGGGGTTCACTTTTGATATGATTTTTTTCTTTAATATTACAACATAGGTTATTGTTGTGAGATTCTACCATCCATGAAGGATGATTGGTGGGAGAAGGAAGCAATGGACTTTATTAGTACAATAGGCACCAGTCTCAATCTATGTGGGAAGTCATGGGAAGCAATTAGCATAGAAAAGTCGTACCCTTGAGATGGAGAATGTTCGATATCATGGGCATGGAGGGATGCTTGTGGACTATCCAAGTTAAGACTATTGTGATGGTTAGAGGTTCATTTAGCTTGTGTAGTCATTCTTTGGTTATTGGTTTCTAGACCATATTTGAGATTGACAATTGTATGATGTAGAATAATTGATATGGATAGTGTGATGCAATGGCTAGATATGTGATGCAACTATATCCATATTGTGTGTGCGATGTAGTTATATTGATATTGATTATGTGATGCAGTGGATATGTGTGTGACACAATCATATTGATATTGATCATGTGATGAACTAGTTAGCTATGTGTGTGACATAACCATATTGATATTGATCATGTCATGAACTGGTTAGCTATGTGATCCATTGATACATTGATGCCGACCTTGTGAAGCAATGGCTAGTTGTGCAATGTAGTTATATAATATTCATTGTGTATGTGGTGACTACCTATGTGATGCATTTATAGGCAAGTGTTCTTTGATCCTACAATGAATAGTGAGTGTTTGAGATTCATAACTTTCTGATGCCCAATAATATAAAGTACTTGCTATAGTGTAATTTATTAATGCAAGAGAGCATTTTGAAGTGGATTTTCTTCTCTATAATGGTTTCCCATTATGAGTCACGGTCTTAATCATTCATATGGTGATTATCCTCGATGAGAATCATGAAAATGCAATATTGTTGTAATATTTCAAATCCATTGATGATGGTGATGCATTTCACATTACGGTTTTTTTAATGAATCCACGACAAGCAAAAAATTACAAATCTATTATTGTGTGCTAAAGGATATTTGATGTTGTGTTATGATTTAGAGGAAAGTCTCATGAAAAACTTTATATGAGAGTTCGGATATGTATTTCCAACAAATGTATACCCCAATCCTTAAGAGAAATGTTCAAGTACATTAGAACTTCCAATTTTTTAAGAGGTTTCTCTCCAGTGCATCTATATTGAAGATTGTTGATCTAGTTGAAAAACTTTGTGCATGCACTATCTCATGCATTAAAGGAATTTGAGGGGTACTTGTTGAAAGGAATCATGTTACATGTTATGAATCAAGAAATCTCAAGGACCATGAACTTAACTACGCCACATTATTTAGAGTTTGTTGTAGTAATTTCTTCCTAGAAAACACACATATATTTTCCTACAGGTATAATATTTGAGCTAAAGATTGATCATGAAAATATTAAATATTTATTCATGCAACCATATATAAATTTGAGGCAGAGAAGGTGACTAGCGATTTTTAGTGAACATGGATTTGAATTCCACCACATTAAAGGTAAGGAAAATAAAGTGAAATATCATTTTTTAGGATTAATTGTGTATTCAAAGTCATTTATTTATGGTGCATCTCCCGTGAGTGTCATTCGCTAATGACTAATTTCTCATGAGTTTGAATAGCCCACTCAACATTCATTACGTCAAGTGATGCTCACATGGGTGATGAGGTGGGATTGAAACCTAGTGAAATGAATCACATAGCGTAATCAACTCTGAGTCAAGCTAGAGGGATTATTGATGAAAGCGTTATAAATTCCCATGTATCGATCAAACACATATGTATCAAAAAATTATGCATAAGTGTCAAAACTTTTCACATCAACTTATTTAGGATTAATTGTGTATTCAAAGTCATTTATCTACAATGCATCTCCCATCAGTGTCATTCACTATTGATTAATTTCTCTTGAGTTTGAATAGCCCACTCAACACTCATTGCATCAAGTTGTACTCACATGGATGATGAGGTGGGATTGAAACCCAATGAAATGAATTACATAACATCATCATCTTCGAGAGACAAACTTGAGGGATTATTGATCAAAGAATCATAAATTTGCATGCATCAATCAAAAGCATATTTATCAAACAATTTTGCATTAATCAAAAACATATTTATCAAACAATTATGCATAAGTGACAAATCTTGTCACATCAACTCTCTTAGTTTTTTTTAATAATAAAAAATACATTTTCTTGAGTTGTATGTAAAATAAAGTGTCTAATTGATATGGTTTTTGTTTTACAAGAACACTCAGGTTGATCAAATTTGAGAATGTCCATGAGCATGTGAAATAGGTTTTAGTTCATTGTACAAAGGTTTAAAAGGTAACCTACAAATAAAAAACAATCTTTCAAAGTGCTCATAAGACTAGAATAGTGAAATTAATCACATAACATCATCAACGCCGAGACAAACTAGAGGGAATATTGATCAAAGTGTCATAAATTCCCATGTATCAATCAAAAGCATATTTATAAAAAAAAATTATGCATAAGTGTCAAAGCTTATCACATCAACTTATTTAATATTAATT
The DNA here is from genome assembly GCA_009831015.1 of Picea engelmannii. NCBI lineage: Eukaryota > Viridiplantae > Streptophyta > Pinopsida > Pinales > Pinaceae > Picea > Picea engelmannii. The sequence goes on along the minus strand of ML779908.1, from coordinate 934,285 downwards.
GTGTATTCAATGTCATTTATCTATGACACATCTCCTTTGAGTGTCATTCACCAATGACTAATTTCTCTTGAGTTTGAATAGTCCACCCAACATTCACTACATCAAGTGATGCTCACATGAGTGATGAGGTGGGATTGAAACCTAGTGAAATAAATCACACAACATCACATCTTTGAGACAAGCTAGGGGGATTATTGATCACAACATCATAAATTTGCATGTATCAATCAAAAACATATTTATCGAAAAATTATGCATAAGTGGCAAAACTTATCACATCAACTCTCTTGGTTTTTTTTAATAATACAAATACATTTTCTTGAGTTGTATGTCAAATAAAATGTTTGATTGATACATTTTTTGTTTCACATGAACACTCATGTTGATCAAATTTGACAATGTCGATGTGCATGCGAAACAAGTTTTAGTTCATTGTAGAGAGGTTTAAAAGGTAACCTACAAATAACAATCTTTCAAATTGTTCATAAGATTAGAATACTCTATAAATAAAACAAATTATTTCAATTCGTTGATAAGGCTTGTGTGTGTAAATAATGACAAGATAACCATCTACCATAACTTACATATTTTTTACATTATCTCAAGTTCTTATTAACTTTCACCCTGTGTTTTTTTTATACATTACAAAAAGGTAATTTTCAAGAGTTAAACACAAACAAACACCTACATAGAGCAAGCTTGAGACCCTTGTCACTTGCTAATTTCAAATTTCAACTTTTGATTCTTCTTTGAATTCTAGCTACATAGAGATAGTGAGTGTGTATTGATATGAGTGTTGTTTACCTACCCATTACCCTTCCTTGAGTTCGACATGGAGATCTAAATTACTTAATTACCTACTTGTCGAAAACTTTATCAAGTTCTCAATTTTAAGGGGTGTTTTGGAATGTGTTTTTTTAATCATTTTTAAAAAAATGACTCAACTTGTATCGCCACTTTTTTTCAAGGGAAATTAAAAAAAAGTCGATCTCAATGTAATAATGTTGTTTGGGGAGGCCATCTAAAGGGCATTTTTTCATTTTAAAAAAAGATGTGATACCAACATCACCACTTTCTGAGGGATATATTTTTTATTTTTTTGGGTAGATGTAGTCATGTCATTTTGTTTTTTCTTTTTTCAATAATCTTGTTTTTATAGGTGATATAGTACCTCCTTTTTTTTCTTTCATAGATGGGGTGTTTGTACAAACAAACAAGACAAGCCCCATGTAGTGCTCGGAGGCACACTTGCATGGGCTCGTTCATCCAAAAGATAATGATTTGGATGGAAGTCGGGATGAGTGCTCTCATTGCAGAGCCCTCCCATTCCATAAGTTGGCATGATTTGACCATTAATCCCACCATGCACAATATCGTGCTTGGAGCATGGGTGAAGGTTCAAATGGTTAACTGTGGAGTAGGAATTGGAGGAAGGTTGGGGGGACATTGGAAGCTGGGATTTGTGGTGACTCTAGTCTCGCTTCCAGGTTGGTCCTTCTTGTTTGATTTCCAGTCTTATTGTCTATTTAATAGTCTAGAGAGATTTTTCTTCTGGATTGGCTCACTATCAGCCCTAGGTAGGCAAAGTTTTCCCTCCACAACTGGGCAAATTTATGTGTGTTAGTATGGTTGTCCCTTTCTAGTTTTCCTCTTTGAGTGGGTGCCTATCATCCTAGGTCTGACACCTTCCTCCCGTTCTCAGTATATTTTCTTTGCCCCTTGCTATACCATGCCCTTTGTCGCTCTCATTGCTCATCCTTAGGCCAAGATGATAAAATTTAGTGGTGAACTCTAGTTGGAATCCAACAAATGTGAGGTCAAACAGGGGACTAAGAAGTCTATTAGGGAACTCTTGCACTTGAAGCTCCCATGTCATATCACTCACACTTAGGTTGATGCCATGAAGGAAACCTCCAATTATCGATGTCACTTTCCTACTATTATCAATAAGAAGGTTGCTCACATTAAGAATTTGGTCAGCTATAAATGAAGGAAAATGACTAATGAATAGGTTAATGAAGATCTTAGGGACTGGGTTTTGGACATGGGGTTCTCTCACTCTAGAGACACCAATATTTTCAAACTTATGGAGCTTTATTGGTTGAATAAATCTTTCATAGCATAAGTTGTGGAGGAGAGGAATCAACAACAACAAGCAATTCTCCACAAACTAGATCGAATGGATAAATAGTTTGAAGTGGTTTACATAGTAGTTTAAGACATTGACATCATAGTGATATCTAACCCAAAGGATATCAAACACAACCCAATGGCAGCCGCAAAACCTTATCAGGAGTTTGAAGGTATCCCTTCCAACCCCATTCCGATTGATGAAGATCCCGAGGAAAAGGAGGACACTCAACAATGGCAGAGGTAGGCATGTGTCCTCCTAGGTTGGCAACACTTTCTCTCTTTGGGTGGATTTTTAGATGGGAACTAGGCTTCTCCTTTTGGTTCTATCAATTATCTTTTATATTGTTTTCAGTAGATATCTAGGCCATGCTACTACTAGGAATTTGGATATAAAGAACTCTGCCTTGTAGTCTTGCATGATAAATTGATATCTTAACTTATGGTGGTCCCAATTTCCCTAGAGGCATGACATAATTAACCTTGACTATATTATATTTCAGTGAGCTTGCAATAAAAACATTTTCTTTTTCTTATGTTGATATCACCATTTTTTTAACTGAAACTAAAATTGTATTTATAAATAAAGGGGGCTATGTCGAATCAAACAACTTATTACATACTGCTAATTTTTAGCAAGCTTGAGCATTTATATGAGTATATAGAAGAGTCACACAACACATCAACAGATTGATGGAGGTTGCAACAAAACTAACTGCATTCTAGAATTTTTGCACAAGAAGATTTGGACAAATTTCTTACATAACAAGATACAAAATCAATACATTTCTAGATTGTTATGAGTTCAGTTTCTTGTCACCACTAACTGTTCTCCTGAAGAAGATTTTTTCTTCTTTACTACTGTAGTCCGAGCTTCTTTTCTTTTCAATGGCTTCAATGCCTCTCCCTCCAATCCCAACATGGCTTGATCTGGAGGTTCATGTTGTTCAAGGGTCTCCCCTTCTTCTCCCTAGTCCACCCATCTCGCCTTTAGGGCCAGATCTGAGGGAGTAGAATAATCCTTTTTCCATCGAATCATGTGGCGCCACATCATGATTTTTGAATGCTTCCTAGTCTAGATCTGGAGGGATAACAAATTCCTCTTTCACATGTTCATGTGGATCTACATCTTGCTTTTTGGCAGGGGTGTCCTTGATTTCTTCTAATTTTGTTTCGGGCTCATCCATGGGAAGATCTAGGGCATCTGGCTCAACCTTGCTAATCATTTGGTGTTCTTCCTTGGCACCAACCCACTAAGTCGACTTACGCTGGAGTTTCTTGGATTGCCTTGACCTTTTCATGTAATGAGTTGCCTTATGACCTATTTCAAAACAAACCCTGCAATGAAAATATACAGTTTCCTAATCTAGCTTTTGAGACCAAGAGGAGTTTTCACTTGCCAAGATTATTTCAGTTGAAAACCCTTTGCTGAAATCCATTTCCACACATATTCGAGCATATGTGGTGATACTATAATTTTTTGTTTCCTCACTTATGTAGTGGAATTTCCCAAGAACATTTCCAGTGGTTTGAAGAGAGGGTAAACTCCAAAGGTGCAGAGGAAAATTTGGAAGTCTAACCCAAATCGGATCCGCGAATAACGTATCTGTCACTAGGTTAAAGGAAGGAGTTTGGGGCAAGGATGATTTTCGGGGCTAAATTTCCCTCATGGGCTAATTTTCCATTGTTTTTCCAAAAATGAGATTCGCTATTTTAAAAATGATTCGCCCAAATTCTATAGGATAAAATTAGTTTACCTTAAAAATAGCCAAAATTTTATAAAAAAATATATAAAATACTTAGAAATTTGAATATTTTTACAAAAATATCGCCAAACATTTATAGTTGATATATGAAGGATTATTAATATTCGCCAAGGTTTCTACATCTTAAAATAAATTTCCATCCTTAAAATCATCTCTGGTTTGGCGTTTCATGCATAAACTACATTTTCCCAAGAACCAAGAACTTGTTTTTAAAATCAAATCCATGTCATCAGCATTATCAAACATCAAAATAAAAAACCCTTTTGCACAAGGGAAAATAAAAGCTTCTCCTTTGATCTTGGGTTGCCAAAAATTTGAAATTCATTTGCGTAGGTCGACTAGATGCCACCATAAACCAATGAACCAACATATCAGAGCAGTTGAACTATAGATCGTTGTCTCTGATACATCATATTTCGCTAAAGGAATAGAGATAGTCAGAGCTTTCTGAACCATCAAACAATTAGAAAAAGACTCCATAATGCCTCTGAAAGAGGGCTTACCAAATTTCCAGAGGAGGGAGGAGGGGAGTAAGCACTGATAGAATACATAGGGTCTACATTTAGAATGGAAGCAGAGTTTCTGAGAAAAGAGGATGCGGACATCACAATAGGAGACATCACGATTGAGCCCGAAATGCCCAGAGGATCGTCGCTAGTTGCAAAATCTACCACAATAGAGAAATAAATATCTGCTATGCCAAGCCTAGCCATCGAGAGGTCGAGGCCACCTGTGTGCATAAGTCAAGGGTCGGGGAGCGCACAACTAGGGTTGAACCCTAGCCAGTGCCACCATGGAGCATCGAACACATATCTCCATAGGTTTAGAATTCTACATCATTGTTATCACCATTTTTTCACTAGAGGTTATATCTTGGATTTTTGTTTCTTTAATTTGTTAATTTTCTTAATCCTATAATATTTAAGACAATTTTTATCTTATTTTTATAAAATGGGTTTTTCTCTTAAATTTTACAAAACTATTGAAAATTAAGAACAAATTTATGGACAACTTTTCCTTGGATTTTAGCATGGAGAGAGTGGTGGCCATTGATTTCTATGATCTAATCTTAAAAACATGCAATTAAATAAATAAAAAATGAAAAAAAAAAACACTTATTTTTTTTTAAATGCTAAATTTTTTTAAAAATTACTCAAATTGTTGAGAAAATAGAAAATTTGGCAAATTTTAGTCATGGACGGAAGATGGCAATGCCATGCATTGCCCTAGCATAAAAGTTCACCATCTTTTTCAAAATTTCATCTGTTTTGATTTTTTTTGAATAGTTTCTCAAAAAATTTGGTGAATTATATCATGTAACGTTGGAGCATACAAATTAAGGGGTGACCACCCCTTCGCATTGAAAAAATCATCTTCTTAATTTTTAAAACTTTGGTAATATTAATAAAACTCCCCATTAAATTTATAGAATTAAGATAAAATTTATCTTAAAATTGTAGAGATAAGGAAATTAAAGGAGTTGAGTGATTGTTCATTCCTCACCTTCAACAAATAAAATATCCAAAACATAACTACTAGAAAAAAATGGTGATGCTAGAATCACAAAAAAAAAGTCGACGAAAAAAGTGGAGCTACCATATCACCTCTTAAAGAAAAACTGCAATGGCATTGGAAATAATAATAATAATAATAATCCTAAACAAAAAATGTGGCTATGACAATATCACCATTTTTTTTAAATGACAAAAATACACCCTCTATTGAACTGCCTAAAAAACACTACTATAGTGACACTATTTTTTTTTAAATACCCATCGAAAACAAGTTGTGATACCCATAGCACTGCTTTTCGATTTCTAAGTGGTTTTGGGCCTAGAGTTCTTGTTTTGAGGCAATAACTCTTGTTAAGTGGGTGATGGTGTTAATTTCCCACAGTAATGGAATTTTAACTCCCAAATGAGGGATGTGTTAATTCTTTATGATGATGTATCAGATAAGCCTCCATTTAACCAAGATGGAAATCTAACAAGCTAAAAGTATTGCATGTAAATTGAATCCATATACCTAACAACAAAACCCCAAAGATTCACTCCAATATACATAATACTTATCTTGAAAGAAAGTAATGAACTGATTGAATCATGAAGATTCACCATTGAAGGCTCTTCCTAAAGCAAAGTCTCTCTTAGGTTAAGGGTTGTAGTGTGAAAGGACATTGTTTAAGGACCCTTATATTGGTATATGTATTGCATGCTACAATATTAGTCTCAAACGGAAACATGTTGAAAACCACCCCAACAACCCTTGGAGCAAAATGGCAAGTTGGCCAAACAAAACTATGGTGGTGCCAACCAAATCAAATTAAAGCAATCATTGATCAATATATATGCAAGAGAGAATTCATACCAATAACATCAAGAATTATTTGTAACTAGAGTACATTAGAACTATGAGTCCTCTCTAATATGTCAAAGATCAAGGTGAGTGCCTATTGATGTAATAACTACCTCTACTTCCATTATTGGCCATTCGTCCACTACATGAATCTTAGAATATACTACCTACAACTCCAAAAGGCCAAGGTATGTAAAATATCTATAGCATGTAGTCAACCCAAGTATGTTAAGGCTTAAGGTACCACATGGTAGCTCGAGTACATTACAACTTCGAGTACCACCAAGTAACCCAAGTACAATAGAGCTAAGGTTTTGTAATGGCAGCTCAAGTGTGTTGGAGCTCCATTATGCATATTTATTCAAGAATACTTGCAACTCAATTACCCCGGATGGAATGAATCAATACAAGATAATGTTTAAGCAAAAGTGGAAGAAGACGCAAAAATATTATATAAAAAGAGGTAAAAAAAAAGCTCATCTTCCTCAATTGCCTTGAGTATATTGTCATATCAAGTTTGAAGAGGGAATAAAGCATAACATGTTGATATTTCTCATTATCACACATGACCCCACTCCCCTTCTTTCTCTATGCTGACACATAATAATTGTGATTATGTTACTTGTAACATAAATTGTAAATATGAAGAGTCGTAGGTGATAGAAATAGTCACTCATCAGGGAAGACTAATAATCACTATTTGTATATTTACTGAGATTCACAGTAATGCAATTACACAAGTCTAGAGTTACGCATTCTGCTATACCTAGCCTGACAATGGTATCAGAGCACATGTTAACTCCATTATCTCTCTTGGCGTTTTCTTTCCCTGGCGTGCAGAAAATGCCTTCATGTATGTCTGGTTTGTCCCTATGCCTTCTGACACTCTTGTTGATTCTTTGTCTCTCTTGTAAGCCACTATGCATTCCAATAATTCAATCCACCATTCGTTCCAGTATGCAAAACCCTAATTCACGTAACTGTCCACAGTTCGTCTCTTGCTTTCTTGGGTCGCCCCTCATTGGTTACTCTCACAAATCTATCTGAAACCCTAATCCCTACTAGTTGCATTCCTCACATGTAGTGATACCATCCTATTGCCAAGGACCATCGGTTAAGCAAAACCATAATTCATGCTCCACCATTTTGCATACACTCCATGAGGTAGGCGTGTAACTGTTTGGTGTGGTGAGAGAGGCGCAAGGGGAGGTTAGACTAGCAGAGGGGAGATCGACTAGTTCAACTCCAAGCCCACAAGCAAGGAACATTGTCAGGTGAGAAATAAAATGACCAGGGTTTCAAACAAATTATATCTTAAACAAGCATGCGTATGAGGCTCAAGAGTAACCAATGTCGTGGGTGATATTAAAAACACAACTTTTTTTTGTTGCTAATTAGCTTGCAACATAGTTTTCGAGATAATTTTCCCATACCTAGGATTTTAAGACAGATACACGAGTCTTAGCATTTCAATTGGAAATTTTCTACCAAGGTTGTGGAAATCATTCATAGATGTTGCGTGTTCGGTCCTTGCCTCTATCATGATATCTTCCAATTTGTCCCGTCATTTATAGATGGGGTTGTTTTTTGAAATATTAACAAGTGTTGCATCTTTTTCGACAATACTAGTGTTCTTGCTCATTCTAGCTCCTTGATATCTCTTGGGATTGTGTGATACACAAGGTGGTAGAAGATTCATTCTCTAATTACCATCGTTGGTGTAGTGTTGACTAGTAAATAGAACCATAGAGAATGGTGCATAAAGATCAAAGCACATTGATCTTCAACGACCCGTGGAATGTAATTTGTGAAGCAACAACTGCCAATAAAGAAGAAGTCGAATCAACTACTACTAAAGATGAATCATAAGCAAAGTTGAAGAGTAGCAGACCGACCATTCCTAGATCAAACAAAGAATATGCCATATGGAAGGACAAAGACCAGAAAACATATACTGTGATTTCTACAACAATAAGTGAAGAGGTAAGCCATCTTATTGATTCTATTAACGACTCATGTAATACTTTGAAGAGATTGAATGACTTGTATGACACACATTCAAAACTGGAACTTATACAATTGATGGTGAAGCTCTTCAACCTAGAGTTGAAAAGTGATGACCCTATGGTTATATCTTCTGAAATCAAATCCATAATGCATGACATTGATGTGACTAGGGTGAAGATATACCTCCCTCTCATAGCCTTTGTTAAGGCCCTCTACCCTACATATTATCACTACCTTGAATCTTTGCAAGCAAGTGGTCAAATGAAATCCATCACATTTGACAAGTTGGTGGAGAAAGTTGCAGAATGTGAGAAAGCCTTTGGAAAGAAGTTAGCTCACTCCATTCGCGAGACTGTGTGCCTTTCTTATAAAGGGGAGAGTCAATCACATGACTCTTCTAGAGGAGAAGACAACAATGGAGGACGTGGAAGAAAGACTTTGATAAGCAGGGGGTAGACACAACCAAGGTGATAGATTCAATCTTCATTGCACCCACTGCAAAAAGAATGGGTTACATGGAGCAAATCACTGCAAAGTTCCATGGGAGAAGATCAAAGAAGACATACAGAATTAGAAAGAGGACAAAGGTAAAACTTCAAAACCAACAAAAGATAAACCACCTGAATTTGCTCATTACATTATTGCTCATTGCAACATAGGAGTAACAAAAGATTTGTTTAACACTTCATATACTCCTTGAAGAGATGCATGACTTCTTGACACAGGAACAACCTCCCACATGACATTCCGAAGAGACTTTTTTTAAGACTTCAATGACAATGTAGATGGCGTAGTGTATCTTGCGGATAAATCGAGTCTCACACCTTCGATAACGGGCACCATCAGGATTAAGTTTCTTGGATTCCCAGACTTTCTTTTGCATAATGTGCTCTATCTTCCTGAGCTACAAAAGAACTTGTTGTCCTTTGTGCACATCCGACAACAAGACCACTATGTTCACATGTTCGGTGGAAAAGCTGAAATAAGGAAGGATTCATACAACATGGTTGTCGTGACCATAATAAAAGATGGAAGACTACTAAAACTAAAAGGGACATCTACCTATACACACAATGTTTCATACCTCTCTCATCACGATGAAGGTATAATGCCATCTAGTCTTTTGTGGCATGTTAGATTTGGCCATATTAATTATGACAATCTTTGTTTGTTGAAAAAGAATGGTGTTTCTGGTTTGCCTACTATTCCTACAACAAACAACCATTTCATGTTTCTACTTCCAGAGAATGTAGAAAACTTGAACTAATTCATTCTGATTTATGTGACCCTATGCCTATTCCTTCTACAAATGGCAACAAATATATCATGTATTTTATTGATGATTACACCGTGATGTGTCGGGTGTACTTGTTGAAAGGTAAATCACAAGATTTTGAAACTTTTAAACCTTTTATGTATGAATTCAAAATTAAGCTCACTCTCGTATTGACTCTCTTTGTACCGATAATGGAAAACAATATACATCTAGTGAATTTGAAAGCTACCTTCACCAACATGGGATCAAGCATCAAACCATAGTTCCATACAATCCTCAACAAAACGATGTAGCCTAACAAATGAACAAGACACTCCTAAATATGGTTTGTTCCATGATGTTTTTCAAGAATGTAAAATTGATGTTTTTGGCTGATGTAGTTCTATGTGCAGTTTATCTAAAAAACATGTGTCCATCTCATGCTCTTCAAAACAAGACTCCCTGTGAAATGTGGTATGGTCACATTCCTTCGTTGAGGCACCTCAAGGTCTTTGGTTCCACCTACTATGCCTTGATTTATAAGAAGCAAAGAAACAAACTTGATGCAAGCAATCGAAAGTACATATTCTTGGGGTACTCAAATACCACCAATGGATATTGTCTTTACGATGAAACAAACAAGAAATGCATTCTCTCCATAGATGTAATCTTTCTTGGATCCTCCAAGAATGGCGAAACTATTAAAAGGCAACTTAATCACCTGGATAGATTCACTCGTGTAAAGACATATCATGAATTTGATTATGAGATTCCACATCTTCGATGGGGGATTCCTATCTTGGGTCAATCTCTTAAATCTCCTTTTGGAGCACCATCTTCCCACATGAAGAAGTTCCAACCAATTCATCAGAACCTAAAGTTCATTTGGATTATGTAATCAATAGGATTGAAAAGTTGAGTCTTGATGAGAACTCAACACCATCTCAACCAGTTGAGCAACCTGAACCATCTCAGAAAAGGTCCACCAAAATGGCTCACAAAAACACTTGAAAGTGTTTATCCTAATGAGGTTGGAAAGACATGAACCAAAGTGTCCTAAAGACAGATGGAGGTAATGTAGATAATTCAAACTCAAGTGATGTAGATGATGTGGATGTTTCATATAATTGTGAGTTGAATTTATCTACTAACCTTGAACCGACTTCCTTTGAAGAAGCCACTTCTCATGATGAATGGAAATAAGCCATGCAGAAAGAATATGATGCTCTCATCAAGAATGGGACATGGAAGTTGGTGGACCCTCCATTTGGAACCAAAGAAATTGGTTGCAAGTGGGAATTCAAGAACAAGTACAAATCAGATGGCTCACTTGACAAGCACAAAGCAAGGCACGTGGAAAAAGGATTTGCACGGAAAGAAGGTGTTGATTATGCAGAGACTCTTGCTCCCACATCAAAATGAGCTACCATCCATACTTTGTTTTCCATGGCAACACAAAATGGATGGAAAATTCATCAAATGGATGTGAAGACTGCTTTCTTGAATGGAGACCTGAAAGATAATGTTTTCATGTCTTAGCCATAAGGCTTTGTTATGAAGCGACAAGAACAGATGGTATGTAAGCTCATCAAATCCTTATATGGCTTGAAACAAGTACTGCGAGCCTGGTATGAAAAACTAAGTGAGCATCTTCTGAAATTGAATTTCAAGCACCACAATCTCGATGATGTAACATTGTTTGTCAATAAAGTTGACAAAATTGTTGTATATCTTGTAGTATATGTAGATGATATGTTGATAACATAGAATAATGAAAGCTACATTGCATCCATGAAGAAAGAGTTGAAGAAAGGATTTGAGATGACAGATTTGAGACATCTTCACTACTATTTAGGCATTGAGGTGGATTTAGAATCCAAAGTACATATTCATCTCCCAGAAGAAGTACATTGGAGAACTATTGAACAAGTTTGGCATGGTTGAGTGTAATCTTGTTTCTACTTGAGTGGAACAAAAATTGAAAAACACATCATCAAAAGAAGGGAATGAATTTGAGGATGTAATCAAGTACAAACTACTTGTGGGAAGTGTTATATATCTTACTACCACTAGACCAAACATTTCATTTGTTGTTGGGATTCTTTCGAGGTTCATGCAAAAGCCTTATGAAGGATATTGGTCAATTGCAAAAAGAGTTCTAAAATACTTGAAGGGAACTCAAGATTTTGAATGTAGGTACTTTAAGGTGGACAACTTCAACTTGATCGAATATCTCGATTCAGACTTTGTTGGGGATAAGGAAAATGGAGTGTCAACTTCAGGTTGTCTCATGAGTCTTGGATCAACAACTATCTCTTGGAGATCACACAAATAGTCAGTTCCAGTAGATTCCACAATAGAGGCAGAATATGTGGTAGTTGTAGAAGCAACGAAAGAGATTATGTGGCTCAGGAAAATACTTGAAGATTTGCAGGAGAAACAAGTGAATTCTACTCTTCTTCTAGTTGATGATACTTATGCAATCAAGTTGGCCAAGAATCCCAAATTTCATGATCTAAGAAAGCACATCAAAACAAAGTATCAGTTGATCTGATATCATGTAGAGGCCAAGACTATTCACTTGAGACATTGTTCCATAAATGAGCAAATTGCAGATATTCTTCACCAAAGCGCTTGGAAGAGAAAAAATTGAAAAGTTCAAAATGATACTTGGACTCACAAACACCCCTTTAGATTAAGGGGGGAATGTTGACACGTAATCCTTGTGATTGCGTTACTTGTAACATAAATTGTAAATATGAAGAGTCGTAGGTGATAGGAAGAGTCACCCGTGGGAAGACAAGCAATCATTGTTTATATATTTATTGAGTTCCACGCTAATGCAATTACATAAGTCTGGAGTTACGCATTTTGCTATACTTGGCTTGACACTCTCGATGAGAAAACAAGTTCACTTTTATTTTATTATTATGCACACAAGCTTTTACACCTTTTAGTTAAAACATTACATCACATGTCTCTATTATGTTTTATGCTTCATTTATCAAAATATATTGTTTTAAGTAAGGGAGCTTTTGAACCGAGGCTCTCGGTTATTTAAATACATCTCAATAAAACATTAATATATATGCATGCCCAAGAGATTGTATCAAAGTCATCAAAACATGGTGTTGTATCCCCTTCCTCTTAAAAGAAGCGTTGACCTCTACGTGTCCCTACTCAAATATAATATATTGGGTAATAATCTTGCATTGCATATTCCATTTTCTAGTTATCCTCATTTTCACCTATGCAGTGGCTAAATCCCAAAGCATGACCTTCTTATCCAAAATGCAAATAGGTTCTATTTGAAACTCTCTTCTATAATTAAACCATAAAGAGATCCATGATGTACTTAAGAACATATAAATATTTATTTAGGAACATATAAATATTTATTTAGTAAAGAAGTATCTTGCATTGAAAACCTACATACAATTAGCATAATCTTCTCTAATATATCAAATGGGACACAATTTGGGTGGGAGCTTGGTATGGTTCTAAAGCTTCAAGGAACCCTTCATGGTATGAAAACAATGGGACACAATTTGGGTGGGAGCTTGGAATGGTTCTAAAGCTTCATGGAACCCTTCATGGGTATGAAAACATAATCTCTAATTTAAAATTATGTTTAAATGTTGTGGACATCTTCATACCTATTTTTGAGCTTGGTATGGTTCTAAAGCTTCAAGGAACCCTTCATGGTATGAAAACAGTGGGACACAATTTGGGTGGGGTTGTGGACATCTTCATACCTATTTTTGAGCTTGGTATGGTTCTAAAGCTTCATGGAACCCTTCATGGGTATGAAAACATAATCCCTAATTTAAAATTATGTTTAAATGTTGTGGACATCTTCATACCTATTTTTGGATCATGGATTTTCTTAAAGTTTTGCTTAACCTTATAAACAACGTGTTCTTCCATCTCCCTAGAGATATCCAACTGAGCAAAAATCTTATTTATTAGATTATTCCAACTCAAAGGGATCAATGCACCTCTTCCCATAAAGTTCCTCAAATGTTTAATGGATTCGTGGTAGGGGATGCATGTATTAAGTTGCTATAATACACAAGCTCAATAAAATGGAGATACTTCTCCCAATTTGATGGTGTGTCCAAAATATACATATTTTTGAATATTTAAATTGTTTTTTATGTTTCGCCATTAAAATTTGTACATGGCAAGTAGCGTTGAAGTTTATTTGTGTTTGCTTGGAACATGCCCTTTTAAACAATGAAAGTGAACATGTGTCACTAGATGAATAAAATATTTGTAGGAACTCTATGAAACGAACAATCTCCTTTTACTTGAATCCCAAAAACCTTGGGATCATTCACATGGGAATGAAGTAAGAAACCTTGATGACTCTTTCCACGACCATTATGATAGAGTCATGCTTCCTTGTCATCTTTGGAAATCATGTCACAAAATTCATGGAAATTTCTTTTCATTGTCATCTTTGGAAATCATGTCACAAAATCCATGGAAATTTCTTTCCATTTTGAAATGATGAAGTAAGAAACTTTGATGACTCTTTCCATGACCATTATAAAAGAGTCATGTTTCATTGTCATTTTTGGAAATCATGTCACAAAAATCATGGAAATTTCTTTCCATTTTGAAATGGGCAATGATATTTTAATCTTTACTTAAATTACATTGATACTTTAATATTTACTTGGATTATATACATGATAACGAGATTTTACATACTTTAAATGGGTAATGATATTTTAATCTTTACTTGGATTACATTGATACTTTAATCTTTATTTGGATTACATATATGATAAAGAGATTTTATATATATTGACTTTTGGGATTTTTAGGTCATTTTAAGATGTTTTTACACAATTTAATAATGGATGAATGATAAAGAATGGAAATAGAGGCAAGTGTTACAACATTAAGTATTTATAGCCCTAATCTTTGACACATTAGAGATGATTCATAATTGTAATGTACATAAGTTATAAAAATTAGTGTTAAATAGGTAGGAATGCTCTTTTAGGTATACGTCGAGTTATGGTTGTTTTACTATAATATAGTTGGCATTAAGATACATATTTAGCTAACTTGTGTTTATATTTAATCTAGTCATTGCCAACAAGGGTTGTAGGTGATTTTCATCGTTTCTCCATTTGATACTGCTATTATGACATGCACTATAGACACTGATAGAGGGGTCCTCATATATTGTCCTTTCACATTATGACCCTTAACTTGGTGGTGGATGTGCCTAAGAGAGAGCATATGGTCAGGTGTGAATCTTCATCATGAATCGATTCATTGGTTTCTTTTATGATAAATATCATGTCTCATAAATCAATTCATTTTGTTGTTAAGTACACGACTTTAGTTTACATGTAATGCTTTGAAGTACTTATTAGATTTATCTTAGAATCATATAATTTTACCCCATGTGTTGTGGTAAAGAATGAACATAACTCTTATTTAAGAGGTCAAATTTTGTTCTATAAGAAATTTAGATTTCCACCCCATACTTGAGGAAATGTAATAGAGTATGTTATGCTCATATTCTTGTACCATCTTTCTCTCCCTTTGCAACAATTTTATTGTAGTTAAAATATGACTTCGAATGAGTAGAGTGATTGAAAGTTGGAAGTTGAAATTAACAAGTGATAATGGTCTTAATCTTGCTTTATATAGGCATATGTTAGGTTCGTCTTTTGGATTTACTATTTTTGTTGAGCATCAACAAAAACCATAGGCGAAAAGTTGATAACAACTTGAGATGACATAGAAGATTGTCTAACTTATGGTAGTGAGCACCTTATCATTCTTTACAAACATATACACTAGTCTCATTGACAAATGGAAGATTGTTTTTTATTGTAGGGTATTACTTTACCTCTATATGATGAAGTAATAAATGTTCGACAAGAATTGACATTGTCAAATTTAATCTATACTTGTGTTTATATAAAACAAACAAAATTATAAATGAAACACCTTATTTTACATTTTTTTTTTCCAAAAGAAAATTCACTCAAAAATTATATTAGATAATATTTATTTTTTACATCTTCATAGGATCCTTTTTACATATCTGATGCTAATAGATCCAAAATGATACATATAGTCTTCATGACAGTCAACTACAATGGACCAATAACTTTCCACTACCATGATATTACATCAAAGTGAAACAAAAAATCTCATCACTGAGGGCTGACAAAAATAATGACAGTATTCGCTTCATAATATCAAGAGGTACTTTGTCACCAGTCTAAATCTCTGACCACAAACTCAAGAAAAAAAACTATGGATATACTTTAGAAAAGTTCCATATAATATGGAGGACCAACCGTCCCTCCTTCCCAAATAAAATATGATAATCTTCCTTTAGGTTCCAACAGGGCTTGTTTTGATAATAGATCAGCCTCCTTGTTGAACTCCCTGTAGATATGGTGATAGTGAATAGCCTGAAAGGATGAAGTCAACTCCAAAGTTCTACGCTTCCAACCTTCAATAGCAGTGGAATGTAGATTTCCATTATGCTTTAGCTATTCAATAATCACCTTGAAATCCCCCAACATTTGCATGTTTTGGATGTTCAAGTATTTTGTTAAAGTGAGAGTGGCCCAAGCACCCAGAAGCTCGGCTTTTGTATTAGTTCCTCCACCACAATTGACAAACCACCTATATTCAGTTGAATCTGGACATTTTATGATGCCCCCTGCTCCACATTTTTGACCCCCCGCTGTAGCTGCTCCATCAAAAAATGAAAAGGTGCAATCCTCATAAAGCGCAATCGGCCTTTGTCTGATATTCTGCACTTTTTGTGTAAGTGGGAATGTAAAAGGTGATCCGAGAGTCTTAAAAACAACAACCCAAGCAGAATGAGGTTTCTCCTCAAAGATTGCTTTGTTTCTTTCAATCCATATATTCCAGCATGTAATAGCTGCCAAACTATTTGAAACTGCATTATTTTTTGTCTAGGAATCAAGGCATTATATAAGAGTATTCCTAGCCCAAGTATTTTTAAAATGTAGCCTATAGGAGATCCTGGACCAAACAGTTTTTGAAAAGAAAACATGTGTTTCTATTATTAAAAAAAGTTAAGTGAGTGTTGTGATAAGCTTTGTCTCATATGCATATTTTTTTTGGGATAAATATGCTTTTGATTCTTAGGTGGGAAGCTATGGACCATAACTTTGCATTAGCATCGTACAATACCATCTCTAGTATGAGAAAATGAAGACTCTATACCTCTTTCTTGTAAGAGCCCAACCTTTAACAATTAACCATGAGTAACCTATTACATATTTTATTATACAATCCTAAAATTCATTGAGGTTGGAGCTTGGAGAGTGACAAAGGATTCACATTTTGTAATGTCCCTAATCTAGAACCCTTTGTAAGTGTACATTTAGGCTGGTGAGTCGTTGGTATCAATTGTAATGTAAATGTACATTTAGGTTGGTGAGCCAATGACACCTGGTTTTGGTGTTGCACACATATGAGTAGTGTGCGTAGAAGTGTTATTAAAGTCGGGGTATGCACATTTTATGTGTTGCACGCACTTGGGTAAGATCACACATTGCACTGTGTTGTGCGTGCTTGGGTAAGTGCACGAGAATGATTGGAAGTGTGTGCATAACTAAGTTATACGCACACACATGACTAGATATGTATTGAGGCTGGAGAGCCTATGTGAGTATGGGGTTGGTGAGCCGAGACGTAGATAGGCCAGTGCACCTATCCATGTAATTATAGTCAGTTATTAATATAACATTGCATCACTGCCCGCAGACATACTCATATGAAAAGAGATGGGGGGGCAACTCCACTGGAAAAAGGCAAAAGGGAGTGAGTCGTAAGTTTTGGGGAATATTTTATAATATTTTCAGGAAAATTTTAATGTTAGATAATTATTTTATCCTAAGTTCCCGAGGGTAGGGAACGAGTCACCAAGTGGCTTAAAGCTACTTTTGGAGGTGACAAGTGTCAAGTGGAAGGCATGCAATATATATATTGCTGGCCTTAATGTATTTTAGGGGATTATCCTTTATTGAGAGGAGAATTGATGTTAGCAGGCTCTTGTGAGCAGAAGGGGGTCAGACTGTATGGAAAATCTGATTATTACCTTATCTGCCTAGAGAAGCTTGTAAGGAGTCATGAGGCTGTAACCAAAATTCTACTATTGAAGAGTTGGATTGACAAACCATGAGCAGTCTCTCTGGGTGAGAGATTGGTTGTTGTGGAGTGGTTGTCAGACCCGTGGGCATACTCTCAAGGTGAGAGTTTTGCCGAGAGTTGTTCCTTGGTGTGCTGAGCATTAGTCATAGGGCTCAGAGACTTCCTATCCGGCTTGTTGTTGGTAACCCTGGGAAGGGAAGTGGGGAAACTGAAGGACTATTGAGCAGAGAAGGGGCACACTTCCTTGGGTGTGACAGGTGCGTGGGGATGAGGGACTGTGGGCTAGTTGCAGTAGCAGGAACCTAGGATTGGGCAAGTATGTTGAGTTTTAGAACATAACTTGTCTCTAGGAACCCTTTTTCCTGGTGGAGTTGAGCCCTAGCTTGGGGGTGACCTGTTGTTGAAAGCTTATGAACAACAAAGTCTATGGCTGGGAGGAACGTCTGAGTTATGCGTGCAGTTGGTGGCTTTTATAAAAGACAAGTGTTCTTTATGTGCTTGTCTTGTTTACTGTCTGCCTATTTGTCTACGTTGGATATGGATTAATTCTCGTATGTAGATGCATATAAGTAATTGTTGTTATTATGTTCAATGTTGCTTGTACATGTAAGTATGGTGCTTATAGCCTGTATTGTAGTTGTGCATGAGCATGTCAGTTGCTGATAGCCTTGCTCATTCAATTAGTCTTGTGATTTGGGTTACTCGTCTTCGAAAAAATGACTGAGTGGTTGGGTGCATAAGAAAGTATCATGTGTGCACATGAGACTGGATTTTCACGTGTGCGTTCAAGGAAATAGATTATGTGCACAACAGAGTCAGAATTGGCGCATGACGCCAAGATGGTTGTGTGCACGGATGTGCTGTGGGATCAATACTCTAATGCACAATTGTTTGACTTACTTCCATTGCTTAAGGTTGTGTTAAAAAGAAGAACGTTGCTTCCGCTGTTATAGTTGTGTAGCGCGACTCAATTTGGGCTGAGTGCATTACTCCAAGTGATACTACATGAACTTGTGTGTAGAGTAGAATCTGCACAGTGAAAATTTAGAGTAACATGGCTCAGTAGTAGGTTGGGAATGTTACAATTTTGGTTGACTTAGAGCTACAAGAGTTGAGGTTGTGTGGTGTGGCTCAGCCTAGGGTGGCTGGGGACATTACAAGTTTACTTATATAGGTCTCAATCGGGTTTGCCTCTTGATTTTTACTTTTTTTTTTGTTACATATCAACAAAAACCATAAGTAGAAAATTATAATTTGAGAGAACATACAACATCGTGTAACTTATGGGTAGATGTGCATCTTGTCATTCTTTAGACACCCACACATTGGTCTTATCAACAAATCGAAAGATTGCATTTTATTTACATTGTTTCAATGTTATGAACAATTTGAAAAATTGTTTTTATTTGTGGAATACTTTTTTACTCTTATATAATGAGATAAAATGTGTTTGATATACATTGACATTGTCAAATCTTATCAATTTTTGTGCCCATATAATACAAACATTTATCAATCAAATGCCTTATTTTACCTATAACACGAGAATATATATTTCTATTGTAAAAAATAAAAGTTAATTGAGTTGTTGTGATAAACTTTGTCTCTTATGTAGACTTTTTTTTTTTGTACTATTCTTTTTTGATAAACATGTTTTTGATTTATTTGAAAAGCTATGAACCACAACTATACATCAACATGACACAATACCCACTCTAACATGGGGGAAGAGATTTGACAAAGCCTTTACTAATCAACTATGGGTAATCCATTACTTATTTTGTTATAAATCCATAAAAGATGTTAAGCCATTTAAATAAATATTATAAATAATGAAAGACCATCAAACTATCCAAGTAAAAGTATATGTTAAACTATTCAAGTACAAGTATATGTTACAAAGATATTGAAGTAATCTAATCATGTAGTAAAATGGATTTTTTTTTTGAATTTTTTTTTATAAGGATCATGCCTAAATTTAAGGTATGTGCATTACTCTATTACGATTCAAGTTTCGTGCATGGTGAAACAATGTCTCTAGGGGTTTTCCCACATTTTAAATTGATTTAGATTGAGTTATGGATTAATGACAACTCCAACTTCTTGTATTATCGAATTCAATTATTATAGGAAAGTTTGCTTTGCTACAAGACTGGATGACTTCATTTACATAAGGTCATGACATATTAAGACTTAAATGTTATTGCAAACCAATTCTCTCATTGAATGTGATATATTAAAATTTTTAAATAAAAAGATGTTTATATCAATTCCAAAATGCATAAATGTTAGGTGTATTCAACTTATTTTAAGGAAATTACAAATCTACTACTTATTAAATCAAGTTGAATGAGACACCATCAATACACAACACAAGAGAAAGAGTAAGAACATAAAATGCTATGTTTGAAATTGTGCATTGTCATTTTACAAATTTTATATAATGGTAAAATACAAAAATATCCTTATTATGTGGGTTTGAAAACTCAAACAACTTTGTTTTTATGACAATTTAATTTATAATTTATAATTCAATTGTGTAATTTTTTTTAATTTTGGAGTGAACAATTTTCTATTGTGATTTAATTATATAATTTTTTTTAATCCAAAACATTTTAAGTGAATATTTTCCTATTTTAATTCAATTAATTGAAACTTTTAATTTAAAACATTTTCATTAAATATTTCTATATTTTAATTTAATTATGTAAATTTTGTCATTCCATACATTATGAGTATATTTCCATATTTTAATTTAGTTATGTAAATTTTTTAAGTGTAATACATTTTAAGTGAATACTTTTAAACTCAATGCTAGTAATTTAAAAGTAAATATTTCCATATTTTAATTTAAATAGTGGTAGCATTGGATAACACGGCCACTTGCCTAGACATACAAAAAATAAAAATAAAAATGTAATACATTTTAAGTAAACACAAATTCATTGCTAATAAATATTTTCATACTTTAATTCAATTATGTTAAATTCAAAACTCAATGTTAGTAAATGTTTTCCTACTTTAATTTAATTAACTTAATGATAGTAAGTATTTTCCTACTTCAATTCAATTACATAAAATTGAGAACTCAATGCTAGTAAATATCTTCCTTCTTTAATTCAATTACTTAAAATTCAATGTAATTCAATTATTTGAAATTTCTAATTTAAAACATTTCTATATTTTAATTTAATTATGAGAAATTTACAATTCAATTAGTTATAGATAAATCTTTCTCTATATTTTTTTAATTTGTATGTGAAATTAGTGGTAGCATTTAAATCATCAAAAACCCGATTAGCTATGTAAAACGAGGTCCAATTGTTCTATTGAAATTTGACATCTCTATATTAATTCAATTACATGAAATTTTATGATTTAATAATTAATCAATGATATTAATTCAATTAGATTAAATTTTATGATTTAATAATTAATCAATGAGAATTTTACACAAATTGATATTATTATTAAAAAAATAATTTTTTAAAATCTAATATTAAATCTATACGTATTTAATTTAATTAAGAAAAATTTATAACTCAACTTATTATGAATAAATCTTTATATTAATTCAATTACATGAAATTATTTACTGATTTAATTATGAGAAATTTATAATTAACTTATTATGAATAAATCTCTATATTAATTCAATTACATGAAATTTTGTGATTCAGTAGTTAATAAGTGGGAATTTTACATAAAAGGATATTATTGTTTTAAAAAAGGTGAAATTTTTAAATCGAGTGAACACTTCATTATCTTTTCACTTATTGGAACTTGGAAGACACTCTTATCTTTTTACTTATTGGAACTTGGAGGACACTCTTAGCTTTTCACTTAATTTTGATGGGATGAAATTGGTCATTGCATTGGGCAGTGCAAAAAGCAAATTGAAGGGTATCCGCGTTGTAGTTATTCACCCTGAGTTGTTATATATAGTGTTGAAAACCCTTGCAGCTCAGCTGAGCCAAAGCTTACCTACCTACCCCTCTTCACTGCCATTTGGGTCATTCAATACCTCCAATTCAATTCTGGCATATAGTCCGTAACGTCGTCGTCGTCTGCGAGGCATTGCTTACCTCCCATTAGGCTGCCTTGGCCGTGTTCGCATTTAACTCTTGCATCCATCATCCATTTGCCTTCTCCAGTCACTCAAATACTGGCCATGATGAAACCCTTATTCTGTAGGGTCCAACGGCTGGACCCTAGTTCTTCGCCTTCGCATTCTCGTTTCTGCGAGCACAATGGATTCTGACTGGCCGCCCCTTTCTATTTTCGGGCAATCTGTTATGCCGCCTCTGGTTTGGGTTTTACACAAAAATCGCCATGAAAATGAAAGGGCATAGCGCATTTGATCTCGGCTATTGTGCAGAAAGAGGGTTGTTTGAGGGGTTTTTCATTTGTTAGGTTTAGTGAAAGGGATTTAGGGTTACATTGTGTAGAGCAAGGGGGAAATGAGGCTGCAGTGAATGAAGAAGGAAGTGGGGAAGCTGAAGTTGAAGTTGGAGGTGGTGGTATAAAAGGGGGGGCCATTATGGAAGGCGATCACCTGAAACTAGTGATTGCATGTGCGGTCTGCGGCACGCTGTTCCCGGTGCTGAGTGCCCTCTCCGTTGCTTTACTCTTTGCTGTCAATTGGCGAACCTGGAGAATATACAGGTTTGTTGTGATTCTCTGCTTTATTAGTATTTACGGTGCATGTAATTTAATACAGCAAGGCACATTGTTGTTATGGGGCTGTTTTTTGTTTGAACATAAAATTTTCAGCGTCTTCTTTCTACATTTTTCGTTTTCTGGGCCTGTGTTTGAGTACCTTGTTGATTCCAAAAGTGTGGATTCCCACCGCATTTTAGTCATGGCATTGCTTACTTTTTTGTGGTAGACTGTAACTGACACACTGTAAGCATAATCAACCACACTGTTGTGCTTGCCATTCTCTCCCATTTCCAAAGAACATATACTGATATTTCAAATGGGTTTTGTTTTTCGAGATGTGAGTATCCATTTTAATTATTTGTTGTGTTTGAGTTCGAGAAACGTGCCCAAGGGACTATCTTCGGCTTAGGTGCCAGTTCTGTGGGGTAACTATTCTGTCAAAATCTCACGGGACTTGCACCTGGTTCCATCTCCTCGAGACTCATGTCATTCTGGTGGGGCAAACCTTGACAAGAATGGAACCCCGATGGATGTGTCAATACATCATCGACCTCAGCACTGAACTAATGCTCTGTTGGCGAACATATTATTTTGCTTCCTTACCAGTACTCGTCACAGAGAAGTAGGAAATGAATGTAGGAACCATGGCCATTTAAATAGGCAAGTTTGCTAAATAGATTGTGAAAAACCAAATTTCTGCTACAGAGCATTGTATGCTGGTTATGTATAAAGATGTTTGGATAAGTGCAGCTAGTTTATTGCCCAGTTACCGAAGTCACCCGAATTGACAGAATACATTTGAAAATTCGGGTATTATTCGATTCAACCGAATAATTTGGCTCAATTCAGTTTGATCATGTTTTTTGTGCAGCATAGGAAGCTTTCTTGGCTGTATAGATATTGGGTAGTAAAAGCATCTATCAAAGAGGGCTTTGTATTTTTCATGCAGCGTAGGAAACTTCCTTGGCTGTATTAAGTTGTGTGTAATGCGGTGACTGTTGTATACCACTTCCACCTTGGACCACCTTGGACAATAACGATTACTCCAACTTACTCTCAAGAACCGGCAAATACGTTACAGACTGTTAAAAAGATGCGACATTCTAAAATTTTGAAAAAATGCATGATTTCAAGTTGTATACACCTGAACTTCTTCTGTATTGAAATTTTTCCTCACCCTTCTGAATTGAACATGAACTCGAACTTGGTAAATATAATTTTATTGTGCTGGTCACCATAATCTAAATCCTGGAAATATAATTGGCTAATAGATTGATGTTGTGTACTGTAACTGAACTTTAATATAATATAAGATTTTGCATGAAACCAGCCTCCCGAATTTCTGGTTCAGCAAAAGCTGATAATGTTCAATTCCAAGTAGAGATGTTTGCTACAGAAAGCAAAGCAAGCACAAACACTTGAGGAATGGTATCCTATCTTCTTTTATTTCTTATTGTAAAGTACATCCAGACCTTAAAAGAAGATCATGATTTTGTTGAAGGTCAGAGTTTGTTAAATATCTGAGGAAGCTAAAGTACTTTTTTTCGAAGGAAAATCTTGCAGGATCCCCCCCCCTCTTGCCCAGAATATTTGGATGGAGGGCAGCCCAACTGCCAGCCACAATAGGTAACTCCAAGGGATTCGATTGGATTTGAACCTGTTAAGTATGGCCTCCCGGTCTGCAACATGTCTTGGGTGGATGGCTCAACCGATTGAGCGAATCCCTGGGGGCTGAGAAAGCTAAATTACTACTTAGGAAGACTGATATATATATATATATATAATGAAATTGCAGGATAGCATGCAAAGGAACAGGATAAATTATTCTTGCCAGCCAGTTCAAGTGGTATGCCCTGCTTTGTAAAGTGCTGAGTACAGGTGTTATGAGTCATGGCTGCTAAACTATTAATGATATTATTAATTTTTTTTTTAAATTTCAACCAGCTTTGTGTTTCCTGATGTAAAAAATCTAGCTGTTTTATATGAAAAGGCTTGAAATAATGTTATTATTATTGTCTATTAAACCTCTTAAAGGAGTTCCTCACAAGTTTGTTTAATGGCTCTTTTAGCATGCCTCTTCCATCAAGATAGCCAATTATCTTTTTTGCTCACTACAGTATGCCTTGGACAAAGAGCAATTGTCTGACAAAGATCAGTTAAGTGTGCCATCACATTTGCATAGAATCCATTGATGTTTTGGAAACAATCCAATTATATTGCCCGGCTAAAAGGATGCTGTAGGATCTTTGGTAAAGGAGTAATATATTTGTTGCTGGGATTGATATTTCTGTGTCCTACAGATGATATTGAAGCCTATGCATGGGATTATCTGATCTCATCTTTGGTTTGTGCCTGTTACCTTCATCGTTACTTCATTTTCAACTGTTACTAAGCACTAGAAAATAGCGTGCTCCTTAGATGTATCATGTTCCCTAGAGATCTCTTGTAACAAGTCTTTATGGATAGAAATAATCTATTTTAAAGTTTATATTTCATTGGGCGCCTTGATCACAATAGAATCAAAGATAAGTAACTCAATGTTAGTGCTTGTCTAATGGGCAAAAATAGAGGTGCTATTTCTAATAACACACCTATCTCAATCTGCTCAACTGATTTTAATTGCTGCATTAGCCATTGTGGCCACTATCTCTTGTTTGTGATGCTGGCACGAATTATGGATGTTCTTTATCACAAATTCAGTTTTATAATCTAATCTGATCACCTAGCAAGTTGAGATAATAGTGTTGTTGATTGATGACACAGAAATTCTGTTTTACAGACTAAATTGATATTTGTGCATCCAAAGAGATAGCTGTGTGCTAAAATGTTTGACAGATTTCAATGAGAGAAGAAATTCTGGGGACTAAGAAAGTGTTTTTACCTTTATGCTAAGATTTGGGACAGTCTTCAGTGGAAGAAGAAATTCTGGAGGGTAGTTTTTTTTTCTTTCTTCTTAAGCAGCAAATGTAGATTTTTACTACAACCTGCATGTGTGTCTGTAGTTCCTGTCCCTGGACTATCCTAAGCTGCTTTTTATGCATTTGTCAAGTTTCCTAGATATTTCTCTAAAACTCTATGGACACAGGAGATTCAAATGATGTTTTGTGTTTAAAGTTGCCTTCAGTGTTTGGATGCCAATTGCGTATTCTCTTGGAGGATATTGGTAGATTCAAGTACTGTTGGATTATGTTTAATATTTATAAATAAATAGCTTAGAAGAGCTGCAGAAGCATTACATGTTAGGGAATTGTTGGAGTCTTCATAAAAGATATTTTCGGTGATTGGATCGTTTGCAGAAATGATATGTTTTAGATTTCTTCTCAAAATATAGCAGGCATGGCTTGGCAATGTTTGGTTATAACTTCATGCACAATGTGGAATGACAAAATCCAAGTTTTGAAGGACGGATATGGTTTTAACTAAAGCAACCTAAAATCATGTACTAATCAATAAATGGTGCACATGTACTGGATTTTTTCATGGTTATATAATAACATTGGAGTTAGTTCCCCTATTTACTTCATTTTCTCTTTGCAGATTATCTAGCAAAACAAATTGATTATCAGTGGCTTGGTAGCAAATGTTCTATTGTTGTACATTGTGTTCTGTTCTCAAATAGGTTGCATATTGTACTTTTACCAATGAAATGCAAAAGTCAGTTGAAACGGATACAGTATGTTGTTCATGTTGCACACCTTCAATGGAAGAGAGATTACTATGGTTCTGCACTCAATTATCTATTATTATTCAAGTTGACTCGAGGCTTTCTTGGATGTTTTGCAGCTGGGTTTTTGCTAGGAAATGGCCATCATTTCTTCAAGGTCCGCAGTTGAGTGCTGTCTCAGGATTTTTATCACTTGTAGCTTGGGCTGTTGTACTTTCACCAATAGTTGTGGTAATTGCCTGGGGCACTAGGTTGATGATTATTTTAGATCGAGATATAATTGGGCTGGCAGTTATCATGGCTGGCACGGCTCTGCTCTTGGCATTTTATGCTATCATGCTTTGGTGGAGAACTCAGTGGCAGAGTTCACGTATGTATATTCACTATTTTTATCAAATTCCCAAAGGCATCTTTGATATTGTTGGATTTTCATAATTTTGATCTTGGAATGGAATAGCCTATGTGGACTGAATAATTTGTCTGGCATTTTAACAATTTTGACATTATAAGGTATCTGCAAAGTTTTATTTGTTTCAAAGAGTGTAACTATTGCTTTGTACATGTTTCCCAGTGTGCTGCTGCTATTCAGTTGAGAATTGCGCAGACATTTGACACTAAACATGAACTGATTAGAAATTTTGAGATATCTTACATTTCAGTGGAAATCAGATGTTATATTCTTTTGAGTATTGATGCCCAATATTTTGCTCATAAAATTCTGAAACTGGCAGGGGTGTTGGAAACACTACTGTCAAAATTTTAAAAAGTGGTGACATCTAAAGATATTCGAAAAATGATAATCCTTTATCTCAATAAACTGCATTCGAATTTCCTTATTCTTAAATTTCTTTGCCGTGCCAGTTAGGAATTTTATGGCCAAAAGTGGCCCTTCTCAATATAACAAACTGGCAGTAAATGTCCTGGAAATGCTCCAAAAGCAATGCCCTGGGGTTTGATAACAGTTTCCATAATGAGGGGTTGATTTTTGGTAACTTGGGTGTAAGCAAATGTATTCTTCAATGATGACAGTTTAGCCAGGCATATCAATATTTTCTTTCTTTTAGTTTTCAGATCCAAGGAACAATAGTTTCTCAATCCACTGTAAGCAGGAGGCATAACATGGTGTCATTAGGAATTCCAAGTTCTTATAATACTTCCATTTTGTTTTGAATAAATCCTTTTGCGTTGGTTTAAATTCTCAGGCCATACTGCTTTAAAGGTGTACCTTTGTTTATTTTGGCAGGAGCTGTTGCAATACTTCTGCTTTTGGCCATTTCATTACTTTGTGGATACGAAATTTCAGCTGTTTATGTAACAGCAGGCAGGAATGTATATTCAGCATCTGGGTTTTTCTTTGGTGTTTCGGCAATAGCTCTAGCAATCAACATGCTTTTTATATGCAGAATGGTTTTTCATGGTAAACATTATTGGCAAGTCTGCTGTTTTGTTATATCTTCTACATGCCATTTAGTTACTCTTATTTTCTGATCAAATTAAGAACAAGTTAATGAAGTGTTGTTTTTTTCGTAATTTCCAATTGCAGGAGCAGGCCTAGATGTAGATGAGTATGTCCGAAGGTCCTATAAGTTTGCCTATGCGGATGGTATTGAAGTTGGTCCGGTTGCCTGTTTACCAGAGCCTCCAAACCTTAATGATTCTTTAATACGGAAGCCAAACAGGCAAGGGAAGCCTTGGGTGGTTTAAAGCTTCGATACATTTGAATTTTGTTTTGATTTGATTAATGTAGTGTTTTTGACATAATTATAATTTACTGGTATACAATGCTTTTATCATTGGACATGGAGAAAAATAATTAGGTTTTCTTAATCTGTGCTGTTCCTCCCCGATGGTTTTGGAGTATGTTATTCATGTAGACCTCTAACCTGATACGGTCATTCGCAGAACTTCTCACCTGGGCTGTCTATACTTTGGGTCTCTGGTTGTACTTCTTGTATATTCCATTCTATATGGTTTGACTGCCCAGAAGGCACGCTGGTTGGGAGGAATAACATCAATTACTGTTGTTGTTCTGGGTAAGTTGAGTTTTATGCACCGTGTTACAAGTACTTTTGTGATGGGAATTTTAAGACCCAATTTGCTAGGTTGAGTAACTTGTGATGTATGCATATAGTATTGTAAAATAGTCGTTAAAAAAGTTTTGTTTAACATGCTTTGTTCCTCCAGATTCAAATGTGGGAGCGTGTTTATTTGGCTTTGAGCTTCTCAAAAGTCGAATTGCTGCTTTGTTTGTGGCTGGGATATACAGAGTTTTCTTAATATGCTTTGGAGTACATTATTGGTATGTTCTGGGAATTGATCGATCTCTGCTTTCTATAAATTTGAAGGTGTCTGTTTAAGTTTCCATATGATTATTGCTCTCACAGTTTAGTATTTATTATGCTGCAGGTATCTTGGTCATTGCATTAGTTATGCAGTGGTGGCTTCAGTATTATTAGGGGCAGCTGTTACTCGCCATTTGTCTGTTGTGAGTCCATCAGCTGCAAGGAGAGATGCTTTGGAGAGCACTGTGATTCGTCTGAGAGAGGGATTTAGGAGGAAAGGCCCTGGCAGTTCTTCAAGTTTTTCTGAAGGTTGTGAATCAAGTGCAAAGCGTAGCAGTAGTGTCGAGGCTGCTCAAATTGGAACTGCTCTTGAAGCTATCTGTAGAAGTAATGTGCAAGGTCAAAGTGATGGTGGGGCAGCTTGGAATGGTATGACACATGCTGGTACTGAAGATTCTCAGGAGGATGTAAATAGTGCCAAGAGCTTGGATAGTGGAAGGCCAAGTTTGGCTTTACACAATAGTTCTTGTCCTTCCACTGCCCTGGAATCTGACAATGGAATAACTTCAGTGGATCAGCAACCAGAAAGACACTGTTCAGAACGTAACAAGCATCCAGCAGTTGGTTCAAGTAGTGGAACAGAAAGTCACGGGTTTGAGTCAAATACATCAGGGGGGACTTCAGATAATCAGCAAAGCCTGGATTTGACATTAGCAAGGGTTTTCCAGGAAAGATTGAATGATCCAAGGATTAGTTCAATGCTAAAACTCAAAGCAAGACAAGGTGATCAGGAATTAACCAGTCTTTTGCAGGATAAAGGGCTTGATCCTAATTTTGCTGTGATGCTTAAGGAGAAGGGCCTTGACCCAACAATTCTAGCACTGCTGCAAAGAAGCAGTCTAGATGCAGATAGAGATCACAGAGATAACACAGAAGATGCAGGTGTTGATTCAAATACAATGGAAAATGCTGTTTTGAACCAACTTTCATGGTCAGAAGAGTTAAGGCGACAGGGATTTGAAAAATGGATTCAAACCATTCGTTTTGTAGTGCGACAGTTGGCAGGCACTCCAGAGCGTGCTTGGGTCCTTTTCAGCTTTATTTTTATTTTGGAAACAATTGCTGTTGCTATATTCCGCCCAAAAATTGTAAAAGTAATAAATGCAACTCATGAACAGGCAAGGATTCATGTTTGTTGCAAAAAAATTCCTTTCTCGAGTTGTATTGCTATTATAATTTATTTTAGGTTTTAGCATTATGAGGACTTGTATAATTTTCCGCTTGATATATGCTGAATTGTATGCTATGGGAGACTAAATATAGTATTGTGCTTGTTGTGCAGTTTGAATTTGGTTTTTCAGCATTGCTTCTGTCTCCTGTCTTTTGTTCAATCATGGCTTTTATTCGTTCACTTCAAGCAGAAGATATGGCAATGACATCTAAGCCTAGAAAGGTAAAGAATAATATATCTGTTGATGATTTCATGCCTTGCAATATCAACTTTCAAATCTTTCTAATATTTAGTGGTAATCCTTATGCCTTTCTTTTCATCCGAGGTTTGTGAAATGCCAGTACCAAAAGTTTCTGCCTTTTTCATGCCCTAATGGAATGGCATTAGATTGTAACTCATTGGTGTTTTGTTCAGTCTTTTTCCAATCCTTGTATTTCTATGGGAAGAACTTCTCAATTATTGTAATTATTGAGGGGCTGATGATTAATAATTGTGCTTGAATTGGCTCTTTTATTGTTGATTTAGATACTCAACAATTTGATGAATCTCTAAATTGTTTGTTATTGTATCTCAGTATTGCTTCATTGCATGGCTCATGAGCACCTGTGTCGGTTTGCTTCTCTCCTTCTTAAGGTATGGTACAGGATCTATCTAATAGCTGTCTTTTGAATGATCAATTATCTAGAGACGTTTTCTAGCATCTATTGGCATGCTTCTTTATTCTAGATTTTTCATGATTTTATTTTATCTAGCCTGATCTAATGTTAAGAACATAAATGTGATATTGTGTTTGAAAGGATCGACTGGCAACCATATGGCTCTTGTACAATATAAACTATAAATCTGAAGTTCTTGATTTGAGGGTAAACCTGAATTTATTAATTTTGGTCATAGCTGATATGTTCAAAGTTGTATCTAATGTTATAGGAAATGCTAGCTAGTGCCAACTTGAGGATGCTCTTGAAATGCAAACATAAAATGGGGTCAAAAAGTGCTGAACTGAGTAAATGTTTTCTTTATCGGATCTGTTGTGGTGATTAGATTACATAGTCAGATTATACTAGCTTTTAATGCTTAGCTGTAGCCTGTAGTAATGGATTATGCATTGATTTATCATTTGATGTTATTGCAGGTATTGTCAAGTATATTGAGTTGTGTTTTGTTGGTTCCCTTTAAGTTAGCATGATTCTTTGGGGTTTACTGTTTAGGTTTGTAATCTATGATTCTATAGTGATGTGTGTGTCTGTGCTCTTTAGTTTAGGTGCTACTTGAAGTTGCACTGAAACGGATATTGAGACCGAGACAAGGGGACATAGGGTACTACAAATTTCAGAAAATGTGGATGTGATGTGACAGGGAAATGATGAATACTATATATATATATATATATATATATATATATACAAAAAAGCAGGAGACATAAAAACTCAGAATTACCTGACATTACTTTTTTTTCCAAGGAAATGCTTGTGGCGAAACCTGCCGGGCACTTCCCTGCTTTTCTTTGGTGGTACCCAGTGTAAGGCTGTTGGGCTGATAACGATGCCTGACCTGGCAGGGACATTGAGTGGGGCACACAACAGAGGCAGCGAGCCTGGGGTATCAACCCCAGGACCTCGTGCATGAAGCTCAAAGCACTCAACCACTCGAGTTAGCCCACTAAACTAAATTACTTGACATTACTTATATGATAAGTGCTATTTAAATAATAATTTTTTGAATATACTCGTCAGGATTTCTCTCCGACATGCAAAGATGGGACATGGATATGTATTTTTGGAAATGGATACGTTCTTTTGTCATTTTGGGGCTTGAACATGGGCTTTTTGGCTGGATACATTTCATGATATCTGAAACGTTGACAATATCTTCTCAAAATGGCCTTGCAGCCCTGAAATGACGTTTTCAGAATCTGATATGGCCCTGAAAAGTTTCAAGGCCATAACCCCCACATGTTAGTATCTGAAACACTGAATGACATTTTCAAGCATCCCACCCAGTCGTTTCCTGTAATTTAGGGGATACTCGTTAAGTTACATTTTCTTGGGAGCTGCAAGTTAAGAGTTAGTAGGCATGAGCTACAAGTTAAGAGTTAGTAGGCATGTAGATCTTTTTGGGTATGTAATTTGTGCCGAAGCAATAGAGGGCCTTGTTATTGTGTGTTTGAAAGAACATTTGTGATAATCATCAGTGATCTCCAATAATGTTCAAGGATTTGCTGCATTGCTTGTTGATGTTAAATTATGTGCTTTAGAATTGATGAGAAAAGCATTAAATCCTATCCTATCTTCAATCTTTTGATTTTTTTTTTTCATTTGTACTTGGCGTTGTACCAAACATTTCTTTTTTCCATTTGTAATTGGTGTCATACCAATCAATCATTAAAAGTCTAAAATCCACAAAGATGCATGACAATGATGTCTCTCCAAAGCAATGTTTCCGAGCTCCTCCAATTTGTGTCAGACTCTCAAGTTTGACTCTGCTCTGTTTGGAATCCAAGCCAAGTCAACTTGATTCTGGGTTGAACTCAGCCTCGAGTCATCCAGTGAGGTTGACTTGTAAATATGGCTTGGAATTGCAAGTCAAACACGAGTTAATTGATTTCGGTGAGTGAAACTTGTGAGTCTCATGAGTCCGGATTTCAGTCATCTGTCTATTAAAGACAGGTAGAAGTACTCTTGGCTTTTTATCTTGACTGATTTCACAACAAACAGCCACCAGACCTGTCAGCTATCCAGAGTCTATGGCAATTTGTAATATGAAATGTTATCATCTAGGTTCTGTGAAGCAAGTTATTATTGAGAATTTGCATTATATTTTATTCCTAGAAAAAAATCTATCTTTTCCTTTACAAAAAATAAAAATATACATTTCAGATAGTCTACCCTTTAGAGGGAATCAAAATCCAGATCAGAGATGAAGATGCTTCTCTATGTCTACTCGAGCATCCAAAACTCAGAAGCCAACCCTACAACATTTAACTCGAATACATCCTAAAGACATGATGGTGATTGGAAAAACTAGGAATATCCATGATTAGAAAACATTACTAGGGTAACTACATCCTCCTGGCCATCAATGAAATGAGCGACCATGAGAGCTCTCACTGGCGCATATCGCATCCTTGCTTGGATAGCCGATTTTCAACCTTGTTGTGTTCCATCATCACATGACTGCATCAGCATGTCTGGAAGAGTTCCATCAGGGTCCGAACTGAGTGAATAGCGCCATGTAATTCAAGTGCTGAGCTTCCATAGATCCTTCTATCCAAGAAATGGCCAACTTTGAATTGTAAAAATTTGGACCTCCCTTGTTTTCATTTCCAAAGCTAAAGATAAAAGGATTGATACCACTGTTAACTCTGCTGTGTTGTTTATACACATGCCCAAACCACATTTAAGGGAGATTCAATGAGACTCAGAAATATAAATGATTCCACCAGGTCTGCGATCCATAGGGTCCCCTCGAGTAGCTCCATTGAAAAATCCACATGGCTTGGACTTATCAATTTCTAACATTGATACATTCCTCTTCTTATGATATTTCTTAACTCTCTCAAGGGATTTGTGAGACCTTGAATCTTGTCCAAGGCCATTACTGGGTAGAACACCTTGTCTGAAAATTTGCATTATATGTACGTTGTAAGATTTCCCGTGAATGTTTTTTTTCTTTGAAATTTAGTGTATATTTTTTACTTGTCTAGTTTATATTTATCCCTAGTTCGAGTCAAACTCTTACTCTCCTGCTTCATTGAGTCTAGTTGGGTAACTTTGCTCCAAAGCTTTAAAAATATGACTTAAGCTATAGTTAATGTAAAGTCATA
This sequence comes from Picea engelmannii, assembly GCA_009831015.1. Classification (NCBI taxonomy): domain Eukaryota; kingdom Viridiplantae; phylum Streptophyta; class Pinopsida; order Pinales; family Pinaceae; genus Picea; species Picea engelmannii. The sequence continues at coordinate 900,944 of ML779908.1, read as the reverse complement.
TATTTTCTTTTGATCAAAATGCTTTTGTTGAACATGAGTGAGCAACAACTATTTTCTGTGTGATGTATCATGAGGTAGAAGTGTCTCATGTGCTGCAGAGATCCATTCACTAAAGAGGTTGCGACAAATGTTGGTGCGTACACATGAGCAAGCACAAGCAGGAACATGCCAACGAGGAGACTTGAATCCTAGTAGGGGTGATAGTAGTGCCCTATTTTCACCGCCGTGGCAAGCTGTCGTTGTCAAAGTTATATGAATATTTATTGTATATATAGGAAAATTTAAATTATTTTTTAATAAGAAAGATCATCTGATTATTATGCACTATTAATGATTTCTTTGATTTTTTGATGGCATTTCTGTGCCAAGGATTGGCCCTAGTATAGTTTGACATACATAAATACATACACAATACATATACATACACCAACAATACATATACATACACACTAAGAGAATGCATAGTCTTGAACAAATTTGTTGAAGCTTTGCAAATTTGAATTCTGAATTATCCCTTGAGCACCCTCCCTGGGAATCTTCAGTGAAGACATTCTTCCAGGATCTCAAACCCTTGACAGGGATTCTTTATTATTTGTGGTTCCCAGCTTTGCATCTCACTTTTGATGTTAAACTTCTGATTTTAGGTCTTAGATCTCAGAGATTACATCTGCTTTTTATAGGAGCTGCATTTGCACTCCCACTTGTGTATTGATTCTGATGTACCTAGCAGTCCTTTTGACCTAGTTATGGTCATTCGTTGGACATTAATAAATTATCTTATCTAGCTTAATGCTGGATTTTATCCTGAATTTATCACATTGTTTTGCATGTCTGAATTTTTTCTGAACCTTATGGTCGTTGAACACCAACATGGAATAGGCGATTTAGATACATATATAAATACATAAGCAATAATTATACATACACACCAAGAGAATATGTAGTTTAATGAGTTTACTATGGAATATTTACCTGTTGGTTTATGGCCTTTCTTGGTAATATGGTGTATTTGAGGGGAGAGCATGAGCTTAAAGAAAGAACAAGTGATTTAGTAAAAAGTTTGTAATTCTTTTGGAATTTTTATGCTTTGGTTTAGAGCCTAACTTAAAATCTTATTTTATAAAATATTTCTGATTTGAAATTCTGTTACAAATCCCTGTTATGATCCTAGGGTACTGACAAACCGTACTGTACAGCATTTTAAATTTCACTATCAAGTTTCAACCATATCTTGCCCTTCTTGTTCTGGCTAAATATATTTATCTAATGCCCAGTTAGTTTTGTGCCATGGAAATTGAAATGACATATTTCTTAACTTATCCCGGGTTGTCAATTGCCAATCTTCTATCGGAAGTCTACTGCTTTCCTCACTCTGGAAACCTTTGCTCCTTGAGCTCAGTTCTGATGCCCAAATGGGGACCTCTACTGCATTTTTGTATTCCTTCACATTGTTGAGGCCCCGATTCTGATCTCTGCATTGTTGAGTGCAGTGTTACCAGAACCGAACCGGAACCGGTAAAACTGGCCGGTCCGACCGGTTCCGAGCCCAGACTGGTTCAAACCGCCCCCCTGAACCGCTTCAGACTGGTTCCGTACGGAACCGGTTTTTTTTGCCTGAACCGGCCGGTTCCGTACGGAACCGGTTTTTTTTTGCCAATGAGGCCTGCGGCCGGAAAAGTGAGGGAATTTTTAATTTAAAAAAAAAAATTAAGGTTAGGGGCATGCATGGGAAGCTTCTAGAATTGTCTAGAGCCCCTAATGAAGCTATAAAGCCAAACCCCACCCCCTCTCTTTCACTCACACTACTCATTTGGCTTCTCTTGAGTAATTAATGGTAATATTAATTAATGGTAATTAATATGAATGGTAAAAGTGACATTCTCCTTTCTCTTTCATTTTCATCCTTTTACTTAAATTTTTAACATTACCATTAATTGTTTCAGGATGTTTGAGAGTGGTTCCAACCTCATTGGACTTCATATGGAGAAAGTAGAATTTTAGGTCC